>JADLZN010001949.1:0-5000 GCA_018155175.1 Sinocyclocheilus anophthalmus
AAATGATCAATCTTGCAACTGTTAACATCATATTTAAAAAACAAGCATTTTTGGCCTAACCTTTAAAACCAAACAAAAATATTTTTTCCCAATTCACATCAACAGTTGTTTCTTCAACCCCCAAATTTCTCACCATTTCTTTCAATTTTTTTATAAAACATTTCAACCTCACACATTAAAAAAAATAAATGTAATATATTCCTTCTTCTTCTCTATTACATACTTTGCACATTGCATCTTGTGCTATACAAATCTTACACAGTCTCATTTCACTCAGCAAACAATTATGTCTTAACAAGTAATCAAAATTCTCTAAAATAGGACTTTTCCACCATGATCTTAAATTTTGCCATATTATTTTTTTGTTTCCATATTGGGATATAATCTCTGCCAATAGTCTTCTGCTCTTGGTTTAATGAAAACATCTTTACATAAAGAATGATAAAAACACCTTAACTTTAGATCATTAAAAGCATGTTGTTTGTTATTGTTGTATTGTCACCCGAACCACCATTCTGTTATATTATCATCTTTCTGTATTCCTCTTCTAAAAGGTGTGTAACCATCTTGGGGTATTATCCCTTTTAACTTTTCATTATTCTTTCCTACTAGCATACTTACTCTACTTTCTTCTTCATAAATTTTCTTCAATTGCATAATCCCTTTTAATTCTGTTCAGCGGTTTTTTTTTTTAAATTTTAAAAAAAAAAAAAAAAAATTTAATAAGAAAACCAAAGGTATAACTTGCAACATATATCTTTTAATTTGTCTATCCCTGCATTATACCATTTTGATAAAAAAAATGTTTGTTCTCCCGCTTGGAGTAAGTTGTTTAAAAAACAGTGTTGTCTTAAAATTTACTCTTATTCAATGACGTACAAACAACATACTTGCTATAATCCCCCATGCTTTTAAGACTTCTTTATAGTATTCTGGAATTATATTCATCATATTTTCCTTTAGTTTCATCTATAAAATAGCATCTCCTATGTTACCACACTGGTTTAAATAAAAAGTCATTACATCTTTCCAACCATATTTTTCATCCTTCCAATATTTTTTTATTATTTTTATTCGTATGCTTTTCATTCTTATTAATGGGTCTAATAGTCCCAGTCCTCCTTCTTCAACTTTCCCAATTATAGTATTATATGCAATTTTCGACGGTTTGTCTTCCCATAAAAAATTTAAAATTAGAGATTTAATTTTTTTATACACCCATAATGGCATGCTCACTGATCCTAAAACATACCACATTTTTGATAAAAACAAAGAGTTTATTACTAGAACCTTCCCTTTTAAAAACAAATTCCTTAATTTCCAAAAATGTAACCTTTTTACCATTGCTGTTAAAACTTCCTCCCATATTAAATTCCTAATTACATTTTCATTTTCTCCAACTCTTATTCCTAAAATTTTCATATTTCCTTTCTGTTCTTTAAATGGTATCTTAACAGGTAATTCATTCATTTCACCAATTCTCATATAAGTTGTTTTTTCTTTATTAACCTTTGCCCCTGTTCCTCTACAATATTTTTCCAGAACTTCCATTAATTTTCCTATACTTTTAATATCTTTGACAAACAATGTTGTATCATCAGCATATTGATATACCTTATGTTCTGTTTCTTCTTCTTTTATCCATATTCCTTTTATATTTTTTCCATTTTTATTGCCAGACCTAGAGCTTCAGACACTAAAGTGTATAACAGTGCTGACATTGGGCATCCTTGTCTGATTGATCTTGTTATTTTAAAATCTTCTGTTAAAAATCCATTCACTTTAACACAACTTCTAATATCTGTGTATATACATTTGATCCATTTTATAAAATTCTTACCAAATCCAAACTTCTCCATTACATTCATCAAATATTTATGCTCTACCCTATCGAACGCTTTTTCTAAATCTACACTTATAATATACCCCATTTCTTTTTTATCTTCCATATACCATATCAGATCTCTTATACTGTTAATAATGCCAGAGATATCTCTGTTTAAAACTGCATATGCATGATTTGTTGTAATTATATTTGGTACCACTTTTCTCAATCTGTTTGCTAATACTTTAGTTAAAATTTTATAATCAGTATTAAGCATACTACGTGGTCTGTAGCTTTTTAAATCTACTCTATCTCCTTTTCTCTTGTATATTATTTTCACTACTCCTTACTTCATACTTTATGTTAATTCACCATTCTTAAATACATCAACATATATTTCTTTGAGAATTGGACAAACTATTTTTGAAAACTTTATAAAAATCATTCGGTAATCCATCTATTCCTGGACTCTTCCCATTTCTTAACTGGTCAATTGCTGTTTCTATTTCTGTCTCAGTAATATTATTCTCACACATTTCTCTGTCTTCCTTATTTATTTTAGCTTTTATTTTCTTTAATAAATATTCCTCATCCTCTGCAATTAACTCATTTTCTGTAAACAAGTCCTTGTAAAATCTTCTAATTTCTTTTAATATTCCTTCTGTGTCTTCCACTGTCTTCCCATCTTGTGTATTGATACTTTTAATTATATCTGCTTTCTGTCTATTTTTCTCTAATTCATAGAAATATTTAGTACTTCTTTCTCCTTCTATTATGTCTTTAGCTCTACTTCTTATTATAGCTCCCTTGCACCTTTCTTCCTCTATTTCCCTCATTTTCTCCTGCAGTTCTATTATCTTATCTATGTTTTTCTCTCCCTCATTCATTTTTCTCATTTCTTCATCCCATTCTTTTTTAACTTTACTTTCTATCATTCTTTTAGCTCTCTGAACTTTTTTAGAAAAAATAACCGAGAACCTCTTTATTCTATTTTTCAGAAAATCCCACCAAAATCCTCTTTCTTTTCCATAAATCTCATCATTAACACTATTGATTATTATACTTTCTAATTCTATTCTGTACATTTCCTTTTTTAAAAGTCCTGTATTTAACATCCATACTCCTTCTCCTTTTATAATCTCACTAAAATCCATTGTTATCCATAAAAAATCATGGTCACTTTCACTATAATTTTTATAAAATGCTTTTGAAACATAATGTAATTCTTTTATGTTACATAAAAATAAATCTATTCTACTTTGCTTTAAGTCTCTTCCAACAATTTGTCTTCTTGAATAATCTCTTTTTAAACCGTTTCTCTCTCTCCACACATCAACCATGTCATATTTTCTCATTATATTATAAAGTTCATTCCTCCCTCTATCAACTCTAAAAATCATAGAATCATCTATATCAATTATCTGCAACACTGTATTAAAATCACCTAAAATAAAACATTTTTCTTGTTTGTCCATTAACATATTCAAGCTTTAGTAAAATTCAAATTTTTCTTTTACTTCATTTGGTGCATGAATGTTGCACACTTTCATGCAATTTCTTTGCCTTTATATATTAATTTAACTATTATAACTCTACCATTCGTGTCTTTATATTCTACTTAATTTGCCTCAAAAACCCCTCTTTTGATTAATATCGCAACACCCCCCTTCCTCTCCAAATCACAATTCAGATACATTTCTCCATCCCATAATTTTCTTATTTCATCACTTATTTTTTCTCCCCAAAATGTTTCTTGTAAACATAATACATCACAATGTTTAGTCAAATATATTAATCTCTCCATTTTCTGATATTTTGTTAGTCCTCTGACGTTCAACGAAACAACACATAAAGAACTCATTAGTGATACAGTTTTCTTCTCTCCATTCTTTCTTTTTGTTCTTCTCTTCTTATCCTTTGTTTTTTTAAAACCTGTTCAATGTTTATGCTTGTATCTTTCAATCTTGATTTAATACATCTGTTCAAATGTCCTTTACTTTGCACTCCAAAGCTATTTTCCCCCATTTCAGCTTTTCTTACCTCAAACAATGTCTTTGTTTCTTTACCTTCAGTTCCGTCTTCTCCTTGTCCTTCATTGTCATCTTGTTCAATGTCCTCTGCATGCTCTCGTTTTTCAAGTAAATCATCCTTGTTTACACATGCATCCTCTGTGTAAGGTCTTTTCTAAATATCCATTCCATATTCTCCCCTCTTGCTCATTCCTGCATCCTCCTCTGGGTTATTATCCTCCTCTCTCCCGTCGTTTTGTTTATCTTCACCTCTGTCATTTTGCCTTTGTGATTCATTTTTCTTTTCATCTGTAGTGTCTCCTATTTCCTCCTGTATATCAATTCCTTCTTCTTCGTATTCCTCTTTATCTGTCTCACAACTGCATCTCAGCATGGTCTTATTGCAGCCTTGGCACCGCAGTTCTTTGCAGTCCCGCGCATAATGCCCCTGCACAAGACAATCTCTGCATGTAAAAAGAGGGCAATCCTTCTTCTCATGCTCTGTACTTGAACAGATTCTGCATGTCTTTACTTGATTATCATGTATAACTCTAAAGAATTGTGCTCCTTCCTCAGTCAAGAATTTTGTGTTGTATGGTAAAGATGTCACCTCTTGTGAAAATTTTACCCTCAAGAACCATGTTCCATCTGCCACTGTTGTCCCAGGATAATATCTCCTTCTTACAGGGAGGATAGGAATTACACCCCAATCAACCAGTTTTTCAGTAATGTCTTCATCTTTAATGTAACTCTGCAAATTCAAAAAAGACACAATTTTTTCTGTTGCACACAACTTTCTAATTTCACATTTTTGTCCATTAATCATGATTCCAGCCAACAAATCCTCACAATCCATCTCATTCTGCATAGTCATTTCAAATTCATTATTTGCTTTTCTCCGAAGTCCAATGAGTTTTCCGATTCCAGATTTATCTTCTACTGCTTTGATTATCATTAATATTGTTGTATTTTCAATGTCTTTCACATTTAAGGTCAATGTCGCTTCTTTCTTATATTCTCTTTGATATCTTGTTTGTTTTTTAAGTCTGTTTATCATCTCTTGTTGTTTTGAAAATGTAGATCTACTTTCATCATTTCCTTTTACACTTTCTGTACCTTTCGTTGTTTGCAGATCTCTCATTTTGTCTTGCATGTTGGTATTCTTT
>JADLZN010001949.1:7500-10130 GCA_018155175.1 Sinocyclocheilus anophthalmus
AGTAAAACACTTTCCTTTTTACCATCACCCTTCTTTCCCATACTGCACTTTTCATCAACATCACAAGTACATTAATGAGCTTTTTATTTTTACATTTCTCATTAACGCCTAACATTAATACCTTTTCCCACTCAAAGTCCCCATTTTCTTCTCCTCTCAAAATTAAAATCATGCTTTTACATCTCTCATTAAAATCTTTCAGCTCATTACAATATAAAAACAAGTGTAAAAACCCTTCGTCTGCATCCTGGCATACTTTACATGTGGCACTTTCCTCCATCCCAATTTTTTTTTAAATCACATCTGTAAACACTGCTTTGATCCTGATAAAATACTCCAAATTTTCCAGTTTCGTCTGTACAATTTTCCCATTTATGTTCCCCCATATATTCTCTTCTTTTACATCATTGAAAATCAGTTGCCAGTATTCGTTTACAACAGGTTTCTTAAAAACCACATCTCTAAAAAAACAATAAAACATTTTCACAGTACATTCTTTAAAAGCACACAGTTTTTCCCCCAGTCTTACATACACATCCTTCTCTTGTTTGGCCCCTTCCATATTTTCCACTCTCTTTATCCATTCTCCAGGTATTGCCTTTTTAATTATGTCATATTTCTTTATCAGTTCCTCTCTGCTAAAATCCTCCTTTGCCTCCTCCATCATGTCAACAACGTACTGTACTGGTAAAAATCCTTCTTTGAATTCATATAAAACATCCCTTACCCTTGTGATTCCCACCTCCCACCATTTCCTAAAAAAGACCTCTTTCCCTTCATAAAGAATGCCGCTGTTTAAAAATAAAGGCTGGTTTAAAATGTTCTCTCTTCCTTGTATATTAAAATGCACACACGTTAAAAATTTCCCCCACGCACCCATCAATTCCTTATAAAAATCTGGCAACCCCTCTGTCATAAATTTTTTCACTCTCATCCATAAAACGTTATCCCCCAGATTAAAATTACCACATTTACTTAAAAAATATTCCATTGTTCTTTTCCATGCCGCCTTGTTTCCTTCGTCCAGATATTTGCTTATCATTTTGACTCTTAAACTTTTCTTCCTCTGCTCCACATCCATTAGCCCTAGTCCCCCCTTCCCCACTGCTCCTATTAAAGTGTTATATGCTATTCTCGGCGGCTTCCCGTCCCATAAAAAATCTAAAAAACATTTTTTCAGCCTTTTTTCTGTCCACAACGGCATTGATGCCACATATAAAATATGCCATAACTTAGAAACCATTAAAACATTCACAATTAAAACCCTCCCCTTCAAAGTTAAGGACATTAATCTCCAAAAATTCAGCCTTCTCTCGATCCCTCCTAAAATCTCCTCCCACATAGTTCCTTCTGCTTTCGTTTCATCCTTCCCCATTAAAACACCTAAAATCTTTATTTCATTCATTTCCTTAAAATTAAAGTGCCCAGTTAAAACCTCAGTTCCCCCAAATCTCATGTATACCGTTTTATCCTCATTCACTTTAGCCCCTGATCCCCTGCAAAAGTTTTGTACTATTTTCATTGCTTCCCCTACACTCGCCAGATCTTGAAGCATTAGCGTAGTATCATCAGCGTATTGAAATATTTTATTCTCTCCTCCCTCTATGCCTATCCCTTTTATTCTCCCCTCCTGTTTTACCGTTAATCCTAGTGGTTCTGCAACTAAAGCATATAAAAGTGCCGACAATGGGCAACCCTGTCTAATTGATCTCGTTAATTTAAAACACTCTGTTAAAAACCCATTACATTTTACTCTCGTTAAAGCACCTTTATATAAAATCTTAACCTATTTAATAAAATTCCCTCCAAAACCAAAACTCTTAAGAACCCCGAATAAAAAAATCATGCTCTACCCTGTCAAAAGCCTTCTCAAAGTCCAAACTGATTATAAAACCATCTTTCTTCTTTTCTGTAATATATCGTATCGTATCTTTTATGCTCATTGTTGTATCCGCAATGTCTCTTCCTTTAATACTGTATGCTTGGTTTGTTTCGATTATACTGGGCATCACTTCTTTTAATCTGTTAGCTAAAACTTTTGATAAAATCTTCAGATCGGTGTTAAGCATTGTTATAGGCCTATAATTCTTTAACTCCACTTTGTCTCCTTTCCTTTTATATACCAGCTTCATTAATCCCATTCCCATCCTTTGGTTCATCTCACCTTTCCTAAAAATCTCTTCAAATACTTCTTTTAAGATACTGGTTAAAAAATCTTTAAAAACAATGTAAAACTCACTCCCCATCCCATCAATCCCCGGACTTTTTCTTTTGTTTAATCCACTAATTGCTCTTTTTATTTCTTCTTCTCTTACTTCATCATCACACAATTTTTTATCCACTTCTCCTACTCTTGCTTTTATTTGCTTCAGTAATTCCAATTTTTCTCCTTCTTTTACCCCCTCTGTACAGAATAAGTTCTCATAGTATGATTTTATTTCTTTCAAAATGTCCTCATTTTCATCTAATATTATCCCATTTTTGCCCCTTATTTCTTTAATCATTTCTGCTTTTCCTCTACTTTTCTCTAGATCAAAGAAAAACTTTGTGCACTTCTCCCCATCCACTGTATGTTTTGCTTTGCTTCTTAATCTTGCCCCTTCATAATTTTTCCTCTTCCATTTCTTTCA
>JADLZN010001949.1:12768-20268 GCA_018155175.1 Sinocyclocheilus anophthalmus
CCGACCCTGCTTAGTGAAGAAAACGCTAAAGCTTACAGCCCTTGGGGGATTGCACAAAAGCACGATAAGGGATTTAAGCTGTGATTTTCCCGTTTAGCCTGGTTGAATTTAGCCCTGACTCTTGCATGAAAGCAAGCTAAATTAGCTAATTATGTTGCTATGGAGATGTATTCTTTGCGCTAGCCTGGTCCAGAGGCAGGCTAACCAACCAGGCAATATTAATCCTAGGATTATCTGTTGTTCTGCTGTCATTCCTACTAGAAATTAATGTTTTACATTCACTCCTGTCTTCTGTAATATGTGCATCTTTTAATTATTCTGCATTAAATTACTAGATATAGTCCTTCATACCCCCCCCGAAAGTATGCCTATGTTAGTGTTATTATTAAGACCTGTTTCATTTGCTGTCAGAGGTTTAGATGAATACATAATTATTATTGCAGTTCTGTTGAGAATCTAAGAAATGGCTGCGGAAGTTTGCAAAGGTGTTTCATTTAGAGGTCCATGACGAGGTCAATATGTCTTATATATAGGCTTAAGTCGATTCAGGTGTTTCCTTCTTACTATGGCGTTCCCTTGTTGGATGATGTCTTATACGAGGAGAGTGTTAATAACGCATCAGAGCTTTCAGTCAGAAAGAGTCCTTCCGGACGTTCAACCCGTTTGGCCTTTGCAGAACCGAATTTCTGACTGAGTGTACAGATTCCTCAGGGATGCATACGATATCTGTGTAGGCTGCTGGGTCCAAAGATACAACACAGAACAGTGCGAAGCCACGCTCTCACTGTCCCACAGATGGTCTGTGTGGCGCTGCGATTCTTAGCAAGTGGCATGTTCCTTTATTCTGTTGGAGATGCTGAAAACCTCAATAAAGGCACTATTTGCCGCAAGATCAGAAATGTTATTCTAGCACTGAAATCACTTGCGCACATATTCATCACCTTCCCTGGCCACAGAAGATTCCACCACATCAAGGAGGAGTTCTACAAGATTGCAGGTAACACTAATTACAGATTACAACAAAAAAGTGTTACATTAGCACAGTCACAGTAGGAAACTAATTTTTTACAGTTTTCCCTAATGTCATTGGTGCAGTGGATTGCACCCATATCCGTATCAAACGCCCCTCAGGGGCACATGAGGGAGATTGTTAACAGGAAATCTTTCCACAGTATCAACGTTCAGGTAATAATGATTTATGGTTACTGTCAGCTACATAAATTATTTATGTGCATTAAATGACCTTAATAGGTCACATTTTATTGTTACAGATGATCTGTGATGCTGACTGCCTTATCACAAATTTAGAGGCAAAGTGGCCTGGCTCGGTCCATGACTCCAGAGTCTTTCGGGCCAGTAGTATTTACCAGAGACTCTCACTAGGTAAGCCACCCCAATTTTTTAAAGCACCCTGGACATCATGTGTGTGTCAGAAGTTTTACTCTGCTAGTTGTAAGAATTATATTTTGTATTCTCAGGTGAGTTTTCTGGTGTGCTGCTAGGAGACAAAGGCTATGCCTGTGAGACGTTCCTGTTGACCCATGCCACAACCATGTACAACCATGCCCATGTCAGAATGAGGGCTTGAATCGAAATGACCTTCGGCCTCCTGAAATAATGATTTCAGTGCCTGCACCACCTGAGGGTCTCCCCAGACAGGGCCTGCGACGTGACTGTTGCCTGCACAGTGCTGCACAATATTGCCAGCCTAAGAAAAGAAAGGGCTCCCAGAGTTGCTTTGGATATTGTCTGGGACAATGCTGCCATCTTCCCAGATAACATAAATGGTAGACTGGTCAGAGAACAATATATAGCAAATTATTTCAGTTAATTTTGTTTTGATTTTGCCTATCCTTTAATAAAGCATAATGTATGTCAATCTTTCATGTGTGCATGCATTTTGTTTGGCATTAGTAGCACACACTGTGTGGTTATCTTCCCAAATTCTTGTTCCAATTCACTGGATCAATAACTATATAGTGTACTGGACATTAATGAAAACGGTACGAGACCACAATGTTTTTGTATTTTTTTTATTTTGCTGTCATCACTTGTCAGCTTGGAGCTTTTGAGAGAAAAAATAACGATGATTAATACATTGTGCAGTCATGGTTGCAGTGTGAACTGAAATCACTTACTTCTCTCTCTAGTTTCTGGATTTCCAAGTCCAGTTTCCTCAGTGTCTTGCGTTTAATTTCCATCTCAAGGTCCATGTCCTGCAGCTTTCTCTTGTTCACTTCGATCTTGCCCTCTGCCAGCTCTATCTGTCTCTTAAGATGTATTGTGTAGAGACGTCTGACAGTTTGTGAATTCTGTAAAACACCTATCAATTAGCACAGCGGTATTTGTGCATAATGTAGGTTTACTTTAGGCAATACTCACTATGTTACCTGGCTGCTTATCTGGCTGCACAGTGTCTGGATCCTGTTAAATATATGTTCTATTAGAATCACATTGCTGACTACTTATCCATTATGGGCTAAAAATTTACACAAAATTGACATGGCACCTCAAGCCTTCTGGAGTCCAGCGACACCGTCTCATCATCGGCAGAAGTGCACTCCACTGCTGCAGATGTGCCTTCCCTCTGCCATATTCAATAGAACTTGTATTGATAGTTTTGACAGGATGTGCCAAGCCTATGATTTTAATAAAGAGTACTCACCGGCAGATCATAGTCTGGTGGCTCCAGAAGTGTAAGTGTGTTACCAGACACTGCAAGGGAAGGCAAAGTCAGACAGTCCACATAAAAAAAATCTAAATATTTGATTGCAGTAGAATGGCAATAATGTACTTTGTATGAAGAGGCCAGTTTCTCTTGCTGGGCCGGAGTCAGTGGCTGTCCCTCCCTGGATCTCTTCCATCACTGGCTTCCCTTTATTCAACTCCAGCTCCTCTGCTGTGGTGAAGTCTTGGGTTGGAGGGCCACCCACCGTGCCAGATACATGAGCCTTTTTTTTTATGCTGAAATCAATACAGACAATAAAATATGTCAGCAGACATTATTCACCTAATTTGTAAAAAAAATGTTCACCCATCAAGTCATTTACCAGCCTGCAAAATGTTCTTGTACTTAATCTTGACTTGCTGCCAGGTCCTTTTTTGGCCAGACATGCTTGTTCTTTTGGATGGATGTATGGATGGATGTGCATAGTGGATAAGTGTTTGCAATTAATCATACATGTGTTTGCATGAGTAACATGCATGTCCATTGGTCACATTTAAGGCAAAGTGTACAACTGTTAATTTATGGAAATGACAAATAACTGCTTGAATTGTAATTATGATGGCTTCAGTGGAGCACTGGTTATTTGGACTACTTACGCATTCAATCGGTCCGCTATTGTCTGCCAGGCGTTTTCTCTTTGTTTTATTATAGCAGCTGTATTTCCCTTTTTACATATTATATGTTTCACCTCTTCATATTTTTCCATTAGAAGCTGTTGCTCAGTTGACAAGAAGTATGCCGCACAGGTTTTATCCATTTTTGCATCATTGATTCTGTGATCGAGCCCGTGGTCTGTTTTAGACTGGCCGTGAAACGGTGCCTTATCCCACCTGTATATACACCTGGCTTGACATAGCTGCACGTTGTCATCCTGGCTCAGCAAACGTGCAACGGATTAAGCCAGGATGCGCTGATTAAACTAGGTCAAGCCGCGCCTTTTCTGTTATCCTGGCTTTCTTAATTCTACTTTTGAGCAATGCCCCTCAGGTGTTCCAGGCAGTCTTCCCATCCCAAGTACTAACAGGGTCCGACCCTTCTTGACTTCCGGAGATCACTGACAAGATCGGGCGCAGACAGGCTGGTATTGCCGTAAGCTGTGACTGTCCCAAAGGGTGGGCTATTTACAGATCAGCCACTCTATAGGACAGTGTATTAGATAAATAGTGAAGAAAACGCTAAAGCTTACAGCACCTCGTATTCCCAGGCAGTCTCCCATCCAAGTACTAACCAGGCCCTACTCTGCTTAGCTTCGGAGATCAGACGAGATCAGGCGCAGACAGGCTGGTATTGCCGTAAGCTGGGACTGTCCCAAAGGGTGGGCTATTTAAAGATCAGCCACTCTATAGGCCAGTGTATTAGATAAGTAGTGAAGAAAACGCTAAAGCTTACAGCACCTGGTATTCCCAGGCAGTCTCCCATCCAAGTACTAACCACGCCGCCTTTGCTAGGGGTGGTTAGCTTCCGAGATCAGCTTAGATCGGGCGTCAGACTTTTTTTTTTTTTTTTTTTTTATTATCAAAAAGATCAAGAATACTATTTACATAACAGAAATCATTCCATTTCATATCCCTACATCTTCAAACCCATATCACATTTCAACCAAACATCTAGCACTTAGACTTTAGAATCAGTCCACATATGCGTCATTCAAAATACACATACAACAAACCAAGGATAACCCACAGACCCAGGACAACACAACGAAATTCACCCCACTCATCCTTAATCTAAATTTTTTTTTTTTTCCTCAAAATTTTATACCTAACCCTTTTTTCCCTTCTATACTAATCAACCCACTCCCTTCCACAAACGCTCTTTCAAATTCCTCCTTAGGCAAATATTTCCATATCAAATACACATTTTTCCTAAAGATCATTTTGAACATTGTCATTACATCCAGTTTTTTCCCCTCATAATATGCCATGTTCCTCCTCACCCATATCGCATACCTTGCATTACTTAATACCATGTTCCATAAATTCACTTTACTATCCTTTTTATTCATACTTATCCCAAACAAGAACAGCTTTCTCCATTCCTCCCCTGTCACATCTTTCCCTGTTCCTTTTTTCACTAGCACTTTTATTGCAGCATGAAACGCCTCCAGCTCTTTACATTCAAAAAAAATGTGCATCAATGTTTCTGGCTCTGTCACACATACATCGCATTCTTGATTGACATTTCTGTTCATTTGATGAATCACCACTTTTGTATATATTCTGTTATGCCTTAATTTAAAGTCTATGTTTTCACAGTCCAGTCCATTGTATTTCACATTTAAGTTCCTCCAAATCATCTTTACATTTATTCCAGGAAATACTCTTGGCCAAACCGCCTCAGATGCAGGTGTTTTTATTTCCCTTTTCACCATCATCTCGTAAATTGTTTTCACATTTAACTGATGCAAAAAAAACTTTTTTCCTTTTTTATCCAAAACATACATTTCAGGAACTCCCCAATCTCCTACTTTCACCGTCTCCCTCTCAATCCTTTGTGCCCACCCTTCTGGTAGGCTTGTTTTAATGTTTTCACATTCACCGTCCACTTTTGATTTTTCAATTTCATCATCCCATCCCACCTCACAATCATATACAGCCCTATTTGGCAAAAAACCTTTAACATACTCATATGCCATGTCTTTCACTTTTCTAACTCCCGCTCTCATAAACAATTTATTATAAAGCATTTTCTCTTTCCTCTTTATTTTTGGGTTCAGAAATAATGGCTGGTTCAGCACTTGATTTATATTCTCACATTCATAGTTTACATTAACTAAAAACTCAGCCCATGCACTAAACACTTCATGATAAAACACAGGCATTTTTTCAGTCATAGGTTTTTTAAAGGCCATAAACAATCCTTCCTCCCCACATCCTCCCCCTTCATTTAGATAAGTTCTCATATATCCCTTCCACCCATCCTCTGCTTTGTCACATAAATACTTTTTTATTGTTTTAACTCTTATTGCCTTCCTCTTAACCTCTAAATCTATCAACCGCAGACCTCCCTCCTTATAATCTGCTATCAGTGTTTTTGTTGAAATTTTGATTCCTTTACCCCCCCCCACACAAAAGTATTCGTAGCTTCTTTTATTTTGTTCAATACCCAGTCTGGTACACTAATTGCTCCCATCACATAGTTGCATTTAGTAAGTATTAATGAATTAACCACAACTACCTTTCCTCTTAATCTTAATTCTCTTTGCCTCCAGAAATTTAATACTTGCTTGATTTTGTTTAAAACTCCAGTCCATGTGGCATCCCTAGCCTCCTTCTCGTTTACTCCTATACTCACTCCTAATATCTTTAAATGATCTTTCACTATTTTAAATGGAACATCTAACCCTTCTATCTCCCCTCCTCCTACACTCATTATTTCTGACTTGTCAGCATTTATCCTTGCACCTGAAGCTTTTCCATATATTCCCATCTGCATTTCTATTCTCTTGACACTCTCTATATCCTTGATAGTAAAAGTCGTGTCATCTGCGTACTGGTGGATTACACTTACTCCCCCATACAGGATTGGAATACCTCTTATTTCTTTATCGCTTTTTATCAGCGATGCTAGCGGTTCCGCTGTTATTGAATATAACAATGCAGATAATGGGCACCCTTGTCTGACCGACCTTTCTAATGGAAAGGGGTCAGTTAGTACCCCATTAATTTTTACACAGCTTCTAGCATTGTCATATATTAATTTTATCCATTTTCTTATTCTGTCTCCAAACCCATATCTCGCCATTGTCTGCTCAATAAAACTGTGTTCCACCCTATCAAAGGCTTTATTCAAATCCACTGCTAAAACCAATCCCCCTTTCCCGTCTTTTCCCATATTTTCAACTTATTGTACATATGGTATCCGCAATATCTCTCCCCACTATGCTATACGCCTGGCTTGGCGACACAATACTCCCCACTACCTGTTTAATTCTATTAGCTATCACTTTTGCTAAAATTTTGTAATCTGAATTTAGCAGGCTCAAAGGCCTATAATTTTCCAACTTCAACGGATTCCCTTTATTTTTATATAAAATGGTTATTATTCCTAAGCCCATAGATGTTGGCATTTCCTTTCTCTCCTCCATACCTTTATACACTTTTAGCAGTATTGGCGCTAAGGTCCCTATAAAGGTCTTGTAAAATTCATGGGTTAAAATATCCGAGCCAGGGCTTTTATTCTTTTTTGTCTGGTTTATTGCTTCCTTTATTTCCTCAATACTTATATCTCCTTCGCACATATTCTTCTCTTCCTCATCTAGCCTCACCTTCACAGTACTCAAGACTTCATCCACACACTCTTGTTCTACCCCCTCCCTCTTAAATAACTCCCTATAAAAATTCTCCACTTCTTCTATTATCCCCACAAAATCATTTATTTTATCCCCTTTTCTATTCTCCAACTCTACAATATGCTTTCTCCTCTGCTTTCCCTTTTCTAAATTGAGGAAAAACTTTGTACTTCTCTCTCCCTCCAAAGCATACTGAGCTCTACTTCTTATTATTATTCCCCTACTTTTTTCCTTTTCATACTCTTCTAATTCTGTTTTTAACCTCATAAAGCCCTCTTCACCATACTCAGGATTATTTTCTATTTTTTTCGCTTCTTCTTTTAATGCATTTTCCAATGCTTCTACCTTACTCCTCCTCATAAAATCTCTCTGTTTTGAGTATCTAATACTTCTTTTTTTAATTTTCCCCTTCATTTCCTCCCACCACTCACATACATTTCCCTCATATACTGGATTCTGCATTTCATACTTTATACATTTT
>JADLZN010001949.1:31646-34146 GCA_018155175.1 Sinocyclocheilus anophthalmus
GGACTGTATGCAATTTTCGTTAAAAATTTCCCCCAGGCACTAAACATTTCTCTATAAAACTCAGGTAATCCTTCCGTCATCCAAATTTTTGTTTTCATCCGTTAAATTCCATCCCCCATTTTAAAATTCCCACATTTCTTTAAAAAGTATTTCATCATTTTTTTCCATTCAGTTTTGCTCTCTTTTTGTAGGTACTTCTTCACTATTTTTACTCTCATACCATTTTTTCTCTGTTCCACATCCATTAAACCTAAGCCTCCCTTCTCTACCGTCCCTAAAATCGTGTTATACGCTATTCTTGCTGGCTTTCCCGCCCATAAAAAGTCAAGAAAACATTTCTTCAACCTCTTTTCTGTCCACAAAGGCATCTCAGATAATATAAACATACAAAGTTAGAAAACCATTAAAACAGTCAATATTAAACCTTCCCCTTCAGGGTTTCATGTTCTAATTTCCAAAAATGTAACACTTCTCTCATATTGTATAGTTTCTCCCCACAGTAATCTCTTACTTTACTCTAATTTTCCCTATTAAAAATTCCTAAAATCTTAAGGGTTCACTTCCTTGAATAAACCAATCAGTAATTAAAAAACAACAGCTCCAAATCTCATATATACTGTTTTCTCCTAATTTATCTTACTTCCAGATCCTTTACAAAAATCTTTTACAACATTCATCACTTCTTTGACGCTATCTTTTCCTTTTACAATTATCGTTGTGTCATCTGCATATTGAAAAACCTTCCCTTCAGCATTGTTTTCTTCAATTTGTATGCCTATTATTTCTTCTTTTTGTTTTATAGCCAATCCCAAAGGTTCCGATACAAGCGAATAAAGTAAAGCTGAAAGCGGACAACCCTGTCTAATTGATCTTGTGATTTTAAAACAGTCTGTTAAAAACCCATTACATTTTATCCTTGTTAATGCACCATTATATAAGATCTCAATCCATTTGATAAAATTCTCCCCAAAACCAAAACTCCTTAAAACCTCGAATAAATACCCGTGTTTCACCCTATAAAAAGCTTTTTCAAAGTCCAGACTAATTACATATCCATCTTCACTTTTATCCTTCATATACAATATTGTGTCTCTTATGCTCATTTGTATTTCAGCTATATCTCTTCCTTTTACTCCGTATGCTTGATTTGTTTCAATTATACTTGGCATAACTTCCTTCAACCTGTTTGCTAAAACCTTCGCTAAAATCTTAAGATCCGTGTTCAACATTGTGATTGGCCTATAGTTTTTTAAATCTACCTTTACCCTTCCTTTTATATACCAGTTTCATTAACCCTATCCTCGTTCTTTCGTTAATTTCTTCTTTTTCAAAAATTTCTTTAAAAACCTCATTTAAAATCTTTGTTAAAACTCCTTTAAAACATACATAAAATTCAGTTCCCAAACCATCTATCCCCGGACTCTTCTTTTTATTCAGTTGATTTATTGCTCGTTCAATCTCTTCCTCTCTGATTTCTTGGTCACATTATTTTTTATCTTCCTCACATACTTTTGCTTTTATCTGATTCAAAAGTTTCTTTTTTTCCTTCTTTTCCACACCCCTTGCTCTAAACAGATCCTCATAGAAATTCTTTATTTCTTTTAAAATATTTTCATTCCCTTCTACAATCTCTCCATTTCTCCCTCTTATTTCTCTTATCATTCCAGCTTTCCCTCTCCCTTTTTCCAGATCAAAAAAAAACTTTGTACATTTTTCTCCCTCCACCACATATTTTGCTTTGCTTCTTAACCTCGCCCCCTCATATTCTTTTTCTTCTATTTCTTTCAATTTTCCCTCCACTTCCTTTATCTTTTGTATGTCTTTATTTTCTTTATTCAGTTCCCTTTCCAAGCTTTCCTTTATTTCTCTTTCTTTGAATATTCAGCATTTCCGCATAATACTACAATACTTCAAAGAAATTTTTTTTATTAAAAACTTTAAGTTCTCCCACCATATTCTCTTATCCTCATCATACATTTCATTTTCCTTTTCCTTTTCCATAATCTCTTTAACCTTTGAAACATAGTCTTCATTCTTTAAAATCTCTGTATTTAAGATCCATACTCCCGGTCCCCTTTGCATATTACTCCAATCTATTTTAAAACGTAAAAACTTATGATCACTAAAACTAGTTTCTTCATATCTGATTTTTTCAATAAAATTCCCCACATTTCTTGTACACAACACATAACCAATTCTTGTTTTACATATAAAATGTCCCACTATTTGCCTTCTTGAAAACTCCTTTTTTCCAACATTCATTTCTCTCCACACATCTATTAAGTTATTTTCACTCATCAATTCCTTTAATTCTTTTCTCCCTGCGTCCGATTTAAAAACCATTCCTTCTGCCATATCCTGCTTACTGAAAACAGTATTAAAATCCCCCATCATTATTATTTCTCTATATTTCTTCATAATACTCCTTAAAACATAAAAAAATTATTTCTTTTCTTTCTCCTCTGTTGGCGCATGTACATTCACAAATCAGTTCGCGTCC
>JADLZN010001949.1:39146-40243 GCA_018155175.1 Sinocyclocheilus anophthalmus
AACTCTTATCGGTAACAGCAAACTTCAAAAACCAGTCCAAGTTTACATACCTAAGGATATTTTTGTAATACATTTTTCAACATTTCAATTAAAGCATTTACACTAGTCATATAAAAACTTGTATTTCATCCATCAAAAATCTGTTTAGATACATAATGTATTGCTATTTCTTTTTTCTTTTGTTCCTTATATATCCTTCTCCATATGGCAAATTTGCTATGCTGGTAAATAAACTTAAGCGATACTATTTTTTGTCTTCCATTAAAACAAATACAAAGCCCAATGGGTTATCCCCTGCTCAAAGTAATTGGTCATCTACAGAACAATCACATACCCATCGTTTTTTTTTTTTTTTTTAACATTGTTATAAAATCACTACCTTTCTGCATTAAAAAATAAATGATACACATTCCGTTTTCTCCAAACACACTTTGACATTTATTCTTGCGCAACACATTTTCACTGAAAATCATTCGGCAACACACAATTGTGTCTTAATAAAAAATCTAAATTTTCCAAAACTGGACTTTTAAAATTCAATCTTACATTTTTCCATATATTCGAAGCATCAAAATTGTCGAATAACTTTTCCCAATATTCTATTGCTTTCGGTTTTACAAAAACAGTCTTTCGTAAACAGGTATAAAACATCTTAATGACACAATCATTAAAAACAATCTTATCATCCCCTGCTTTTAAAAAAACCTTAGGTTTTCATTCTCAATTTCTTTTTCATTATCTTCGATAATTGTAATCCAACGTTCTGGCAATGCTAATTTTTATTTTGTATATTGTTCTTCAATTTTTCCTTTGTTTTCTATATCTTCTCTTTCCTCAAGTGAATCAATTATTGCTTGCGTAGGAAAAAAGCCAGGTTTCACTTCATATAAAATATATTTTACTTGTCTAAAGCCTACTGCATACCAGTTTTCATAAAACATGAGTTTTTTGCTTTTATTATTTTGATTTAAAAATAGGGGTTGCTGTAGGTACTCTTTTCTCCCTTTAATCTCTACGTACACATTATCATAAAACATTTTCCAGGTTCTCAACAATTCTTTATAAAACTCTGGTATATTTTCTATCATATTATCCTT
>JADLZN010001950.1:0-30620 GCA_018155175.1 Sinocyclocheilus anophthalmus
CAATTTACCTGTGCACATAAACACATAAAAACACATTCCCGCAA
This sequence comes from Sinocyclocheilus anophthalmus, assembly GCA_018155175.1. NCBI lineage: Eukaryota > Metazoa > Chordata > Actinopteri > Cypriniformes > Cyprinidae > Sinocyclocheilus > Sinocyclocheilus anophthalmus. The sequence goes on from JADLZN010001950.1 coordinate 45, forward strand.
ACATGAATGTGTTGGTGTTGTTTAGGCCAGTTTTAGACTTCCTTTCTGTGAAGGGTTCTGGGGAAATGTAGCTCTAGTTCCTCTCTTTGACTAAAACACGCATGAATAAGGGGAAGAAAATATAACCATTCTAAAAGAAAGAATAGAGAGAAGGTCTTTGTTTGCGACAGAGGTAAATCAAGGCCATGGCCTGACCCTGCTGTTCTGAGCATGCCCAGAACAACTTGTGGTCTCTGACAAATTCTGTAGAAAAACAGTTCAGGCACGGGAAGGGTAACGTATGTGGTTTAGTGAAATTCACACACACAAAGACTCGTTAGTCACTCAAGATAAAATAATGGTAAAAGATAACTGTTTAAATCAGTGTCTGTTGGTTTGCGCTTTGTAACTCTCCACATACATTCAAGGCTGTTTAAAAACAAGGAAGTGTTTTCAAATAGTTTAGTTTTTTTCACAGTACAGCAGTGCTAATAATCAAACTTTTATGGCTTTTAAAAAAAATGTTTAATAACATATACCAACTTTGTCACCCTTTGCCAGCTTTCTTACATGTCTGTATCATAAATACCACAAAGATGGAGACTTTTGCCTTGTAAGCAGTTTTTAAGCAAAAACAGTTACTGTGTGTCTTCTGTGCATACTTTGCGTGTAAAATTAATGAGATGTGATTACTTTTTAAGGACGTGTTTGTGGCCATTTTTATAAGTGATCAGTTGTGGTTCATTTTTTTAGAGTGATACAAAAAACACTTACAGTATATTTTGAAAAGGTTCAGATACCCGGTTAGTCTATGCTGTTTCTTTCAGTCTGTGGAATTAATTTAAATGTGGTAAAATAGACGCACTACAGTATATTCGTATTCACAGCTGAAAGCATGAGCATAATAGCCAAAATACCTTATTATTATTTATTTTGAATTTAATATATATTTTAAATAAAGCAAAACTGCCATTGAGCTTGCCAGCCAGTGTATATTCAATGTATATTTTTGTTGTTTTGTTTTATGGAAAAGAACAGCTTTGACGTTTTTTAAAATAGCTCCCATACTGTTCCACAGAAAAAAGTTATATGTTTAGAGCGACTAGATTTTCAGAAGCAAATGATCTATGGAAGGTGTGTCTTCCATCAGACTAAACAAATGTTTCTCACTTTATTTTACATTTACGACCTGTTTATTGATTGCTTGATTGATTGATTGCTTGTTGATTGATGCTTTGCATTCAAAATCCTCTTGTCTCAAAAATGTGAGGTGCCATATGTCCCCTGTATTTTAATAGACATGACACTCCTGGAATTACTGTAAGTGTATTATGAGTCACACTGGATAAAAAGTTGGCTGTAGGACCAAAGTAATTAGAGAAGTCTTTTCTGGCCTCTTCTTGCTTAATCTGGCTCTCAGGACTCATGTCAGCACTTAGTCTGGATCTCAAAGAAGAGGGAGAGAGTTTGTCTTGTGATGCTAGAGGGATTGAAATCCTGCAGCTCTACGGCTTTCTTACCCATTATGTATTTGTTTAGATCATATTGGACATCTGAAAAAAAAAAAACTCAAGGGAGGAAGTCAGGGTCTTCCTGATGATACAAGTGTGAGACGGTGGTCTTTTTAAAATATTGCTGTAAGAAAGAAGCGTATTTTTTTAGAATGAATTGAACATAAATAGAGAAATGCTCAGAAAACTGGTCTTGTTTCTCAAGAGATCTTAATGACGCTCCCCTGCTGGTGTGTTAATTAGATTATTTAGATTCTTGGAGGCCTGTGTGTGATATCTTTACCGTCAGGTGCTGTGTAACAGCTGACCGCTGTGGTGAAATCTTGGTTACAGAAAGAAAACAGCAACTAAGTGAACAAAGACACTTTAACTTGACACAACAGAGAACTGAATGCTGTCAGACATAAGCAAAACAGACCGTACAAATTGCTGATGGTTTCAGAACATTCAGGATCGAGGCTGTTACACTAAAAGCATGTGTGCAACCTTAAGGCCAGGCAAAAATGCTGAACTTTCTCTTCTTTCACTGGAATAAGGATCTAGTCTAACTGCAGTTAGTGACTATAAGTTAGTGGCAATGACAGATGGTGTTTGTTTCTCAAGCTTGTTTGATTTGGGTTTTAGGTGGGTTTTTGGTGCCGCATCTGATGGTCAGTTTGGCTTTCTAATTGTAGTTCACCTTACTGTCATATATCAATTCCTAAAAACTGAAATCAATTTATCAAAGATAATAATATATATATACTGTATACGTTTTATGTTGAATAGCAAGTAATAGTTTTAATAGTTTTTATTTATTTATTTTCTGTTTATCTTGCCTAGCATATAAAGTGAACCACTGGTGCCCCCTCAAAACAGTGCATGGTGCCCCTATGCGTTCTTTATCTTTTTGGGTTATAGTATTCAACAAGAAAAAGAGCGAGAAGTAGAGAGAAACTATGAGTTAACTGGGGACTACAAAAGAACTGCCACTTTCTCTCTATTCCCTGTCTTTCTCTTCCCTGCAGTAGTTTCTATGATAGTTTCTGTTACATCATTGAAAATGGAAAGTCACATACATAGGAGAATTTTCTGAAAGACAGATTTCCAGATTTCACCTGAGGCAGGTACTGCTTGCACTTAATAGAACAGAGCAAAAAAAAAGGACAAAAACCTTAATAACACATAATACACTGTATAATAATCAGACATAATGACCTAATAACCTAACGTATATGCATTTACCTCATATGCTAATATTAACCTAATTACCTCATGATGACATAATAGCCTAATATCTGTTTAATGGAATAACAACTTAATACATCTAATAACCATGTTTTTGGAACTGATTACAGTGCAGAAACTGGATTTCTAGTTACTGGTAAAGCCAGGAGTTTTATACTGATTGACTTGGTGTGTAAGTGTTGATTATTTACTTCTTGTAAGAATATGTACAACCTGTTTCTGCTCTGAGAGATTAATCTGTGTGTGGTTCTTGAAAAGTAAGTATGTAAGTCATCTCTGACTGCAGACCACACCCTGCCCAGCTTAGACAGAAGTTTATCTGTAAATTTGTTCTTGCATTTACACTAGCCTTGCCACAGTTACGCTTGGTAAGGGACAACGCTGGTGTGAAATTTTATATTGGGTAAATAAGGGAAATTATATGAATCAAACTTACTTATACAAACACCACAAATGTATCAATCTAGACCCATTAATTTCTGCAATGACTGAACTCTTGTAATGATCAACGTTTACTTCTATTGCAATTTCATCGAATGCTCCTTGAGTTTCATTTTCACTTAATGAGTTAATAAAAACTTAACTTGAAATAAATCAAGCTGTTTTCATTACTGTGTGTAGACTATTGCACAATGAAATTGGCTCCTCAGTTGGTTTGAACTAGTGGTCGACCGAAATGGGTTTTTTGACAGCCGATGGTCCTGCGAGTCCTCATCTTTTCGAAAGATCCGCGTCGTCTGTGCTTCTCGCTATCACGCTCCCTGATATTAATGCCGCTATGCACATCCTCTTTTTCACTCTTTACGTTTTAATTATATTTTAGACATTGAATCATTGAAAATAGATTAAACTAATTGTGTAAAATAAACCCTACTGTAGTACTTTAGAACCAAGCATTTATCAACAATACATACTAGTATAAAAGTCCTACTGACAATGGAGTAACCACCTGTACCAACAGGGCCCTCAGTCTTCTGGGAAGTTGTTGCTTGGGAATCATATTTTTTTTTGTTGCAAAATAAGCCAAGGGTACACTCATTCCTAGTACATAGAGCCAATGAAGAGATCTCATTGGAATATGAGCATTGGGCAAATGCATAACGCGCAGTCATTTCCTTTTGAAATCACTTAATTAGCTTTTACAAGTTTTTGTGCTCGCGTGTCTAAACTCCCTGTTCGCCTGTTTTTGCATTTCATTCTAACCCTACCTCAAGTGAAGGACTGTTATGCCACTTTCGTCCCTCTCTTCCGCATTCCCAGGTGCACGGACCACGGCACAAGGGTCCATGAGAACACTGCGATCGTACCCCTGCACCGATTACCATCCGCGTCACACCTGTTGCTCCAAATCATCACAACCTGGACTCTCTCTGCTCTGTGGTCGGTGTGTGGTGGAATTAAAATTGACCCAGTCGGTAATCTGCGGCACAGACAAGTGGTGGAAAGAGAAAAGGCGATTGCGGAATGCGACGGGCACAAGGAAAATATAGAAGGTGGGCCGGGACGAGCGAAGACATGTAGCAGGCAAGGCGTGTATGGTTTAGTATACTGTTAACGTTTTTCCTGTTAACAGTGTCTATCGGAAGTAGTACACAAGCGTCTAGCCCATATTCTAGACGAACTGAACGACAGCGACATGAGGTAATGTGACGCGTTGTGCGCTCACGCTAGCCGTGTCTCAGCCGGTCTCACCATAAAAGCCCTGCGGCCCGCCTTCATTGTTCCTCTTTCGTTTCCTCTCGCGAACACATCGCCAAACAGAAAACTTCGCCGATCCGTCGATTTTGAAAAAATGCAAATATGGCCCGTTTATCGGCCTTGGCGATATATCGGTCGACCACTAGTTTGAACAGATCTTGCATGGTGTGAAACCCTTGGTTCACGGTGTATTCTCTTTGTGTCCAGTATATATCGTTGGCATTTGTAATCTTCTTACCGCTTTGGCGCGGGCAGGTTGCATTCTTTCAGGTTCTGCCCGATTACATCATTCTGTTAACGTATCCACTGCGCAGCCTTAGTAACATCAGTGGAAAGTAGGACTTATGTTTTCAGGAGGAATTTCGTATATTGTTAGCATTGTTTTTAATACTGATTTATCTTTTATTTATTAGGATTCAAATGTTGAATTACCTTTCTATTTTTTTACTTTACATCAGGTTTTTTCTTAACTTTTTTATAGTTTTTTTTTATTTCCTATAAGGCTTTCAATCTTAATTTTCAGTGTTTAGTCATTTTTTGTTGGTGACTTAAACTTGTTTCTTATGTTTAGTCACGCCACCGTTGCCAAGGTAACATTTCTCACATTTTCGTTTAGTTGAATTTACCTTTCCAATGAATGAAACACAACGTTTTTACTTTTTAAAATACAACTGATTTTCAATTATTACAGTTTATAACATACAATATTTATTTGCTAAATTCTCACAAATCGAATTCTTTCAAAGATAATCCAATCAAAAGCCACATGTGCTCCAAGATATCAAAAGGGGCAATTTAGCGGTTCATGTGAAGAGTGAATGCCTTGCAGTCTCGAAAACAAACCAGCTGTCTACCTGTTGACTTTCTTGCACCCCTTGCTTGCCTATACTCATTGCCTCCGACCTTGTCTGCCCCATCCTTCAATGGTACAATCTCTAGGTTCTGTTCCCCTCTCTATATGGGACTCCGCTCTCTGTCCCTGTTCCTCGCAAAAGCATCATGGCGAAAGCGATGGTTGTTTGCGGAGGGGTCGATGAGCGGAATCCTGACGTTTGGAATATTACGTAGCACGAGCTCCCGAAACCACCGAACCTCGACCTCAGGATTGCGAGGCACCATCGAGGCAAGGTCGGCCCACTAAACGCCGTAGCAGAAGCACACCTGTTCAGTGCTCGCGGCTTTTCTCCAAGAGCTCTGCACCTCCCCCCCCTCTCCCTCTCCCCCCTGTTCCTCATCCTTCGCCTGCCCAAATCTCACCGTAACGCAGTATGAACATCTGTACGAACATTGGACAGAGTTGTCAAGTTTTGTGGACTGAACAGACCATGCAGTGTGAGAGTTTTTATTTTACATAAATGGTGACATGAGAATGTAGATGACTGCGATTTGTCCATTAAAGAATCAAATAATAATATAATAAATAATAATTAATGGTTAATCAGTAATTAAATACTTATGCTCACAAACGATGCATTTATTTGATGAAAAATACAGTAAAACAGCAATTTTGTGAAATTTTATTACAATTTAAAATAGCTGTTTTTATTTAATTTTATTTTATTGAAAAATAAAATGCATGTAATGCATTCCTGTGATGTGAAAACTGAATTTTCAGCAGTCATTACTCTTGTCTTTAATGTCACATTATTCTTCAGAAATCATTCAGATATGTTTAGTTGTGCTAAAGAAATAGTGTGTATTTATTACTATCATATAGCATTTAATATATTTTATATTGCTTATATTTGTGTCTAACACATGATACCTTTTTTTCAAAGCCTTAAAGTATATATTCAAACAATAGCCACAAAAAATGGTAAATGGTCACTTTTGATCAACTGAATGCATCCGTGCTGAATAAAAATATTAATTTCTTTAAGAAACTTCCCCTTTTTCCCCCGTGGATGACAAACTTTTTTTATATTTCATTTTATAAATAAATCAAAGAAAACATAAGTATATTTGTACCTCATCAAGTGACAGTGGCACTAAAAAAATGGATTACAGAACTAATATAATTTATATATGTAAATATTAATAATAAGGTACTAATGAAAAAGAAAACCTACTAATTCTTAAAACTAAAATGATTTAACCTTTCTCTGCAGTAAACATGCAGTTAATAAATACGTACCGTGTTTGTGCGTGGGTTTATGAGAAAGGAAAGTGCTACAGATGAGCTAAAACAGGAAAAACCCTTGTACGTAAAGCCCTTTCACCACATCAGATCCCTGCATTAACCTAAATACTTACATTCCTCTAACTGCAGTTTTAAAATGAATAAACCTAGCCTGGGAAATAATTAACCACAGGACGTTTCTCCAGAGAGAGATGCAGAGACTGAGAGATGCAGACAGAATCCGCGAGAGAACGACGCTGTAATCTAGGCGAGGTCTTATTTTAATATTCTGTTCCATTCCTCCATCTCTCTTCCTCTCTTTCAAATAGTCTGCAGAGCAACAGCTGCGTCACAGAGGAGTGTTCAGACACACATGCGTCTGTCATAACAGACAGCTCACAAGTACGTAGCATCCCATATATTTAACTAACAGCAAACAGCCAGCGTCACAATCTGTGTCCACAGCACATATGACTGCTATTACAGCAAGGAAATATGTTTTTGTTAAAACTGGAAGAATAATGTAAGACACATGGGGAAAATGTTAGCAGTTAGCGTGGTTAATGTGATATACCAAACACAGAGAGTGAGAGAAACCACAAGTTACACATTACTTGGAAAGATAACAGAAAGATGAGTGATACAGCGGCTGGGAGGGTTTCAGACACACACGCACATGGTTACTGTTTAATACACAACAAGCTGGACGGTTGCACACGCCTCTAAACTGGCAAAGGCCGATTGTGAAAGATAAAGCTATTATATACAGAACAACAGGCACATCTATGCCCTTTTCTCCACACACATGCAAGGATAAAAAAGGCTTAATTTATCATCTTTCGTCATGTTGTTCATGTCTCAGAAGGAGGCCAGAGGTGACTATCAGACGTACTGTTGAAATAGCGAGTGTAGTTTTTGGAGACACAAAATCTTAGTTGCTGCTTAGCCGCTAACCTCATTACAAACCCCAGCAGGACTCCAGCTGTGAACTGGATCTCAGCTCTTTACTTACAAACAGACTCTTTTGCAGTGAGGCAGATGGACAGCAGGGTGAGAGAAGAACACATCAGAGATTGTAGTCACACCTGGAGAGCCGCAGTTTCAGATCCCGCTTCAGGCCATGTGCAAGATGCTCAGAACACACGCTGGATAAAAACAGTGTGGGTCCGGTTACACCAAGGCTTCTGTGAACTTTTGTAAACTCAAATGTTGATCTCTGCTGGGGCCACAAGTTAAAGAACACTGCTATATCTCTTACTCTGACCTGACACCATGACCTGTCGCCGCTTACTGTATATGTATTGTACTCTGCCTGTTACCATAACTTCTCAATATGTCTAATCTGTCACCAAGACAACTGCTTACTATATCTTCAGTGTCCCTCTGACCCATCACCATGACAACTGCTCACCGTATCTTCACTGTCCTTCTGACCATCACCATGACAACTGCTCACTGCATCTTCACTGTCCCTTTGACCATCACAATGACAAACACTCAATCTATATCAATGCTCACTGTATCTCTATTCTTACTGACCCATCACCATGACAGCTGTTCACTGTATCTGTAATCTCACTGACCTGAGAGTCACCATGACAACAGCTCACTATATCTTCATTATCCTTCTGACCCATCACCATCACGGTATCTCTACTCTCACTGACTTGTCACTATGACAATGCTCACTGTCTCTTCACTGTCTCTCTGACCACTGCCATGACAGCCACTCACTCTAACTCTACTCTGCTCCGAAGGCAGTAGAAATGTGCTATATAAGAAATAAGAAACTAAACTAAACTACTTGTACTGACCCATCACCATGACAACTACTTATTGTATCTCTACTGTCCCTTTGACCCCATCACCATGACAACTGTTAACTACTGCTCTGTTCTCCTGAATCCCTTTACCATAGCAACCTCGGACTGCAGGTGTTAAAATAGCTCTACATAATAATTAAAACACATCTCACTGCATCTTTATAAAAGATGTGTTTCAAAAAGGCTTAGACATTTGATGTTTACAGTAAATTTAGGATCACAAAAATGAATACAACCACACGCCTGGTGCCTCTCAGAATTCTCTTCTGACAGAAAGGTTGTGAGTCATTGTCAGTTATTCAAGTGTTGGATACCCAATAGTAGGCTCTGCCAAAGAAGCAATGTTTACGTGAGCCCACACAATCCCCCTCAGATTAGCATGCTAGCTGCAATGTGATCAAAAGGCGGTTATCTATGACTGTTTACCCACAACATTACCTCAGCATTACTCACAATGCCTTTCAAGCACCAGCAGGTTGAGTGTGATATCAGGCGTCCAAACACTGGATCACCACTGGACACCTCTGTTTATGCGCAATTAAAACTATTTTGATTATTTAAAATTGCCTATTTAATTAACCTGCTCAACAATAATTCCCAAAATGAGAGAGAAATCGCTTTCTCACAAGCACACATAGATATGACCATGGAAATGACACAAAACTTTCCACAGTGACCTTTATCTGCATTATTTCAACTCAGTTCCACCTACCAAAAATATTTTTGCTTACTATTAAAAAGAGAAATTACACCCAAAAAAAAATCAACTATAAAGGCGTCTTGTGCTTCCAATGTGTGTAACAGCGTGAGACCTCAGTGTTCATAGTGCGACTGAGTGATTTAGAAAATATCTCCCCACACTAACACACTGTTAGAGTAAACAGGAAGACAAAGAGATATGTGTGTGTGTGTGTGTGGGTTGTGTGGGGGGCTGGAAGGGGGTGATTTGGTCTGCCACCTTCTGGAATAAAAGCAAAGGTACTTCAGAAACTGAATTTGTGAAGTATGGTTATTGCACTTATTTTTTTTGACATAAGATAAAACGTATTGATAACCTATAAAGCAAATCTCTCTCTTTCGCTCTCTCTTTTTCTTTTTGACAGAATCAATGGACAGTCTTAATCTCACTCCCTCTTCCCAGCAGCCCTCTCCAGCACTCTCTCCTCATGTTTCTCTTGTGGCCAATCAAGAAACAGTTACCGTCGAAAACCACGATGTCCTTGACAGGCCCAGCGAATCAGAGATCAGCCCTCCACTTGACTACCTCTTCCTCTCTCAGTGTGAAACTGGCACAAAAAGCATCGTCAGGCAAGGCCCACCCCATTTCTTATCACACATTGCAGAAATAATTATATTTCTCAATACAGAAATGAGATTCAGTCCATGTAACGTCAGACTATCGGCTTTTCCTTTAATCTTATTTAATAAAGGTGACTGAGAGAATAAATGAGAACAGAAAATCTCACGCGTTTTGCTTCAGTGAAATCTTTTGATCTTGGTCACTGCAGCATAACATATGTGATTAGATTCAAAAAAAATCTTCAGGTACCTGCATGCAAAGTAGGGACTTCATGGTTTTATAAAAATGCAAAATAATTTTCGTAATGCAGTTTTGTGTTGAATACTGAGGCATCATTATGGAGGGTTATAGCTGATTAATGAAACAACTATGTCAATTTATCATTTTCCTGCCAACAAACGTTTTTCTAATTTAATATATTTAAAATTCATTTAGCCATGTATATGGGCAAAGCTGAATTTTCAGCAGCCATTACTCCCGGTCTTCAGTGTCACACGATCCTTCATAAATCATTCTAATATACTGATTTGGTGTTCAAGAAGCATTTCTCATTATTATCAATGCTGAAAACAATTGTGCTGCACAATATTTTTGTGGAAAACCGTTTTATTTGTTTCACATCCGGGACAAAGAGGCAAACAGACAGGTTAAAGTAAGTCGGGGAGTTTATTAAAAGGAACTGAGGAGCAGCTTCCAACATCAAGAAATCAAACTTAGGAATAAATGGAAGCAGAGAACAGTCTTATCTGGGGTCGGCACTTTGGTCCTTCGGCCGAGAACTGAGGAATCCGAGGCTTGACAGGCGGATAGGTAGGCAAGGAACCCGTGCTGAGATGCTTGTAACCTTGAGACCAGCCAACGAGTGACTGAGGTGAGTGAGTATTTAACTGGTGTGGTAAGTGGGTGCAGGTGTACGTGATTAGTAATCAGGTGATTGTGAGCAGGTGTAGGAGGCTGATTCGGCTGGTGAAGCAGGTGTTTCCGTGACATTACCCCCACGGGCGTCGGCGAGGACGACCGCGGCCCCTGGGAGCGGGACGGTCAGGATGAGCCTGGTGGAAGTCGTTGAGGAGGGATGGGTCCAGTATGTCCTCTCTGTCTGCCCACGATCTCTCCTCAGGACCGTACCCCTCCCAGTCTATGAGGTATTGAAGCCGGCCACCTCGCCGCCGGGCCGAGAATCTCCTTGACTCTGTAGGGTCTCTTAGGACGTTCTGTGGAGGGAGGGAGAAGTGGATTAGTGAAGGGTTTTAGCAGGGACACATGAAAGGTGGGTGAGATCCGGTAATGGGCAGGCAGGTGTAACTGGTACGTGATTTTGTTGATGCGCCTTGCTACGGGGAAAGGACCTATGTACCGGGGACTCAGCTTCCTGCTGGGCAGCCAGAGGCAGATGTCCCGGGTGGATAACCAGACTTGGTCCCCCGGTTGATAGATGGGATTGTCAGACCGACGAGTGTCTGCATTGGCCTTGTGCCTCCGGACGGCCCGCGGGTGACTATGACAAATAAATTGCCGCCGAGTCCCATACCCTCTCGCGATCACGAAACCCGTGATCTACCACTGTGACCTCTCGATGGTTTCTCGTTCCAAGGAAACAGGCTGATGGTAATCTAGCACACATTGTAACGGGGTGATCCCGTGGTTTCCTGTCGCGTGAATTCATGGGCGAGGAATTCTCCCAGGGTCGAAAAAAAACCCTCCCAGACCCCTGCTATGAACTGAGGGCCTCTGTCCGAAACAATGTCTTCGGGGAGACCGAAGTGCCGGAACACGTGTTGGAAGAGGGCTTCGGCGGTTTCCAGGGTGGTAGGTAGTCCCCGCAGGGGAATGAGTTTGCAGGATTTAGAGAATCGGTCAACGACCACTAGGATGGTTGTGAATCCGTTGGAGGGAGGTAAGTCCGTAGTGAAGTCCACCCCCAGGTGGGACCAGGGACGGTGAGGGATGGGTAATGGGACCAGTTTACCCTCGGGCAGACGATGTGGCATGGTGGAGATGGAACAGACCGAACATCCTTTGATATACCGGTCGACATCTCGGGCCATGTGGGGCCACCAGTAGCGGTTCAGGAGGAGCGAGAGGGTTCGGCGGCTGCCTGGGTGTCCCGATCCCGGAGAGGTGTGAATGGAGTCCAGAAGGGTTATACGCAGGGTGGATGGGACATAGTTCTTCCCCTCTGGACCTCCCGGCGGAGCAGGTTCGTGAGAGTGGCGGCATGGATTTGGTCGTCGAGTGCCCACTGAATGGGAGACATGAAGACTGAAGGTGGCAGGATGGGCTCTGGTTCTTCGGGGGTAGGATCTGGTTGGTGTTGGCGGGAAAGCGCGTCCACTCGGACATTCTTCGTCCCTGGACGGTAAGTGACCACAAAGTGGAAGCGGGTAAAGAACAGAGCCCAGCGGGCCTGCTTTGGGTTCAGACGCTTGGCCTCTCGGAGGTATTGTAAGTTCTTGTGGTCTGTGATCACTTCAAAGGAGTGCTTGGCACCCTCCAACTAATGCCGCCACTCTTCCAGAGCGAGCTTGATGGCCAGTAACTCCCGATTTCCCACGTCGTAGTTCTGCTCCTCCGGGGATAGTTTCCGTGAGAAATAAGCACATGGATGGAGTACGGGGTGTTCACCTCGCCATTGTGATAGGACGGCGCCCACTCCCAGGGTTGCGGCGTCTACCTTGACCAGGAAGCGGAGATTGGGGTCTGGGTGTGAAAGGGCCGGAGCCGTACAGAAGGCGGATTTGAGCTGACTGAAGGCCTGGTGTGCCTCTGGGGTCCAGGTGAGGAGTTTGGCCTTCCGACGGAGGAGAGAGGTAAGTGGGGCCGCCAACTGGCTGAAGTGGGCGATAAAGCGACGATAGAAATTTGCAAATCCCAAGAATCTCTGCATCTCCTTGATGGTAGTCGGTTGGGGCCAGTTCCGAACGGCATCCACCTTCCTCTGGTCCATTTGCACCCCTGCAGGGGTGACGATGTAGCCCAGGAAGTGAACGATGGATTGGTGAAACTCACATTTCTCTGCCTTTAGATACAGGTGGTGTTGGCGGAGGCGTTGGAGTACCTTGGTGACATGGTTACGGTGCGCTTCAAGATTGAGTGAGTATATCGTCTATGTAGATGAGGACGAACCGGTAGAGCATGTCTCTGAAGATCTCATTCATGAAGTTTTGTAATATGGAGGGTGAGTTGGAAAGCCCATAGGCCATGACCTGGTACTCATAGTGCCCAGTGGGCGTCACAAAGGCAGTTTTCCCATTCATCACCCCTGCGAATGCGGATGAGGTTATAGGCACTCCTTAGATCCAGCTTGCTGAAGACGCGGGCCCCACGGAGCTCCTCCAAGGCGGCAGAGACCAGAGGAAGGGGATAGGCGAACTTAACAGTTTGGTCATTTAGGCCTTGGTAATCGATGCAGGGTCTTAGGCCCCCGTCTTTCTTGGCCACGAAGAAGAAGCTCGACGCTGTGGTTGAGGTGAATGGGCGTATGAACCCCTGTTGCAAGGCTTCCTGAACGTACTCCTCCATAGCGGCTCTCTCCGGGATCGACAGTGGATAGACGTGTCCTTTAGGTAATTGGCCCCCAGGCAGCAGGTCAATGGCACAGTCCCATGGCCGGTGAGGTGGAAGATGGGTGGCAGCGACCTTGCTGAACACATCCTGGAACGCCTGATATTCTGGAGGAGGAGGAGTGATAGGCGCGGAATCCGTTCTTTCCACCGAGGTGGAACAGACAGGGAGGTCTTTCCCGACGGAGATTGGGATAGGCAGATCCCGTAGACACTCCTGTTTACACTCCACTGGAGTATTTCTCCGGACTTCCAGGCAATGGTGGGTTGATGCTTTAATAGCTAGGGGCATCCCAGGACGATGTCCACGACGGCCTCCTCCAGCACCAGTAGAGATCTGTTCGGTGTGGAAACATCCAACCCGTAGAACGACCTCGGGTGTGCGGTGCCGCACCAGCCCCTTGCCCAGCGGCTTTCCCTGGACAGTGGTGATCTGGTAAGTTGTGGAGTTTTTGCAGCGGGGAATTTGCAATCCGTTGAGACTATGGGAGGAGATGAAGTTCCCTGACGCTCTGGAGTCCATGAGGATTTTGACTGGAAAGGATTGGGTGTGAAAAATTAGAAGAGCATTCATATGAGGCATGCAAGACACATCAGGAGTGACCTGGATAGTACTCACCGCTGGGCGTGATGAACGAATGGGACAGGTGCGGAGCTGGTGCTCATTGAATCCACAGTAGAGACAGAGGCCACGGGCGAGTCGACGGGACCGTTCCGTGGAGGATAGATGGTAATTATCCGTGATCATGGGCTCTGGTGCTGGAGATGAAAGGCTGGGTGAGGCAGCGGGTATCAATTCTCTATGGCACACGGTTAGGTGCTGGGAGATGCGAACCACCTTCTGGAGGAAACTGTCAAGGCCCACGTTGTCATCATAGATGGTCATCTGTCGGCGTAAGCCCGGGTTGAGGCCTCAGCGGAACACCGAGAGCAGCGCGGCCTCATTCCAGCCGCTGCTGGCGGCGAGTGTGCAGAAGCGCAGCACATACCCGTGGATGGATAACTCCGCTTGCCACAGTTGAAAGAGCTCCTCATGCACCGTAACCTCCGTGGTCGATTGACCGAATACCTCCCGGAAGTGTTTCACAAAGCCGTCCAGCGAGTGAATCCACAGGCTCTGTGAATTCCACAAGGCTTCGGCCCACTGCAAGGCTCGTCCAGACAGCAATGAGATAATGAATGACACCTTGGCCCGCTTGGTCACAAACAGGTGTTGTTGCATCTCCAGGTAGAGGGAACATTGCAACATAAACCCGCTGCAGAAGGCTGCCTCACCCGAAAAGCTTGCTGGCTGGGCCATGGGACAGGCGAGTGGGGAGGCGGTGATAGTCCGGGTGGGTAAGGGTTCCGGTGAGGATGTGCTCCGAGAATCCATGAGTCCGTCTTGTATCCGTTTAATTTTGATGGGCTGGTCTTCTGTCACATCCGGGACAAAGAGGCAAACAGACAGGTTAAAGTAAGTCAGGGTGTTTATTAAAAGGAACTGAGGAGCAGCTTCCAACATAAAGAAATCAAACTTAGGAATAAATGGAAGCAGAGAACACAGTCTTATCTGGGGTCGGCACTTTGGTCCTTCGGCCGAGAACTGAGGAATCCGAGGCTTGACAGGCAGACAGGGAGGCAAGGAACCCGTGCAGAGATGCTTGTAACCTTGAGACCAGCCGACGAGTGACTGAGGTGAGTGTGTATTTGACTGGTGTGGTAATTGGGTGCAGGTGTCTGTGATCAGTAATCAGGTGATTGTGAGCTGGTGTAGGAGGCTGATTCGGTTGGTGAGGCAGGTGTTTCCGTGACAATTTGTTTTTTTATACATATTTTAATGGTTCTTTGATGAATAGAAAAAACAGCTTTTATTTGAAATGTAACATTATACATATCTTTACTCTCACTTTTGATCAATTGATCCTTGCTGAATATAACTGTTAATTTCTTAAAAAACTAAAATTCTTACTGACCCCAACATTTTAAATGGAAGTGTATATGTTCTTGGAAATTTGTTTTCAAAATTAGACGAGTTCTTTAGTTACCATTAACATGAATTGGAATTAGAAATCATTGTGTTTCTAATTATAAATACATAATTTATTTTCTTTATAATAATACACAAATCAAAATAAATCACAACAAGACCAGAAAAGTCTAATAAAGTAAAAAGGGTACATTTTTATTTCATGTAGACTTGTGTCTCAGAGACTTTTTTTTTTTACTTTTTTTGTCTTCCTCTGGCGTTTCAAATGAAAGCAAATTTTTAATTTGTTGGGCAAATTTGTGATTTCTAAATCATTATTAGTCATTTGGTAGACGAAGGCTAAGTGAGAAAAAAAATTGTTTCATTATGACACAACACACCACATATTTTCCATATGCTTTCTCTGAACCAAAAATATTTTCCATAGAAGAGTTTAAACAGGTTTTATTTTGAAAAACATTTAGTTGACATTAGTCAGTATTGTTTTGTGCTTATATGCTTATCTCTGTGTGTTTGTCCTTCCCTAGGTGTGACAGCATCTCTAACTCTGAACGCTCCTTTGAGCAGAGCTCGTCTGAGTACACAGAGGATGTGTTTAGCCCCACCCCACGCATTGACTCCTCCCCCTCACCTTTCCTTGTGGGTGGGGTCCCCGAGCCCCCATTCAGCGCCCCCTGTGGCCCACTCTCTCTATCCTCCTCCCTTTCATCCTGCCTCTCATCTCCCATCTCTCTACGCCGTCCACCGGACATTTTCAGATTTGACAGGCCCTTCTACGGAACATCAGACCCACAGACGCCTCCTCCCCTCCCGCCCAAACCTACACACTTGTCCGATCACCATGTAAATGACGATACCGGCCATAATCAGACGCAACCTGCTCTCTTCCCTCGCAGGACGTCACTTTCAGGAATAGACCAGTTTAGGAGAGGTGAGAATGCACACACAAAAATAAATAAATATTTCTCAAAATGCATTTATCAGAATAACAAAAGCAGTCAAATGTCAAAAGTTTCAGGGGGGTTTTCTGTTTGTTTTTTTGGTTTCTGTCTTTACAAAAAGTAGTATTCAAAGGAGTGGAAAAGTTTTCAAATACACCATTTAATGTCAACTTTACATAAACACAAGTATATACGTTTTTTTCCCCCCACAAAATCTGTCATTTTTGTTGCTGTTTGTTTCATTAAAAGTCCCACAGACATAGCAGAAACACCACTTTTCCTCTGTAAATGGCCAAAATTTTTACCCTGAAATCAGTATTAGGCATACAAATTATGTCATGCATGTAAAAAACAGCTAAGAATTTATCAAACAGCTGTAATCTGATTCAGAGGAAGGTATGAACAATGCCTTTGTGGCAGTTTTGCTGGTAAGTAGGGGATAATACAAGACTTCTTGACCTTATAAAATGGTTGTTGTAAGCGAAAATGCTACAAAATGCACATCATATTTTGTATGAAAGTGTGACATGCCAGAAAAAACAGACACTATTTTTGGAATCAGTTAAATTAGTTAGAAACAAGTATTGGATTTCATTCAGAAAATAGGATGCAGGGCATCCCCCTTTTTCTCATGAAAACATTTCCATAATATTTGTTATATATTTTAATATTGAACTTTCATGTTTTCAGGAGAGTTTGAAAATGCTGGAAGAAACTGGAACAAACGTCTAAGCCTCAACCTGGTAAAGAAATATTCAAATATAAAATAGTCAAATGAGCCTGGAGAAAGTTAAACAGACACCGTAAATACGCATCAATTTGAATATTCACTGCCAGAAACCAGATGTGTCAGTGTGTTTCTCTCCTGTATCTCTATTGCCAGCCAGATTTCTGAATAACAGTTTTGTGTTTGTTGTTGTTTTGTTTTCAAAAAACAGAAAGTCGTTATTGTGTTAAATGAGAAAAGCATTGAATAGAGATGACAAAAAATAGCCTTAGAAAGAAATATTTTTATTCAAAGTATTATTTATTACCCATAACCTTTCAAGGCTACAGTTTGGCCCTAACGTTGTTTTTAGAAGCTGCATCTCGAGTGACATTATGGTGTATTTACACAGACTGTTCAGAGGTGTCATGGACTAGAATTGCATACATAATGCTATGAGATTAATGGGTTTTTTAATGGGCATTAATAGGATTTTTAAAAATTAAATTGATATAATTTTTTTAATGAACTGATACTCTAAATATGAAACTATCCGCCAAGGTGGTGCTAAGTCACTGTCTTAATGAGTAAGTCATTCAGTCCGATTCAACCGATTCGTTCATGAGACTGATTCATTCAGAGACAAAGCAAGTTACTGAATCATTGGCTCACTCGATTCATTCATAAACGTGGATTCATTTAGCAACGAATACGGACAACATTTTGTCTAAAATGAGCCTGGTGAAAGTTAAACAGGCACCAAAAATACGCATCAATTTGAATATTCACTGCAAGAAACCAGATGTGTCAGTGTGTTTCTCTCTGTATCTCTATTTCTAGCCAATATTTCTGAATACCACAGTTACCGAAAACCACTCTGAGGATTCATATGTGCCCATGGCCTCCCCACCGATCAGCTGCTCTGATGCGACTTCAGACGGCTACATACCCATGAGCCCCTCCACCCTGCCCATCTCCCTACTCACCAACGGCAAAACAGAGCTGCCTTCGCCTTCGAATCCTGACCTTGAGCCTCCTCCAGTCGACCGCAACCTTAAACCAAGAAGACGGGGTAAATCTTTCTAGGTTAAAAATGCAAGGTCTACCAGTGTCATTCACAATCAAAGCATGTGGTACTACAAAACATTAAAAACATTTGCATTACTTATTGTGACTGACCTGCTGCCTTTAGATGCAAATATTTAAATAGGAAATAAATATTGCATGTCCCAAAACAGCATGTGGGCAATGTAATTTTACCACATGTTGAATATATTGTGCAAGTGACTAATGTCTAGCTCAAAGACAGGATGTGCTATTTCAGAATTCTTTGTTTTTGTTTGTTTGTGTGTTTGTTTTTTAAGGTATTTGCACAACAGAGCAATGTGATATTGGTGTGCTGTGTTAGCTATAACTGCTGTCATGAAGCAATTCCAGTAACTGGAACATAACTGGAAATATTAGTTAGCTATGTCACAAGACGAAAATAAAGAAATGGAATAGATTATCTCATGTGAGGAGAGGTACAGAAGAGTGACGAAATGTTGAAAATTAATATGAGGAAGATGAGATGCAGCAAAGCTCATGATCATATTCTGTGTGTCACACAGAAACCACATTTCTTTTTGAAGCTCTAAATTCACTGATGTTTATTGGCTTGCCTCGATATTGTATAGAATATTAAATGTCGAATTCTAACATTGTGTGACAGGGACTGTGTAAATTAAAAAGAAAATCAAATCATTTTATTTTTAATATTGGTACATACTTTGCAGATACTCACGCAAAAATCCCCATTGAGTGGATTCCTCCAAGCATCACACAGTAGTGCCGTTCTTGAATTAATCATTGTTTTTGAACAATTCGCTTCTTGAGGTAACAGTCAATTAAATAACTCACTCATTGTTTCGTTGCTGAATGAATCAGCGTGTTCGAACGAATTAGTTGATTCTAATGTGTTGAATGATAATGACTCGCTTCTAAAAGTCATGCGAACTACTGGAGTAACCGGCACACATGGGCTGAGAAAAATATAAAAGTCATTAATGTGTTAAATGAGAAAAGCACTGAATAGACATAAAAGTAGCTTTAGAAAGAAATATTTTAATTCAACATAATTTATTACACCATAACTTCACGGCTACAATTTGACCTAAAGTGTTTTTTTAGAAGCGCAATCTCGGTGACATTAAGATGTAAGTTCTACAGACGTTCATAGGTTGCATGGGGGGGGCCTAGAAATTGCATATATTCTCTTTCGAAGGAGTTATGAGTTTTAATAACATTAAACGTTTGTTTTTTAATTGATTCTCTTTTTTAATGACTGATAGCTACTGTAAATATCAAATATCCTCAAAGAGTGCGGCAATCAGTAAGTCCATGCTCCGATTCAACCGATTCGTGCAAGCGACTGATTCCATTCAGAGACAAGCAATCACGGAATCATTGGCTCACTCGATTCATTTGTCAACGTGGATTCATTATCAACGAAAAACACCGCTGGGTGATAGTATGGCGATACCACTTATTTTGTTTTCGATACGATACCGATATTTTTTCAAGGCAGTATCGTCGATATCGATACCGATATGATACTTCTAAACTGAACTTTTCAATTATGAAATGTATTAAATTATTAAATTACTAAGAGTAAAATGGGTAATGATAACCACTTAACTTTTTTTAAATGCATTTTTAACATTCAATACGCCTTAATTGTAAATTTTTAGGTTATATTTTTGTTTACACATGTTTCAAATATGTTTTTTGTTTGCACATGATTCAAATCTATAAATACTACAGTCACTTGAGTAAAAGCCATGGTTCATTTTCATAAGGGACTGTCAGTGACAGGCTGTTGCATGCATAAATGCAACCTTTTTTTGACAGTGTATCATTTATATTAACATTACAGAATAGAACATGATCAATATTATCTTTCACGTCTGTTTTAAATAACTGTAATTGCACAAACTATGTAGGCTACAATTTCATTTTGTTTATTGTGAAATAACTCTGTCCTTCAGTCCTCTGATAAGCATTGTTCAGGTCTTTCCGTTCCCCAAAGCTTTAATGCTTTCTTATGATACATTTGGGAAACGCAACCCTGTTTGAATGCACTGTCAGAAGTAAGTGAACACTCTCTGTGATTGACTGGTTCTGTCTTACAACATTTGCGTGTGTTCAGATGAGCAAGAAAATAGTTCTATCCTACACAATTAATCGCTAACAAAGGTTATTTGTGCAATTCAATGCATATTGTACGCATTTTTTTTTTGTTAAATTAACAAAATCACTGATAAATAAAACACCTTAGTATCGGTATTTTTTGTTTGTGTGTCGATACTTTCGATACTTGTGTCAGTATCGATATATCGATTCTTTGGATCGATACGCCCATCCCTACTGTGTGAGTGTGGCTCGGAAAGGCCCACGAGTTCTGCTGTGGTGGCTTTGTTTGGAACAGAGAATACTGACGACATTTTGTCTAAAATAACACAATACTGACGTCTTGTTTACCGAACTGTTGTATAAAATCACTATCGCATTTGCAATCGTGCAGATATTTGGGGCACTCTTGCTCGTGTTATACAGTATTGCGAAAACTTTATGTCTGCAAGAATAAAGACATTTTCTAAACGTCTATTTGACATCTGATCTAAACTTCCTTTAGCTGTAATGCAGATGAGCAAACACTAAAAAATACATCTTGCATATGTAAATGCAGACATCAAATAGACTTCTCCCGTACGTTTGCTGTCGGGGATGATATAAATATAAGACAGTCATCAAGATTACAGTAGCTATATCACTTCTCAGGCATTCCGAGACATATTTCATTCTGAATAGGTACACACTTCTTTTAAGAGATTCTTTGTGACATTTAAATTTAAATTATTTTTAAACTGAGAATTTGCCAAGACAAAAGCACAAGAGGAAGTGCATATACTGTCAGAGACACAGAACAGGAACCTTAGACAGCACTGTGTCTTGAGTGGAGGCGCAGGGTTCCTACAGGTCATGCACCTCCACACAAAGGAAATGCCTCATTAAAAGTGAAAGTGTGTTTGTGTGCAAAAGAGAAAAAGATAAGGAGTGATTGAGTGTTCTGCTTTGCGTTTGCTTCCACAGCTCGACCGCCACCTTTAGACCTACGAGGTCTATCCACAATTTCTGAATGTCCATTTCACGTTCCCCTCACACGCACCATGACAGAACCCAGGTGAGCATTATGATAAACTCATATTTACAGACCACAATTACTCAAAACTGATCCTCTGCAACTATGTTATTCTTCTCAACCACTTCCGTCTGTGTCCTACGTCTTCAGCAAAGATGTGTTTGTCTTGACACTGCTCTTCCTCAGGTCACCTGATCTTTATTTCCTGCCTTCACGACCCCCTGTGCACAATTGTCTTCTCATTTACATGTTTGTGATGGTTATGAATACCACACTGATGTTTATGTTGTTTGTTAATTGTAAGATAGGCCCATTGTTTTGTATTCATATAGCCGTATTTAAACATTAATGTGTTTTGTGTTGGTTTGTTTTGTCTCTAGCACATCACTTCAGTTTGTTCCTTTGGACAGACGGCGGGGATGGGGCATAAACGGTTCTGAACAGGAAGGGAGCATCACGCCAACGGTAACATGACTTCCTGTTATAACATTAATAATGTAGCCTATTGCTCTGTTTCTCTTTGAGGGCAACAGAGGGCGAAAAATTATAAAACAAGGCAAAAAAAACAACAACAGCAAATCTTTAACTTACAATGGAAATAGCAGAAAATTCAGCAAACAGAAAAAATAGCAGACAGGGCAAATGCAAATGCTGTTATTTTGTACTTTTTATTCATCAAATAATCCACAAAAATATTAAGCAGCATTGTTTTTAGCAATGATAATAACAATAAATGTTCCTAGAGCACCAAAAAAAACAACATTTTGAATGTCTCTTTTAAACAAAGACTGCTGAACTCAGTTTTGGCCATACATGAAGAAATTATTTTATTACATTAAAGTGCCCCTATTATGGTTTTTTGAAAATTACCTTTCATGCAGTGTGTAACACAGCTCTAAGTGAATGAAAACATCCTGCCAAGTTTTAAATCTGAAAGTGCACCGTGTATAAAGTTATTGTCTCTCAAAAGAAAGAGTCGACTCTGAATCATTGAAACGAGTCGTTTTTTTAAAACGAATCCCAAGCCGTTTCATGTTGATGTCAAAATGAAACATTAGCATATTGCCCGCCCACTTGTTCTTCTTTTCGAGTTGGTCTGAATGAAAATGCAAATTCATTCTTTGCCACTAGGTGCCGCTTTTGGAGCGGTAAAAATAGCAGTTTCCCCGGTAACGGCTGTACACAAAGCAGCACTGCTCTCACAAACGCTGCTTTATCAGGCATTACAGGCATGATTAAATGAAAATGAGACCAATCGGACTAATCACCGCAGATTAGCGTCATGCAAAGGAGGGGTTTGGAAAAATGAATCGTTGAGCGAATCGTTTGGGAGTCGTTGAGCAAGTAAGGTAAAATAAATGCATATTATAAGACAATGAAAGTGTTTTTTGACCTTGCATGCATGTCAACCTGTTGTTGGGGACTCCCAAAACCAAAATATGAACCTTTCATAACCCATAATAGGGGCACTTTAAAATAGAAAAGTTATTTTAAAAATAGTAATATTTCACAATATTCAGAATACTGCTTACTTCATTTGTTATTAAATAAATACAGCCTTGGTGTTTTCCCTTGTTCAGGATTCGCGGCAGATGTTCCCGGCTTGTGATTCTGCCCCCTGGATGAGGCGTTCTCAGCTGGATTACTTGTCACTTGACTTCAATTCGGCCTCCCCCTCACCTGTCCAGAAGGTCAGTGGTAGGCATGATCTGCTTAAGAACCTAATTTCTTACATGCATCTGACAAACATTTGGTGTTTGTTTGTAATGGAATCATTTGGTGAGTGTTTGTGGGGTTTTCGTGGGTACTGCTATCTCTTGTAGTAATCTTTCCTGTGGCTTTATAAAATGAATCTTCAGGCAGTGATAACAGTGACTCAACATTTCCTGTCCCGGTTACTGTTGCTTTGTAACCCCTCAGCTCTAAACATGACTTGGCGTAAATCTGCCTGCTGGGTTGATACATTCGGCCATGTTGATTAGGGTTTTGATTATTGGTATTGTGTTATTGATGTTTTCAGAAACCGCTGCTGGCAGACGAGTACAGGGTCGATTACGTGCAGGTAGACGAGAAGAAGACACAGGCTTTACAAAGCACCAAGATGGAGTGGAAGGATGTCCGTCAGTCAAAAGCCTAAAGCCCTCTCATTTTAAATTATTAGATGGTTCAAAACTTGACTTGTTTTCATCTCCTACAATTTCAGGAACATGTTGTTGTTGTTTTTTACACTGCTGTGAAAGGAGCCAGTACAGAGCTGGACTGGAAACCTTCAGAAATAAAATGACAGATTATTCAGGAAATTATTCCAGGATAAAAGACCTCCAACACAATGATTCAAGAATAAAGCTTTGTTTTGCAGTTCTTATACCAGGAAGATAATTAGCATTTCTTATGAATTTTTTAGAATATTGTTTTTTGGTTTATGAGTAAAGTAAAATAAGAGGTTAACCTCAATTTGATCTACAACATAGATTATACACAGTCATACCTCAAATGTGAATGATGTTTTTTTAAAACGTTGCTAACTAAGTGATAATAAGGGAGTACTAAATAAGTACTAAATCTACCAGAGGAATGTGAGTTAATGTGTATGATGAAGGTTCTCGTCCCAACTTGTGCTAACTTTCTTGTTAGCTACATAAACTACTTTCAAAAGTTTGGGTTGATAAGATTTTCCATTTTTGAAAGATGTCTCTTGTGCTCCTCCAAGGTTGCATTTATTTGATTGAAAATACAGTAAAAAAAAACACCAATATTGTAAAATATTCTGAAATTAAATTTAAAGTAACTTTTCTATTTTGAATGTATTTTCAAAGGTTTGACCCTGATCCTTTAACTCAGGATTTTCACGAATCTTTGATGATAGAAATTTACAAGAACACATTATTTGAATAGAATCTTTTGTAGACATATATCTTGGGAACTTTTGAAGCAATTTCATATAGTCTTGCTGATAAAATAGAAATTCTTGGGAAACAACAAAAAATCTTACTGACCCCAAACGTTTGAACCGTAGTGTATTTTGTTGAAAAACACGAAATTCTCTTCAAATAATGTTTACCACAGACATTCATTTACTGAACAACTCTATTAAAATTGGTTCTAAACCTGAATGGGTAATGAAATCCAAGCAATGCAATGAATATCATCTAAAAACGTTTGTCACCAAAGCTTAAATGTGTACAGAATAGGAATTTATTTACCAGAGCACAACTTTTTATAACAGAAATTATTTATAAAATTAATATTAATTCTTGGTCATTTACTTAACTTGGAAAATGTACAGAGTGACTTTTTTTTGCACTCCCTTGGGATGTTATTTTGAAATAATTCCCTGAATATAACAGCACACTCTTTTACATCGCTGATGTTTGAGACTCAGATGTCACATTGCCTGTTTGTGAGTTCTGAAATAATGTTGTCACGTAAAGGTGTCACAAAGTCTTTAAGTGGCTATTATGAATATGTTACATATTTATGACGTGTACAATCACTGAAGAGAGCAACAGAAAATGATTACACCACTGAATGGGTTTATTGCACTGGTTTAAAAACACCTTTGAGCCCATGTTTATACTACAATATGTTTCATGAGAGTCAGACCACTGTAAACCACTAGAACCACACACTGTGATTGGATGCTGGAACAAAACAATGAAGGAATTGACCGTTTTGTAGAAGGGAAATCTGCCTTTTCTTTGTTAGGATTGAATATTGAATGTTGAATATGTTAGACTACTGTCAAATTATTGACCTAACAGGGTTATGAAGGTCTGTCAACATTTATTGGAATGTATTTTTCCCATCGACCTTTCACGAATACGAGGCATTACGAATGTATTTCTGTCTTAGGTTGTAGAATTTTAGTGCCATGTCATGCTGTGCTTATGACACTCTTCTTTTATGGTGGTCAGATTTTGCTGTACTGACAAGAGCACAAAAATCTCATGGGAAACTATCACTGTGACATCAACAGTTTCCCGCCAATCCTGATATTCTTAGTGTATGCTTTATGTCTCATGAAGAAATGTTATAGAGAGTGGTAGAGAAGAGCGAGTTAGGAGTGAGAGAGAGAGATAGAGAGAGAGTGAGTGAGTGTTTTTGCTGAAATTTAGAGACCTTAATAACCTGTGTGCATCAATGGATGTTTATCCGTCAGCAGGTAAATTATTGTGAGGCATATTGAACACAATAAAATCACTTTAAAACAATTCAGCTCAATAAACTGAAAACAAAACAAAAACCCTTAAAGACTCGTTTTTCTGTCGTTTTTAAAGTAAAAAATATACATGTAAAACTTGTACCTACACTAAGATTGTTTTAAATGTTTTGAAAGATGTTTTCAAAAATATTAATTTGACTATTTTAATTTATCAAAAATACAGTAAAAACAGTAAAAATCTGAAATATTATTACAATTTAAAACAACTGTTTCTATTTGAATACATTTTAAAATATAATTTATTCATGTGATGTTCTGCGAGCCATTACTCCAGTCCTCCAAAAAGCATTTTAATATACTGATTTGGTGCTCAAAAACATTTGATGTTGAAAACAGCCGTTTAATATTTTTGTAAAAACTTTTGCAGAAATCATTTGTAATATGAATGTCTTTACTGTCACTTGTGATCAATTTAATGCATCTTTGTTGAATAAAAATATTAATTTCTTAAAACAAAATAGTCCGTGTATATCTGTAAAAAACTTGAAACAGTTTAATACTAATGTTAAGTACCTGTGGTTTTATTTTTTTAATCATATAAACCTAGAGCATTACATACTCTTCTTTGGAACATAAGCTATTTACCGGTTACTTGTTAATTTGAATTACCCTCTATAAATGTTTAAAATGAAACCAGCATCACTGTGTTTATCAAAACAAATTAAATGAATAATAAAAAGAGACCAGAGGAAACATACTTATTTCAACTCTGTTTTCTCCATAATGAAGTTTATTATGAAATAATGATATAATGTTATTTCAATCAGATCACCGAATCAAAATCTAAACTGATATTTTCCTTTGTAAATAATAATAGTTTCATGTGGCCATGTTTTGAGGTGAGGGTGGGCACCTTTGACTCCTTTAAGCCAATAAGCATCCACCCAGAACACCCTAGCAACCACAAAACAACACACTGACGAGTGCTCAGAACAACTACGAAGCCAAGTTCTAGCAATGTCATATCTATTTTTATATAGGCGAACACCACTCTATTTATAAAATAAATTTAGTTTTTTTTGTAAACCTATGCATTTATGTGCATCTTGTATTTTTATATGACTTAAAATTGGATTAGATTATACATCCATATGTATTTGTTTCAGTGTTTCAGATGGCTACTCAAGCTCGTATAAAGGTGTAGACCTTACTGTAATGCCTTCAAAGGAAGTCAAAGTAGAAATTATTCATAGTAAACTCTCTCACATGTGCTCTGTGAGCATTCTTAGCTGTTGTCTTGGAAACAGACCTCCAGCCATTTGTTGGTATGACATTCCACTGCTGTGCTTATTTTGGGGGGATTTTTATTTAGCACACCAATGGATGAGATTTAGAAGTAGAAGAGGAGGAGGGGGGTTGCTTGTGTGTGTGAGTGTACCTTGGGGCCTAGGTGCCCTTATGCAGTGCACCTTTTATGGGTGTGTCCCACTCTGGGGCACAGCGCAGCATGTCCCCTCTCACGCCAATTAAAGACGGCACATAGCCGGTTATAACAGGCCCACCTCCTCCGCACAAGTCCTGTGCCTCCTGGACAGGGGGAAATATACACATTAAATGGTGTGATTAATCCATCTTGCAGAGCCATGGAAACAGTAAGCTGCCGGGCTGTGATAATAAAGACAGGGGTCCCAGTGGAAACGGTGCGCTGGTGTGTGTGTGTGTGTGTGAACAGGAGGGGGAGGCGAGTGAGTCGTAGAAGGTTCAGTGAGAGGACTGGTTTACAAGACAAACCAGGAACTGTGCGCCTCCAGTACCACAACTTCAATGTGAGTCCTCAGCTGTAATGGGTTTACTGCTCTCCTGGCACACACGGCTCACTCGCTACCTTCACCACGGAGGTTGCACGGAACCAAGGTTTGTTTTCTCGCTTGAGGAGAAAAAGGAAAGGAAGGAAGAGGAAATGGAACAGTTCTATCAGTTCAAAAACAGTAGCTCATACGTGTAGTCATTTGGCCTTCATTTATAAATAGCTCAGTATAGCGCAGCAAAAATTATTTTTATCTGAGAAAAAGAAGCTAGTACACCTTCAGCGGTGAGAGTGCTTAGTATTCACAGTATACACATGCTTCATTTTATATTAAAGCTGAAAGTGTGTGTATATGCAGTAGTGTGTGTTTCTGTACTTGAATGTCACATAGGAACAAGTGAAGTGATTGGTGGTTTAGATATGTCATTTTTATACAGTAATACTATGGATATTCTAATCTGCTTTCTTTTATTGTAAATTTACACATTTTCAAATTTACACAAGAGGTCATAAGTGTCTACAGACTGAAAATTATAGTTACTTTTACCTTGGTTACAAGGTTGTTGTGTAGCATGATTGCCTAAAACCCTCTCAGTTGAAATGTGCTTTGAAACAATCTGTGTTGTTTAAAATGTGATATAAATAATGTGACTTGACTAATTGTGGAAAATTCAATGTAACGCACAGCATCAAGTGGCTTATTGGCAATAGTAATTATATTATACTAATGCTTATTCATGAATATTAAAAATTACATTAAACAGTTCTTCCACTTAGGAATATATATCATTAGCCTAATTCAGGTATAATTCAATAGATGTGCAGGTAACAAAAACAGCTTCAAATGTAGCTCAACCAAGCTATACTGAGCTATCTGTTTTATAATATAGGATGAGCCATTATATAACTTCTATAAAAATAGGTGATATGACTGTATCAGATGTTTGATACATTGCCTACAACTATGACTAGTTTTACCTTTAATGAAAGAAAAGGGCAAATCGTTTATTCCTGTCAAGTTTGTTGCAGTGGATTTCATCCACCTGAGCACAGTACTATTTACAGTGGCCTTTAAGATAAGGAATCCTTTCAGTGTCTGTGGTAAACATCTATGTCACTTAGAGGCTGTGAAAGAGTGTAACGTGTAACCTTCATGATGTGAGACACTCTTAAGAGCAAACCGTTCCCCCTCAGACAGCCAAAGGGTGTGTCGGATGTTCGTGGAAAGCCCTGAAATACCCAGAGCGAAAACCAAGGCTGCCCCTTGGATCTTTTCCTCATCCATATTGGACTTTTATGCCGTAACACCCTTCGACTAATCCATTTTTCATCATATAGGCAGGCTGTTGAGATCAAAACTGAAGCAGGGGGCCCATCAA
Organism: Sinocyclocheilus anophthalmus; assembly: GCA_018155175.1. NCBI lineage: Eukaryota > Metazoa > Chordata > Actinopteri > Cypriniformes > Cyprinidae > Sinocyclocheilus > Sinocyclocheilus anophthalmus. The sequence goes on from JADLZN010001950.1 coordinate 28,409, forward strand.
GGAATGCATAAGTATGTTGTTTTTTTTTCTTCCCAGGCCCTCCACAGGTTCCTCACATGTTGTGATGGAGTGGTCACGCAGGCCTTCCTATCAAACAGGCAGACTTCAGTCAGGAGATCAGAGACAGATTATACAGCAAGGGAGCCTTGAACAGGGCCACCGGTTATCACAGAGGAGAGATGAGTTTTCCATTTCCGTGGGGTCTGCCTGATTTTGTGCATTGCCAGCTACACCGAAAGAGAGCATCACCGTCTGCTACATGCTTCAGGCCGGCAGTACGTAGCCTAAACAATGGCAGGAGTTTCTTTCCCTTAAATTATCTCCACTCCGTCTCAGGTATATGACTTTCTTCTCATAATTGGTCCTTCTCATCTTGTGATTAATATCGCTCAATTCAGCTTTTTCTTGCAATTCTGAGTTTATATCTTGCGATTATTATTTTTTTCTTTAGAACTGCAAGAAAAATGTCTGAATTTCTTTTTTATCCCGTGGCAGAAAAAACAAATAAATAAATACATGGATAATAATAAACAAACAAAAACAAAAACGACAGATACAGTAAACAAACAAAATAAAACAACAAATGGCAATAAACAAACAAAAGCAAACAAATTACAGATTAAACACAAAACAAACAAAACACAACAAATGGATAATAAACAAATGACAAACAACCACAAAAAAAGATGACATACAAAACAAAAAACAAACAATCAGATGATAAACAAACCAACTGACAGTATATAAACCACACAGACAAACAAACTCCACATTAATTATTGTCTACTAATTCTGTTACTGTGTTTATAACGTGCTATTTGTAACAGTGGAAGCGATATCAAAAGGCTGTCATCAGAGCTACAGAGCACAACACAAACCTGATAAAGTGCCACGCAAAAGAGAAACATCATCATGTAAATGATCTTGTACATGACGATGCGTCCCTCAAAGCTCACGAAGAAGAACATTCCTCCACAGATGTAGATCCAGTATTTGTTGAGCATAGCCATGACTGTACGGCCCAACACATCCATCATCTCTCTGTGTCCACCGGCCTCATCCTCCAGACCCTCTGTAACACACAGACACACACACACACACACACACACAACACACACACACACACAAAGACACACACAGAGACACACACACACACACACACCACACACACACACAACACACACAACACACACAACACACACAACACACACAACACACACACAACACACAACACACAACAAACACACACACAACACACAACACACAACACACACACACACACACACAAACACACACACACACACACACACACACAGACAGACAGACAGATACACAGACAGACAGACACACACACACACACACACACACACACACACACACACACCACACACACAGACAGACAGACACACCGACAGACGCACACACACACACATACACAGACACACAGACACACACACACGGACACACCCACACACCCCCAGCACAACTGATCACACACACAACCAACACACAGACATATACACAGACACAAGCCACACCGACACACACTACACATAGACAGACAGACCGACACACACTCACACACACACAGACACACAGACACACACAAACACAGACACACACAGACACACACACACACACACACACACACAGACAGACACAGACAGACACACACACACACTCAGACAGACAGACACACACACAGACATAGACACAGACACAGACACACACACACACACACACACAGTCTCACACACACTCACTCACTCACTGTCAGACACACACACACACACACACCCATACCAGACACACAGACACAGACACAGACACATACACACACACACACAAACACAAGTACACAGACAGACAGACCCAGACACACAGAACACATACCAACACAGACACACAGACACGACACAACACATACACAGACACAGACACACAACAACACCCACACACACACACACACACATGACACCACAGACACAGACACAGACAACAGACAAGACACAGACACACACACGACACACCCACCCCAACCCCACACACACACACAGGAAAAAATACAGACAGACACATACAGACACCACACACATTCACCGACACACACATCACACACATCACATACACATCACATACACAACACACACATCACACACACACAACACACACACACAAAAAACACACACACAAACACACACACACACCCAGA
>JADLZN010001951.1:0-12767 GCA_018155175.1 Sinocyclocheilus anophthalmus
TTCTTCAGGTGTGTTTGATCAGGGTTGGATGCTGAATGTCCGCGTGCGCACTGCGACGCGCTACGTTCATGCGACACGCACGGGTTGGTCTACCTATGTTTTTGACCATAAAACTTGTGCTGTGTGAAACCCTGCACAAGAAAACCAATCTAGTTATAAAATGCACAAAGTACCCCCCCCCGGTAGTCCACAAATGTAATAATATCAGTTTTACAGTCATGATATTACACTCTTGCACAAAATTTTTAAATAAAAAAAAATTTGAAGGTGGCCCAATTGCCGGTACAGCCGGGGGTCACAGAACTACCAGGATCCCCGTTCCTACAGCTCGCGCCCAAGAGGCCCTCTTCGGAACGGCATGGGAGATTTACTGAGGCGGCGATCCCCCCCACCTTTGACTGTGATTCACCAAGATTTGTATTTTGTTTTTACTCAAGGGATGCGTCACCCTCCCGAGACTGACTCCGACCGTCCGAAACATTCATCTCTTTGGACGCTTTCAGTTCCTCCAGAATCCACAGGGCGCTCCGTCTCCATTTTCAGATGCAACTGCCAGATCCAATTCAATCACCAAATTGGTCAGCGCAGCGTCCCCGTTCAGGCTCATGGGAAAGTCACAGTGGGTTTGTTAGTGTAATGTTATTGTCAGCCTACTGTATGTGATTATTAAAACTCATAAAAAGACATGAATGTTGCCAATAATATTTAATGTTGCCCGCTGTGAGCCGGACTGAAAAAAAAAATTTCAGGTTTTCTTGTCCCTTGAAATATCACATTGTTTTATTATATTTTGCTGTTTAAAGGTTTAAGCAATATATATTATACATTTTAAAAACAATTATAAGCAAGTTTTGTTACAGTTTCTGTTGGTTAGTAAATGTTTATTGCATTATTTCATGTGTAATCTGTGTTACGCTGATGGTGTTTTGTTTGTATGATGTTTTTTTTTTTTTACGTATATTTTGGCAAGGATTGATTGATCAAATATTTATTTATTTATTTACTTAACGTAGCCATTGGACGGCTGACCTATGTTATACAATAAGGGAAGCATACGTATCACAGCTTGATGAAAAAAAAATGAAAAAGACCACTCAACTTTTTTCTCAATCATCTACATGTTATGCAATGCCTCCTATTCCTAGTGTCTGTTTGAATTACAGCACCAGCACCCATTCATTCTTGCTTAATGACAGGACGATCAGTGGACCACCTTCCTCACCCAAATTCTTATTTAATGAGTTAGTTAAAATAAAAATCACTGTTTCGGTCATCGACTGACCTCTTGCACACCTCAGGACCAGTCTGGAAGATGGCATACAAAACCACGTGCTAGTAGTACCTCAAAAGTAATTGGAATCAAATAATAACCTCTGGACATCCCTCAGGCCCAGATTGAAGAGTTGAAAGTTTTTGAGTTAGGAACAGCGGGTTCCATTATGGCTTGATGGCAGAGGATACATGGAGGTGTAGTGCTTCCCATCCTTAAATTTCAAAGACGGCGGGGTCATAAGAACAACGGTCAAGCTGGCAGACCGGCGAGATCTGAAAAACGACTCTCCACGACCCGGGATGACTCAGCCAACTCATTCGAATGTCACTCAACAACTGTGGGATGACATCAAGTGACCTACAAAAAGAATAGCAAACGGCAGCTGGGGTGAAGTGCATGGCGGGGAGAGTTCAAAACAGGCTTCTGGGGGCAGAGCAAAGCTAGAAAAAAGCCCTTTATCAATGAGAAGCAAAGAAGAGCCAGACTGAGGTTTGCAAATGACCATAAGGATTGGATTGTGGAAGACTGGAGTAAGGTCATCTTCTCTGATGACTCCCAATTTTCAGCTTTGTCCTGGTTGTCTAATGGTTAGATGGAGACCGGCACCGAGGCTACAGTCCATACTGTGAATATGGTGGAGGACCGGTGATTAATTGGGGGTGCTTCAGCAGTGCTGGAATGGGCACATTTGTCTTTGTGAGGCGGAGCATGAGTCAAGCAGTACAATGTTGTCCTGTCTTTTGAAGAAAACTTGCTTCTTCTGCCTCTGACAGTGTTCCCCCAACTCTGGGATTGGGTTTTTTTTCAGCAGGACAGTGCCCGCCAACCCGCGCACAGCCAGGTCAGTCATGGTGCCATGAAGGATCCACCCCAGGCTCAAGACACCTGTAATGGCATGCCAAATCCTCCTCAGACCCTGTTTCCTACTCCTTTGAATACCTAGGGACGTGATCATTAAGTAAGAAGATGGATGGTCAAACAAGCCCGAGCCGCTTGAATTTTTTGCATCAGGCTTATAGTGGCATAAAAGTGGACCTGAAAAGCAAAACCCGTGAAAGACGGGTGAAGAGCCCCATGACTTGGACACAGAACCGTATGATTGGAAAATCAGGATTATTCTACCAATATTGATTTCTGAACTCTCCCAAGTTTAAAACATAGTAGTTGTTGTTTAAAAAATGAAAATAAATTTTCTTTGCATTATTTGACGGTTTTTAAACGCGCTATTTTTTGCTATTGTTATTTTTTAAAGATAAAGCAGATGGTCTTGTTATTTGCTTTTTGTAAATCTGAAAATAATCTTGAAATCTAATTTAATCAGAAACTGCGTTGTCGCATGCTTGTTGGATCCAATGCAGTGGTTGCCTCTAATTTGAAATGGCTACAGATAGTTCTGCCTGCAATAGAGCAAATAAACATCTCGTCTTAGAAATATCTAAAAAATCGGAATTGGCCCATTGGCCCCTTTGCTTGTAAAAAATTTGGAATCGGCAATAAAAAATGAAGATAGCTGCATCACTACTGACTTTTGACAGTGTGAACATTGTTTCCCAACATTCTATCCAATGGTCTTTAAGAGAAGTAAAATGACGCTGTGTAGCTAACATTATTAACTACTTAATTAAACTGGTAAGCAGCTTTGTTAACCGTAATTCAGTAACTAATTTTGATTGTCAACTTCTGTACCAAGCTGATACTGACATTTTAAAAGCATAACAATACTGGCCTTTCTGCAGCACTGGTAATACCAAGTACAAACTCAGTTCAGTACTCGCTGATAGATGGCTGCTTTCAAACACTCCCATGCAAGTTTGTGTGAGCGCTCTGTGGACGGCATCAAAGGTTGCTATTGAATATGTTGAATAATGCTATTGAACGCATGTACGCAATGGCCAATCAAAAGTGTTTCACTTGACCTGAAGCAATACTTGAAAAATATTTAAAGGATACATGCTGATGTTTTAAAGCATTCTTTTCTTTAATATTGTTAGCATTAATCATGAACTCATATTTGTATTTTCAAATAGTTAAATAGTTTCAATATTTTTTGCTATGGTACTGAAATAGGTTATGAAAATCATTTGTTGTAATGCTTAATTAAGAGCTCATATTAAGGAACTGGTTTTATAGTAAAGTAATTGCCATAAACTGTATATAAACATCTGGAGAGAGGAATATATTACTTTAGAGCGTGATCCTGGTCTTTTATTCCAGCCGTAATTTATAAAACATGCTCTGGAATAAAGAGTGTGGGAACCAAAGTGATGCACTGAACAGAGCGTTGGGGGAACACTGTTTCTGTTTAGCTGCTGGAATGTTCATTGCAGATTCGTGTGTAATTAGCTTGTGTTACCTGAGGGTGTTTGTCTTGTGTGTTGTGATTGCTGTGCACAATTTTTAAAACCGCGCCGGCTGTGTTTATGGACGGGAAACTTATCGATGAACTTCTGATTCTATCATGTGGTTTTTCTACTGTACCAACCTGTTTATCGTGGTTGCGTTGTCACTACGATTGGTACTAAGTCAGATTGTGTCATTCATGTAAGAATTGGTTTTTTTTTCATATTATTAATTCAGGCACCGATATGACCATCATGTATTTCAATACCTGCATTTTTTTACTGTGAATGTAGTTGGCAAACCAACAGCTGCATTTAACCGTTTTGTTGTACTGCACACATATGTTGGTGGTTGGTATCTTCTTAGGACGAATGGGAATTAGTTATACGAAGACTAGGAAGAGAGGAATAAAGACGTGTTTTGACTTGTGAACTAGCGAGCGCTTTGATCGGTCCATTAGACTCCTGCACTGAGACGTGTGCGAGCTCTGGCAGATCTGGATTGTGTTTATCTCTCATCTCCCATTCGTAGGTCCATACAAATACATAACCACGTCCACCTACTGCCTGCAACACGTGGCTTTATTGCAGTGGCTGCTGGCGCTAACAATTTCCGTGTCTGCAAGAATGTCAGGCCACATAGGTTGGCGTGTAAGTCGCGGAAGATCCTGGCGTGGTAGTATCCGCTCTCCATATCAGGACACTGTTGAGGAGGAGAATTTACCTTTTAAAATGGACAGCCAATACACCCACAAGGAACGTGTGATTCTATTTTAATAGTCATTTGAAAGTCAGAGACAGGCCCCACTATCACAGCAAATCAATACAGGACGTTACAATATCTCTGATCAGAGTTCTATTGTCCCAATAACAGAGTGTTAAAGTAACACTGAGCAGAGTTACGATGTTTGAGAATTATGTAATACGTTTTAATGCCTACTTAAACCGCCTGAAATAACAGCGGGTTTTCTTTACTAATGCTCACTCTTCAATTAATTAATTGCTTAATTATCCTGTTAACTTTAACTCGGCTTCAGTGTTACTTTAACACTATGTAGATTGGGACAATATGTACTCTGAGCAGAGTTGATTTAACTATGGGGATTTTGCTGTGTACAACAGGATGCTATAAATGATACAAGCAAAACAACCCCATGCTGAATCTTCAACATCAACCCCCAGCGTCATAATAATCACGCTATGTAGAGTTGTGATTTCATTCCTGTTGTGTTTGCACTCATTATGATTGATCTTCCCAAATACCAGCTAGTTTGGCACCACAGTGCCGGGAGTTTGATTTGACCAGGCGATGTCTGACCAATCATCATTTGTGAATCTGCATTAAACGTCAAGTGTAATCTTGAAATAAATGTGGTTATTGACGTTTTTCACGGTGCTTGAAACTAGATATTCGATGTATTCATGTATTCATGATAATAACTAAGCGGCCAACGAGATGATCGTTTCATGTGTGCTTACTACTGGTGTCACAGTGTCACTCTGTCACAACCAATTAAATGATGCCACTATAATCTATGTGTTGAAATTTCTTTCTGAAAATTTGGAAGCTGAGACTTTGTTTCAAACCAAAAGTAACCTGCTCGGTCAGTTTCCTCTTTGCTCTGCGATGTATTTTCCACTGCATGAGAACATGATGTGTGTCATGAGAGTGCCATGGCTTTTTGGATGTAGCAACAGTAACTAAGGGGGGGCGGGTCATTGCGAAGGGTCAAAAGTTTGGATGTGTTCTTGTATGATTATTGGAGGTGTGTGTGGTTGTGATCTGGAGCTGGATGTGTTTCTTCATTGGACGCAGGTGTGTTCGCACTGCATTCACTCACTGCTCAAAGTTTCTAGCTCTTCAGTGTCTCGGAAACATACAACAGTATGTTGTAAATACATTTCAGTGAATAGGAAGCAGCAGGTATAGGGTTACACATTGCATTAATAAAGCCTACTTGTATCATCTTTGATACACAAAAATTGAATGAAAAGCCTGTAGCACACAATTTACTATGCCTTCTGTCATCTAATAGTATATTAATTATAGGAACCTATGAAGCAAGTAAAATGTGTTTATAATTGTAAAAACGTCCCCCTTCAGGTTGTGGTTCACATGTCTTTTTGCTGTGAAATCTTAACTGATTTTTATAAAGTGTAAGAATAACTTTTATATTGTTGGTAATATTTCAAGATGAACACTTATTGGACTGAAACAACTCAGGTGTACTTGATTATCCAGACATAATTAGTTTTTTTAGAAAAGCGTGTTCAAATGTACCAAATATGATAATCAGGCTTTTGGGGAATATTTATTTGCTCATCTCTCAATCATTGTGCGGTTATATTGGCTTCCACACTAAACTGCTGATCCCATCTGACAAGCAGAAACCAGTCTTCAGTGTCATTTGTAAGTCTATGCACATAAGACATCAAACAAATTTATATCAGATTTGTTATGTATTGCTCTTGGGGCATGAGGGCTGTAAATTGGACTAATTTATCAGACAGACTGGAGGCAATTAGTTTATAAGCCTTTTAAATGTGGATACAGTCGATTGCTGATTATTTGAAGGCCTTATAATGATTCAAATTAATATGTATCCATATTTGTGTATGTATTTGTCTTTCCCGCAGCAGATAAATATCTTGCTTCTAGCCAACATTCAAAACTGTTGCATTTAGCTCATTTAAAGCAATAACACATAAGTATGTCAAAAGAAATGTAAAACATTTTTTTTTTTAAATATCTTAACTTTTAAGGGTCATATGATGCTTTATTATTTTGTGTATTTGGTGTAACCGAATATTTTGACATGGTTTAATGTTCAAAAAACACATAATTTTTCAAATAACTGTACATTATTGTAGGTCCCCTCCTACATGTCCCCTCCCCTGGCCTCTCCCAAGACGCTTAGTTTTATACCAGTCCCAGTCTTCCGACAAGCGCAGTCCCTGCCTCTTGATTGGTCAGTCTGACCCAGTGCATGTGACTTGGCGAACACAACGCAAGCACTCGTCCGGAAATGTACTCCCCTATCATCATCTTCAAAATAAATTGTCAGACAGTAAATAATGTCATTATTTTTACCATCAGTTCAAGCCCGAAAGGGGAACAGACACAGTAATTATGCAGTACACAAGCCGCGGTTAAGACGGCTGACTCCACTTTGATCTCTCTCTCTCGCACACACACACGATGCGCAAAACTCCGCTTTTGAACAGTCAATAGCAAATACTTAAACTAAAAACAAAAATATATTTACAGTAGCTGATTCAGAAGCGCCAGAGTGTCATAGCAAAGTCAGAATTACCTCCTCTCCTAGGTTCATGAAACGGTCGTCCATAAATTGCATTGCTGTTCTGTTGTAAGTAATGTTAAAGATTCCTAAATGCTTCTACTTTTGGAAGGCCAAATAAAGTTATTTTGCTTTCGCACTGAAACGCACAGTGTCTCCCTGACATGCTGCTTTAACACTAACTGCAGTTACTGAAACCACGCCTTCTTTCTTTGCGTGCACATTTGGGTGCATTATGTAAATATTTCCACATAGTGAGGTAGATATTTGGGGGGGGCCTTGTTAGAACTAGCCGTTTTAGGGGGGCGTGGCAGAGTCTTACCTTTGATAAAGAATATCTCTTTGGATTTTAGACTTTAGTCTTTGCAATTTTACAGTTCTTCTTTATGCACCAAGCGCTTGTACCACTCCAAAGAGAAAGGAAAACTTGAAATCGCAATCTGACCCCTTTAAATATGAGCATGCATAAAATATATTAATATGATCGTATTTCACACATTTTAATTTAAAAAAATGGTACATTTCCTCAAATTTTGACTCACATTACAGTAGATTCAGAAAACAATTCATGCAGAAATGTGCCGTTCAGTCTGAAATGAGCAGACATCCATTTATCTCAGATAGATCCACTCCAAACCACACACAAAACCAGTGGTTGGTCACTTTAAGCCAGTAAACTGTGGTATGGGGACAAGACGTTTTGCTGCTGGCTGGTGTTAGCATGAGTGTCAGAATGTGTGCGGTTTCCATCAAATATAGCTTTACTTTCACAGCATAGTGCTCGGTTTTACCATCATTAAAGCTTTTTCTTCTAAAAGTCTTTCAGATTTTGTTGTCACATGGCTTTCAGCAAACTCTAAATGTAACTAACTCAAAAGAACTGGAGACGTCCTTCTTTAAATGGTCTTTCTACCCACTCGACCACAGAGGCCTCGTGTGTGCAGCTCTATCAGCCTCCCGATCACTTTTCTCTCAATTATCCTTCAGGCTCACTTTAGTCAGATAGCCTGATCCTTATAGTGTCTACCTTATTTTTATCATTTTCTTGCCATGGACTTCACAGTGGCCCTAACAAGATGGTTCAAAGTTTTACTTATGTTTTACAACTTACTTCAACTTTTAAACTAATAACAATTTCATCTTGAAGCTCCACATGCAGCTCTATGATCCTTATGACAGCTGTACTGAACTGCTGTTTTAACTCAATTCTGTTTTTTTAGTAATCAGTGTCATTAATGACAATAACTGCCAGTGTTCTCCCTGCCGTCATTGTACAGTAAGGTTCTTGTGGTTGGGCATTTTGTAGTCCACAGAAGAAATAGTCATGCAGTGGTGTTCAATTTCCTTTTTCTTTTCCTTTTTTTTTTTCTTTTTTTTGTGAGTATCTCTTAATTAAAGTATCATAGTGGAAACAATTTGGCATTGATTACAAAGTGTGATTCTGATTGTCATCTGTTGAAGGTATTTGCATTAAGCACTGTTAATAAAGCTTTCCACAAATTACTACTACTTACACAGCTTTGTTTGAGAGTTCCTCATCATCCTTTTGAGGTGATACATTGTGATATATAATAATATTTTCCTCTATTATTATTATACATGATTTGAGGTGCTCTGTGTTTTTCTGTATAGGTCCTATTTTTCACATTTTTTTTCACTGACCACTCCAACTGTGAACAAATGAATCTGCCATCTACAGCTGTTATTTTTTAGTGTTTTTTTTAAATGAGTCTCACCATGCCTGCATTTATTTGATCGTAAATAGTGAAAACTGTAATAATGTTGAATATTATTACAATTTAAAACAACTAATACTTTTTTAACATTTTAAAATGTAATTTATTACTGTGATCAAGCTGAATTGTCAGGATCATTACTCCAGTCTTCGGTGTTACATGATCCTTCAGAAATCATACTGATTTGCTGCTCAGAAACATTTGATTATTATAAATGCTGAAAACAGTTTTATTGAAACTTTTCCGTCTGCTGAAAGCTCAAAAGAACAGCATTTATTTGAAATGGAGGTAACATTATAAATATGGCAGTTCCTGAAATTAATTTTATGCATGTACATAACATGCTGTTGAGATGTGTATGGGACTTAAATGTTCAACCTTGAGATCCAGTAACAGCTTCTTGTTTTTATAATACTGTAGCATACTTAAATTGTGTAAGTTAAGCTGAAGCATTTGTGTGTTTCACTACTAGACTCTATCTGGGTCTCTCAACGTCCTCATTTCATTTTTAAAAAATGGCACTATCATGTTAATGATATCCCATGCTAAAATGCACACAGTAAGTGAGACATAGGTTAATTTCCCCAAAAGTTATCAAAGCATTGCACACCTCAAAATTGCCCAACACATGACCTGAGATTGGTGCCTGTTTGTCTGACCAATAAAAATCATTTTTTAAATTTAGTGTAGCAGAAAATGACACACTTCACCTTTAAATCACACTCTCGCATCATGCTGACAGATGCAAAAGCTGAAAGCTGCAGGAGCAGAGAGTGAAATCTGTTCGGCTCTGGCACACTCATGTGATGCTGTCAGAAGCTCTGGACTCCTCCAGCTGATGCAGTTTGTTGCTCATAATACTCTCCTGATAGAGTCTCCATAGATTATTGATGGTACATTTTCAGGACTTGATTAAAAGCAAAACATTACAGTCACACTCGACTGGATGCGTTTCTCGTGACCTTTTTGATCTGAAGGCCTCTGCTAAAACGCTTACTAATTATTTTGCAGACAAATAGGCTATAAACACCTGCATTGTGGAAATAGTCTAATAATAAGCAGTGCACATCTCTTAAAAGTCATTACCCAGCTAACAAAAATATGGTATGAGAATGTTTTGATAACGTTCCCATTTAGTTATTTCTGAATGTTCAGAACCTCCAGTATTTATTTATTGTCTTGGTTAGACTCTAAAAAATGCTGGGTTGTTTCAACACAACTTTGGGTCAAATATGGACTACCCCAACTTTTGGGTTAAAAATTTTATGTAAAAATTTAAACCCCAAAGTTCGGGTTGTCCATTTTGAACGTTCATATCTTCCGTTTTTTTTCGAATGTTTTAAAAACTTTGGTTATGCCAGCGTTAAGGGAACATTCCATTTCGTCATTTTGCGTACATTGTTACTTTTAAATGTTCTCTGAACGTTTTAGCTGGACGCCTCTCTATAAAGCCATTAGCCTACCCAGCTAACAAAAATATGTTTTAAGAAAGTTTTGATAATATTCCCATAAGTTCTGTAAATGTTATTTCTGAATGGTCTCTGAATGTTCAAAACATTCTTGTTTTTGTTTTTTAATGTTTTAAAAACTTTGGTTATGCGAACGTTAAGGGAACATTCAACCGTATATTTTGTAGTAGTAATTGTTTTTAAAATGTTACACAACATCCAGCTAAAACGTTTAAGAAATAAACGGTCCATGAACGATGTATAAATAACGTTTTTGTGCTAATGTTTTGAGAACATTGTTAAAGACCAGATAACGTCAAACGAATGTTCTATTAATACTGGAAGAACGATTGTTCATAACTTTGAGAAAGCCTTCCCGGAACGTTAGCCAAAGTTCACTGTAAGCTGGGAACACCCTTTACTTTTTGTCCAATTTTGACAGTTTTGAATTTAAAATATACAGGATGAATCATTTATGTGATTCCTGTCGTGATGAGACAAGAAACATTTTGCCGTTTCGTGTTAGATTTAGAGCTTCAATAAGGCTTATTGTTGTCTGTTTGAAAACGCAGACTCCCTTTTAATTCTAGAATGATCTTGCTTTCTTAATTTTGGGTTCAGTAGAAAATGCGAGGTTGATTTAAAGACCCTTGTGCAGTCTTAAAAGCACTGGCTCTTTGATCTAGTGGAAAACATAGTCAAACATAAGCTAGCAGGCAGTGGCCTCATGTTATATCTTTAGCAGAAGACCCAGAAAAAAATCAACCATTACATATGAAGTATGAGCATGTGATGATGAGTCACAATAAGAGTCGGACTGATGATCCAACGTGCCATTGAGAACGCTGCTGTCTTTTATTGCATCTTGATATTGTTTCGTCTCCCGCTGCTCGTATGAAGTGACTACACTCTAAAAAATGCTGGGTTAAATACACCCCAGTGCTGGGTAAAATGGGGACAAACCCAGCAATTGGGTTGTTTTGACTCAGCGTTTGGGTTACTACCCAGAAGGTTGGGTTAAACATTTAACCCCACCGCTGGGTCAAAACAACCCATTGCTGGGCGGGTTAATGTCCTTATTGTACACCAGCACTGGGGTTGTATTTACCCAGCATTTTTTAGCGAGTGTACTCCAATGTGCGATCAGATATAGACATTGAGAACTAGCTTGCAGGCACACCGACAGTAGTTTTCATGCGAACGAGTCAAGTCTCTTGGTTTTGCATATCGGCACCAATGATTTGTGTCGTCGGCGTGTAGACATCAGTTATACGCCAGACGCATGCGTTCATTAATATTGTCTTCTAAGCCACTTTTTATCATGTCCATCGATCAGTGTCTTTCTGACGCTCCTGTTTGAGATCATTTCCCAATGAATGTATGTACTGATTCGATTTATATCTTGGATTGTAACTTACATTATAGCAATCGTCCGGCTAAATGCATAACCGACGGTGTAAATGTTCTTGTAACCTCTGTCCGCCACCATAATTTTTTTATTTTTTTTAGGAACTTGTCCACGTAACATTGGACAAGCTTAATTTGGGGTTAACCGTAACTCAACTCCTAATACTTTTTTCTGTTGGGTGGGTGGGCGGGGGGGCGGGCTATGATGTGTAGGTGCTGTTTTATAGGTAATGCAGACTTCATCATGCCGGTATGCAACGTGCTTGTATCAAGCATACATAATAAACAGCCTATCGGCCGTGTCCAGGCAGTACCAATTTCCGCATTGCTAATAATGCAACTATTACATACTGCGGATCCTGATGTGTTCGCCCCTCTACTAAGTGTGACCGACTGACATTTTTCTAATAGTTTTATGCCCTGATTCACTGTAACGCGGCTCCACATGCGGCGTCCTGGTCCTGCTAAAATGCCACTCAACTTCATTAGTGGTGTTGGACATTTGTACATATACACGTTCATACTAATGAGACCCCATGGCCGGTCCTCCGACAGACAGGTGCCTGCTGAATACAGCCATGATTAGTATCAGCGGCGCCGACTAGTGTGCCTTCAGTGCCGTCTACGATGCCCCGCATGGTGGTACAGACCATGGACGAGTTAAGTACAACCTATCTGTCATGCAGAGTTTAGATACTTCTTTGCAGGTAAAAAAAAAAAACAGCGCCTTTATGATGAGTGAGCGCGTCTGCTCGCGTATCGCCCTACGCCTGTGTGCACCGCCGATCTCCAAAAAAAGAATACTTCGGGCCTGACGCCGAGCCCGCTGGGTATTCAACCGCCCTGCTTTGTGGTCTGTAACCCTGTGGGGGTCAGGGGTAGGGGGGCTTTCAAGGCCATGCGGGGAACTAGCGGGAGGGGGGGCCTGGGGTGGGTAAGCTGATATGTGTACTAGGCATGCACATTTTAAAGATTTTACTAAAGTGGGTTTACTGAAACAAGTTATTGTGAAATAAATGAGAGGTAGATAAATTAGTGTTAATCAGCTAGAGTGGGAAAGTCTTGTTTTAAGGCAGCGGACACAATGGAATGCATCTTGGGGGGAAAATCTTGATGTAAAATGTTTACTGATTATTGCAATGATAAGGGTTTAATAAATACTGTTGATGTTGATATAAATACATTTATATATTATATTACACATTTATAAATTAATATATATGTATTTTTAATCAGCTTTTTATTTTTCATCTGACAATGATATA
>JADLZN010001952.1:0-120000 GCA_018155175.1 Sinocyclocheilus anophthalmus
GAGTTCGCCCGGCCGTGCGCTCTTCTGTCCACGTGTGTTGTGTTTTGTGATGCACGCGGTTTGTGTTCAGCCGCGTGTTTTTCTTGTTGTTTTGTGTGAACACGCGGCTTATGAGTTTTTTCATTAGCTGCGTGTTCGTGTCTTTTTGTTCTAGCACATGGCTTGTGATTTTGTTTTGCTGGCCATGTGCTTGTGTTTTGTTTTGTGTGAGCACATGGCTTTTGGTCTTTGATTCGGTGTGCCATGTGCTCATGTCAATTGTCTTGACCCCACCCATCTTTTTACCTGATTATTGGTTAATTTGCCCCACCTGTGTTCCCTCGTTTCCCTCCTCATTTGCTCTCCATTTATTCACCTTGTGTTTGCAGTCCTGCGTCCGTCTCGTTGTCGTTATTTTCCCCCTGGATTCAGCGTCAATCCTGGATGTGTCCAGCCTGCTTTCCTTGCCTTGCCTTGGCCTTGCTTGTTGTCTTGTCTTGTCTTGCCTTGCCAGCCTGTTTTTTCCCCCTCGGGGTAGTTTTTGTTTGTTTTGTTTTGTTTCTGCCGTTAATAAAGTCCTTATCTTCCTGCAATATTGAGTCCTTGCTCCATCCTTCATCCCCAACCCTGACAGTACGAACTGGCCAAGATGAGGACTCAGCGGAAGAAGTGTTTGCGCCATCCACCAGCCTCCACTCTCGCCAGCCCCCACTACCAGCGCATGCTCCAAATTAAGACCTTGAGCTCCCTCCGTCAACATGGGGCTGACGTGAGGAATTTTGCCCTGGATTTCAGCGGTGCTGCAGAGGGGTTGGGGTTCAACGATCCGGCCCTCAAGGACCTTTATAATAGTGCCCTTGATGAGCCCCTCAACTGGTGGAGAATGAGGGGGCTGGACCACCTGTTCTTCGAGGGTTCAGCGAAGTCCTAGCACGCCCGGGGAATCCGCTGGCTTTGTAGCGCTTCCCCCAGAGTCGTCCGAAGAGGCTGCAGCTCAGCACTACCCACGTCTGCTGAGGAATCTCAGCGCCCCCAGAGGGTGGCGATGAGGTGGCAGGTGCCCCACTCTCGAGACCTTAGGATGAAATGTACGCCTTCACCACCCCTAGATTTCCTGAAGAGGCTTCTGCTGTGCCCCTTATTTGGCTTATTATCCGGTCTTGCAGCTCCGCCCCGTCTATGTGGCGTCCAGAGGAGGCCGCCGAATAGCCCTCCAGTGCGTTGGCTGATGAGCTTGTCCAGCGCCCTTCCGTTGGAAGCGGGCTCTCCTGATAGAAGTCTTTCAGCGCCCCCAGTGATGGCCGGAAGCCTTTTGCAGCTCGTGTTCCTTCCCCATTGACCGTCCCCCCCTACTCGTATAGACTGCGCCCCGGCTGCAGCCCCCGAGGCTGGGCCTAATGAAGGGGCAGTGCCTCCGCTCTCTGGAGTGGCGGAGTGAGGAGGATAGAAGGGTCCTCCATCCCACATGGCCTGGTAGGGCCGGTCCTCAGACCCGCCCCATCGGCTCCTGCCCTGCGGTACCCCTCCCGCGTAGCCCACCATGGGGGGGCCCCGCCTTTCTGCTCCCCCTCCGGGGGCTTTCTCCGGCCTCTGGTGCTCCTGTGCCAGGCGTTGCCGGCCCCTCCGCCAGCCCCCGGTGCTCCTTTGCGCCCTCTGCCAGCCCCCACCCGCCCGGGCTCCTTGCCCGGCCGGCCCCGCCCGGGCTCCTTGCCCTGCCGGCCCCGCCCATGCTCCTTGCCCTGCCGGCCCCGCCCAAGCGCCTTGCCCTGCTCTGCCGTCCCCCTTCTACTCCTTCCTCCCCGCCCAAAGCTTCCTTGCCCGCCTGCTCTCCCTCGTTCCTCTTGTGCGTCCCAGCTCCTTTGCCCTGCCCCTCTCGACCCTCCGCCCAGCTCCTGGCCCCGCCCAAGCTCCCAAGCTCCTGGCCCCGCCCAAGCTCCTTGCCCTGCCGGTCCCGCCCAAGCTCCTTGCCCCGCCGGCCCCGCCCAAGCTCCTTGCCCTGCCAGCCCCTCCCGGGCTCCAAGCCTCCTCAGGCCCTGCGCCCCGCCTTCAACCAGCTCCTGCTCTCCGGTCCCCTCCCCAAGCTCCTTGCCCCGCCCAAGCTCCTTGCCCCGCCCGGGCTCCTTGCCCCGCCCAGGCTCCTTGCCCCGCCCAGGCTCCCTCCGGCTCCGCCCTGGTGGCCTACTGGTGTTCTTGTTAGGCCGGAGCCTCCCTGGTCTGTTCCTCCGGTCCCGCCCTGGCTTCCCCAGATTCCTGGTCTGCCTGAGCCTCCCAGGCTCAACCCTCCCGCCCCTCCCTGGATCCTGTGATCTTGTTAGCCCGCGACTCCCTGGTCTGTTCCTCCGGTCCCTGCCCGGCTCCCCAGATTCCGTCTGCCTGAGCCGTGTCCCTGGCTTCCACCCTCCCGCCCCTCCTGGTTCCTGTAATGCAACCTTCTGGGTTGTACTGCTGGCACGTGCTTGCTCCCCTCCCTCCCGCCCTCCCCCCCTCCTACTTTGTCCGCGTGTTTAGTCTGTTTTCCTGTCTTGTGTTTCCTGTCTTTTGTAGTGCGGCTTGTTTTGTCAGGTTCGTGTTCTGTCATCGTTTTCCTGTGCGGGTTTTCTGCGCTTGTGTCCTCGTATAGGGACGCCAGGTGGCGTCCCTTTTGAGGGGGTCTAGTGTCAGGGTTCTGTCACTTCGGGCTAGTGTAATTCATGGTTTTGTGACATAGCCCTGACACTCGCGTCATGTCATTTGTTTTCATGTGAGCGTGCGGCTTCTAGTGTGCTCGAGCCGTGTGCTTTCGTCTGCGTGTACTGTTTCATGTTGGTGCGTGGTGTTCAGATCCCGGCAGTCATGTCTTGAGTTTCAGTTTCGTGTCGGGGTCCGGACACTCACGCTCCATGTTCTGTCTGGTTGTGGGAGCGTGCGGTCTTCTCGAGGTTTCTCGCCTCGGCCGTGCGCTCTCTCCTTCGTCCACGGTGTTTTGTGTTTTGTGAAGCACCGGCTGGTCCTTGTGTTTCTTGGCCCGCGTGCTTTTCTTGTTTTCTTGTGTGAACACCTGCTCTATGGAGTTATTCTGCATTAGCTGCGTGTTCCGTGTCTCCTGTTCTAAAGCACATGGCTTGTGAATTTGTTCTTGCTGGCCATGTGCCTTTTTGTTTTTGTATTGTGTGAGCACAGGCTTTTTTGGTCTTTGATTTTCTGTGCCATGTGGCTCAGGGCATGCTTGACCCACTCCTCCATCTTGTCTCACCTGATTAGATATTTTTAATTTGCCCCACATGGGCCTCCTCGTTACCTCCTCCTTTGCTCTCTCCATTTATTCCCTCTGTGTTTGCGTCTGCGCCGTTCCGTTTGCGTCGTTTTTTCCCCTTGGATGTTCATCGTCAATCCTGGTGTGTTCCAGATCCTCTGCCTTGCCTTGCCCTTGCCTTGTCCTTGATTGCCCCCTTGCCTTGTCTTGCCTTGCCTGCAGCCTTTTTTTCCACCCCTTCGGGGTCGTTTTGTTGTTTGTTTTGTTTATTACCATTAAAAACCCCATTTTCTGCAATATGATCCTCTCTCGCTCCATCCTCTAAACCCAAGATCCCTGACGACAATATACATAATAGACTCAATAGGACGTAGGTTGACTCTGGAACAAGTGAGAAAGAAAGCATGCATTCATTCCAGGTGACTCAAGGAACTGTCTCCACAATTAGTGCACTGTGAATTGCTTTGGATGTGCCTAATACGTAATAAGGTGACCAATTAACTGTGACCACACATTAATGAAGTCATATGCTCTCACAGGCCTCTATGGACAAATTTCAGAGCAACATTTTGTGTAAATGAATGACTGCATCCAGCTGTCAAACTTCTCCAGAGTGAACTAACACAAAGGACCATGTGACGCTTTGAACAACAATACCTTTAATCATCCCAGTAATATAAAACCACACTTTCCCATCTCAGACCAGTCATTACACCGGTCTGTGTGTAATTTGTCTCTTTCATTAGTGAGACGTGGCGTCAATGAATTTTTCAGTCTTGTACAGTCTCTATACAAGACCTCCCTATCTCATGTCAACTGAGGTCTCCTAAAGGCTCTGTATCTGTATAGCAGCCAAACACAGACTGCAGTGTGTTCCCTCAATTGTGCTCTATCTAAGCCCAAACCCAGAGGATCATAATAGTTTTGACTGCTTGAGCTCTGGGCTTTGACTGCTCTGAATGGGTGGGTAATGGGATGGATGGGGGAGGTGGGGGTCCCAGGGTCCCAGCGTGATACAGGACATGAGCTGAATACCTCAATACCTGTCAGGTGTACGGTGACATGGCAACATTGTTTGGGGAGGTTCAGATTGATTTCGGATAGCCTGGCCTGAGCAGAGGGGGCTGATGGGTATTGTGTGCTTGCTGGATCTCCGAATGGTTTCATCTGTTGTCATGCCAACCTGCATGGAGGAGAAAAGCGGAAAATCTAATGAAATGTGACACAGAGAACTGAAAGATAGGGAGAAGTCACCACAAATGACTGATGATTGCTGATAGCATTGTGTATTTGCTCTTTGCGTTGTTTTAGAACCTGATTCAATAAAGGAATTATTCAAATCACTTAATGTTGCAAACACAACCCAAAAATGTGTTCTGAATGCAATTCAAAAAGTTCAGCTCTTCATCTTGCAGCCAGGTACTGAGCACTGGGTTATGGAGGATGCTGCAGACTTTCGGTCAATTCTCTTCATGTCAGTCCTTTACACTTGCGCCTTGGGCACTCCTCTACGAACTACCCCCTGTCGTCTACCTTCTGTGTTTACTTATGCCTTCTCCTTCCATCTTCGTCTTTCCATACAGACATTCTTTAATTACCCCACAATTCTTTTATTGCTGCAAAACCCTGAGCAATCATGAGCTGCCGTACCTGGCTCTAAAAGTGGTTGGTGTGCTCTTTTCGTGAACCTGCATTACTTCTGTCTCGTTTGCAAACACGGTTGAGCTCAAATGTTTTTTAGTGCCAAGTATGAATGATAGCAGAAAGCCATGTACGGATTTGATCAACTGAGTTCTCTCTTTTTTTGGCCTTTTGGCTCTGTATCCTTGGGACCGAAGCATTAGATTACTATGTGATATCTCTCTATCATACATATAATTATTATCCCTATGTAGACTTCGCTTTAAATCTATAGTCACACTGTCTCCCAAAAATTCACATTTGTGTCGTCAATGTTCTCACACCTCAAGTTGTTTCCACCTGTTTATGGAAAACAAATACCAGCAATGTTGGTTAACCAACAGTTCTTCAAAATAGCCGGTTTTTTCTAGCTATGTATGGCATCCATGCATGCAACTTAGACTAACACGCCTGATTACAGCGTCTTGGGGAACATTTCTTCTGCTTCTTGCTGAAATCTGTTTTATCCTTCCTTATCCTTTGTCTCTCTTATAAAGTTGGCTTATTCTTGAGTTGGGGTCCGCCGCACCCGACGGACAGCGCGCCTGTCGCGACGAGCTCAGCACCTATAGCTGAGGCGCGAGGGGTGCTGGGATGTAGGGAGTTGAAAAAACTAAAAAAAAGTGTGTAGAAAGGAAAAAGATATAATTAGAATGGTCAAAAATGTAAAATGTGGTACCGACTCTATATAAGTTGGGATAAGGGTACATAGCTAAAAATGGAGCCAAGAAGATGAGAAAAAGATGTCGTGAACAGGTGATGATCAATTACTTACTTACTGCTGCGTGTAATGGTCACAAAATGTAAAATATGTCGCACAGCTCGCTTTAGAAGGGGATAGAACATACAACCTTATCCGTAGCTCTTGATTGATTGATCATGGCAAAAGGTAACGAACTATAGGATGCCCAGTTTTAATCTGGTAAATAAGGTATGCTGATTTTAAGATATTATAAACATTAACACTGATTTTCTGTAAAGCTGCTTAGAGACAATGTGATTGTCAAAAGCGCTAAACAAATAAATTGGCTTGACTGTCTGAGATAGAATAAGGAATCTGGGGTAGATTAAATACATTTAATTAATAAATCAATAAATCAATTCCCAGAGAAGTTTTTAACTAATATATAAAGAGACAAATCTTGGCAGAGTAGTGTCACCATCACAACTGGAGCACGTGGAGAGTGAGGTCCATTAACCAGCCTACATACGGGCCATGCCCTTGTGTGCGGTGCGCTGTGTCCTCTCCCTCTCTCTAGATGCGAGATGTGTGCTACTGATATTGAGATGCTAATGGCTTCAGTACAATTATCTCACCATTTGAGCAAATGGACTCGGCCATGCGTGTGTGTGTGTGTGATCGCCTGCGCCGCCGTCTCAGAGAATGCACTCTCCTGAACGTATCGGAGTGAATGGCTTCCATGAATATGTAACTACATCAGATTCTGTCTTTGTCACAGAGGGTCATTGTGGAAGCAAAAGCTCCACAATGTGACTTTTATCTTGGTGCAGCCAAAGAACAAGGCAAGTGTCAATTTACAAAACACTGCGTGATAAAAAGATGGATCCACCGTATATCTGGTGTTAACCATTCATTTTATGAATTGTGGGTATGTGCTGTGTGCATGAAAGCAGCAATCAAACATTTGGTTAAGGACAGCACTGTTGCTATTTTGGATTCCGGATTAAAATAGCTTCTACTAAGGGTAGGGTTTTGAACAAAACCATTTTAAATACGGCATGTTATTTGCCCCACACCATTTGAGCTATGAACATAAAATCATATGCTGAAGGAGAGGTAGATTTTAATTTAATGTGCAATAAAAAAAAGTTGGTAACAATTTATTTTACGGTGTCCTTATTATACATATTACATGTACTTACTATAGTATAACTATATTATGCATAATTACGAGCAGCTAACCTTAAAGGGATAGTTCACCCAAAAAAAAAGGACGCCATGATTTCTCACCCTCAAACCATCCTAGGTGTTTGAACTTCGGTAACACTTTCGGATAGGGCCAATTTTCACTATTAACTAGTTGCGCATTTAGCATACCTAGTATTAACATTATGGCTGTTTATTAAGCACATATTCGGCATGACCATTCTACATCCCTAATCCTACCCAAGACCTAAATTTAACAACTACCTTACTAACTATTAATAAGCACTAATTAGAGTTTATTGAGGCAAAAGTCGTAGTTAATGGTTTGTTAATGGAGAGAATTGGACCTTAAAATAAAGTGTGACATGACTTTCGTTCGTTCCATGAACACAGTATATTAAAAAAATGTCCTGGCTCTGCCAAGCTTTATAATGGCAGTGAATGGATGTTGAAATTTTGAAGCCCAAAAAAGTGCATCCACTCACCATAAAAAGTGCTCCACTGGCCGAGGGGTTAATAAAGGCCTCCCGAAGCGAAGCGATGCATTTGTTTAAGAAAAATTTCCATATTTAAAACTTTATAAACTTTAATCTTTAGCTTCTGCTAACTGTTGTACACACATTCATGAGCGAATGGTGTTCCGGTGGATGACGTAGGATGTAGAGTAAGCTCCTGTGAGAATATGCTAGTCTCCTCTTGGGTTTTATCGAAATCCTCAGACATTTTTCTTTACAAATCCTCATTTTGTACTTCTAATTCGTGACCAGGTGTTTTGTTTACGTCTGCGCTTGTGCATTCTGTCAGTTCCACCAGAGCTTATCCTACGTCATCTGCTGGCCTTTATTAACCCCCAGGAGCACTTTTTATGATGGATCAATGCACTTCTTTTGGGCTTCAAAATCTCGACCACCATTCACTGCCATTATAAAGCCAGGACATTTTTTTTATATAACTCTGATTGCATTCATCTGAAAGGAGAAAGTCATATACACCGAGAATGACTTGAGGGTGAGTAAATCATGGGTAATTTTACTTTTTGGGTGAACTATCCCTTTAATCCAAACCCTAAACCCCTATGGTCAGTACTCTTTGGTTCATTATATTACATACATATGTACTTGGGAATCATGACACAGATAAATTGCAATCAAAACTTTTTTTTCAAAGAGATCAGACCTCCAGTCTGGCTGACATAAATGCAGGCAAATAATATAGTAGTATAAAGGTGAAGTTATCATTTCTACAAAGAATTCTGCAAAATCGTTAAGTTGCAAACACGCTCAAAATGTGTTCTGATGCAATTTACAAAGCTTCGTTCTCTTTCATCGGTCTCCACTACGAATCACAGTCGTGACCGCTGAATTTGGATCTCACTTCGAGAGACCAATCTACTTTGAGTGTAAACTAAATGAGCCAATGCAAATTGGCATGCGATTATTGAATCCAGCTGCCGCTGATCACAGTGTTAGCATAAAAAGGCAGCAGGTGCAACGCATACCAGATTTTCGCTTCAGAGCCGAGCGATAACATCGGTGCGTCTTTGCCAAAGACGACAATCGTCTTTTTAAGATGCCGTTTCACCCATGCGTTTCTGGATGCGGTCTTACATGGCCATTACCGGTAATGGTCACGATCGCTGCCTCACGTGTTTGGGCATTAAGCATGCTGAGGTGGTGTTCGTGGATGAGTCATGTTTCCATTGCGGGAAGATAACCATCTCAAAGCTGCGGGCCAGGCGCCGTTACCTTGAGGGAGGCGGAGCTCCGTTGCCTCTGCCTTTCTAGTGTTGGTCCTGGCTGCAGCCAGGCGAGGAATACTGGGCGAGTTCGGCTTTGCAGTTAGCACTGGCGGTCCTGATGGTTACAGTGGTAACCCCTCAGGGAAATCAACCTCAGGGTACCATCACTCCTCATACTCATTTCGTCACCAGTCGCGCCGCCAACGGAACCGCTGTGCCTTCTTCTAGAGTGTACCAAGGCGGTATCCTTTGGTGCACCTCCCGTGACCGGATGTCATCACTGCATTGAAGGGGAGCGGACGATAATTCTGCTGGGAGAAGATTCGGATGCGCTGCCACACTCTCCCTCTGGTCACCTCGTCCGGTAATCTCCCTCTATGCTTTCCCGGGCCCTGATAGTTTAGGTGCTTGAGTGGATCCACCATCCACAGTGTCCCGGCCCTCGAGGTTGGGACGATTGGGTTCTCGGGGTGCCTCGCTGCTTGGTCTCAGCACTTTTTATTCCCGGAACGCATGAGGAGCTCACCGATCATGGACGGCACATTTTCCGCCAAAAGCCGACCTGCGTGGTCCTCCTCCCTCACCACCCTCGCCAGGTGCTGCAGCTAAAGGGTATCGGCGATCCCCCGGTTGGAGCGTTCTCGTAGGCGATTATGCAAGTTGTGTCCTAGACCGTTTGGGCGCCTCTTCCTGGCGGGAAACATTCGTCTGGTCTGACTGGCTGTGCTTATATGGCTTGTGGAGAAGCTGCCTCTGCCTTACACGCTATGGCGTTACTGCAGACTCATCAGGCCAAGGCACTGAAGGACCTGCACGAGGGTGGTCACGATCCAGAAGTTCTGAAAGAGCTCCGAACCGCTACTGACCTCGCACTCCGAGCGACGAAGGTCACCGCGAGGTCTCTGGGTCGTGCGATGTCCACTATGGTTGTCCAGGAGTGCCATTTCTGGCTGTGTCTGGCCGACATGAAGGACGCAGACAGAAGCAGACTGAGGCGATTCGTCACATCCTGCCTCAGCGGGCAGCTGCTGCCTCTGCCACTCCAGCCGCAGCGCCCCAGTCTGCTCCCCACGGCCAGCGCCTGCATTACCGTTCAGCTTCCTCCACCCAGCGCGCTGTGGTTGATTTTTGTTTTGGGCTCTCGTGCCGCTGCGAGACAGGCCGCCCGCCCTCCAGGCCCGCTCATCGTCAAAGACTGGTGGTACTCGGAAGAGCAATGGCCCTGAGACGGGTCTACCTGATAGATTGGGATCTCTCTTTTGTGGAAAAATATGT
Organism: Sinocyclocheilus anophthalmus; assembly: GCA_018155175.1. Classification (NCBI taxonomy): domain Eukaryota; kingdom Metazoa; phylum Chordata; class Actinopteri; order Cypriniformes; family Cyprinidae; genus Sinocyclocheilus; species Sinocyclocheilus anophthalmus. The sequence goes on from JADLZN010001952.1 coordinate 9,793, forward strand.
GAACGCACCACTACTTCTCGCCCCGGAGGAGGGCCGGGATGACCTGGGCGCGGCTGGAGAAAGCTTTTTGTGTTGTATTTGCGCCCGCGCGCTCCTGGCAATGTCCCCAAATTCGTGACAAAGAGCAGTTTCTCTATCGCTGGGTCCCAAGAGGGCATGCGAGTCCGCGGGACGAACCGACACCCGGACCACCTTCATCCGTCCTCTTCTCATTCCAGCCATTGCAGCAGCGGGCGGTTCGGAGTGTCAAGCGAAGGCCCTACTCACATCACCATCTGCCCAACCGTTGGGAACGCAGGTAAGCATTGTGCACCGACACTAAATCAGACCCCTCTTCTAGGTATCCCGAGTTGGTTCCTCGTTCACCTTGCACCGGCCCCACTGTGGGTAGGCAGTGGTTTTCCGCTGTCGCAGCTTAACTTATCTGGTGCCTGGCTAGCACTACCCCACCCGTCTTGCGGCTTCTATCCTGCGGACCCCAGCCTCGCAATGCGATTCAGGTTTTGCCTGGCTCCCCCCCAAGTTGCAGTGCATCTACTTCCTGACAGGGAAGGGGGGCCGATGTCCTCCGTCTTGCATGCGGAGACGCAGTCCCGATCTTCCTGCTGGCGAAGGATGCGATAGAGGCTGTCCCTCCAGCCGATGTGAAGACGGGGTTTACAGCCCCTACTTCATTTTCCCAAGAAAGGCGGTGGGTTAGGACCGATCTTGGATCTGTGTGTCTTGAACCGGGCCCTTCACCGTTTACCGTTCAAGATGGTTGATCTAGAATCCACCATCTTCGCTGGTCTGGCGCAATCACCCTTGAAGATGCGTACTTTCAGTGTGGTCCTTTCCGCACCACAACCATTTTATGCGGTTCGAGTTATTACACAGTGACAGTTCATATCATACAAGCCCTTGTCCTTCGGGCTTCCCCCTAAACTCTTCCCTGTGTCTTCACAGCAATTCAGAGGGTCTCCTTGTTCCCCTTCATAGAGCAAGGTTTGCATCCTCACTATCTTTACGATTGGCTTTACTACACCTTCTCAGGATTAGTTGTGCGAGCACAGGGACCTGGTGCTCCGGCACCTCAGCCAGTTGGGTCTTCGTGTCATCTGGGAAAAGAGCAAACTCTCCCCGATGCAGAGGATCTCTTTTCTCGGTATGGAGTTGGATTAGGTCAAACAGACAGGACGCATCACAGAGTAACGTGCGCGGTCGTTTGCTGAACTGCTTGAATTCATTCAACGGCAATATCAATTTCAAAGGCTCCTGGGGCATATGGCCCTTGCAGTGGACCGTTACACGCGGCGGGGGCCCTAGCTTCATCTGATACGCACTTTTAGCAGTGGCTTCATGGCCGATCCCGAGGAGCGGTTGGGCGTGTTCAGCCTGCGGCACTCACACCTTCTCCCAGGTCTACACCGACCATGGCAAACCTTCAGCCCCTGTTGTCCAAACCTTGCCTTCTCCGGCAGGAGTGCCCAACAGAATCAGGTCTCCAGCATGCTAATGGTTTACACAGATCCTCCTACCACCAGCTGGTGGGCCACGTCAAAGGGGCCACCAGCTAGTGCGAGGTTGTCGGATAGGGCTCCGGCCAGAAATGTACTGGTAAGATGGTCAATTGCTAAGGTTGTTGCAGTGCACCCTTTACCGCTTGAACCATCTCAAGGCCTCTCTACAGCAAGCACTTGCTGTCTGGGACGTGACAACAGGCGACAGTTGTGTACATCACCACCCAGTGGTCTGCGCTCTTCCATCACATATCACAACTCGCCGCCAGCCTCCCGCTCCAGCATTTGGAGCGGAAGTTCTGATGTCCTTATGCCATCACATTCCCGGTTCTGCTCAACCATGGCTGCATTGATGTAGCTGTCACGAACTCCACTCCGTAGAATGGAGACTCCATCCCCAGACGGCCCAGCTGATTTGGAGTCATTTCAGAGCCGCTCAGCTAGACCTGTTTGCCTCTCCAGAAACCACTCACTGCCAGTTGTTCTACTCCCTGAACGAGGGAACACTCGGCACGGACGCACAGGCACCCCATATGGCTGTCCCCCGGGGGCCTGTGCAGAATCTGTTATTTATTCGTCCCCATTCGAGTCCTTCTCTCACTCAATGCTTAGCAAGTTTCATTGGGAGGAACGAGAGCAGGTCCTGCCTGTGGTGCCGTAGTGGCCCACCTCGTACCTGGTTCGTCTGGAACTAAATGCTCCCTCTTCTCTCTATTGCATACATCCCAATCCCAGTGCAGATCTTCCCTGAACTGAGACGGATCCTACTGACCCCTCAAGACGGGGCACCCTGTGTCCCCTCGCGTGCCAGAGACCCTGATCCTTCTTGGAACTCATGGTCTGTCTTCCCTGGACAGGTCGCGACGGTTCTATGTGACTACCCTAGGAGGTAGTTGACACCCCACGTCGTGCGGAGAGCACTGTCTAACGAGCTGACACGCCTACGCTTTGAAGTGGAGCCTGTTTGTTGAGTGGTGTTCTTCTCGTCGAGAAGACCCCCGGAGATGCCCAATCAGGTTTGTGCTTTCCTTTTTGAAGCAAGGGTTTTTCGCGCAAGGCATTCTCCCTCCACCGCATAAAGCTATGTCTCCTGCGATTGCTGGATGAATTGGCACGTCGGTAGGAGAAGCATTCCTCTGGTTCATCCTTCCTTAGGGCAAGAAGGTTAAAGTTCTTCTAACGCTGTGTTCCCTATCCTCTTATTACCGCTCTTGGGCCCACTGTCTCTTAGTGCTCAACAGTGCCCTACCAGTCATGGGTCCGCTTTGAAGCCTATTGCAGTCCAGTGTGTAGCTTGAAGGCCAAGTTCCCTATCAAGATACAACTCCTTGCTCCTCGCGGCACTGGCCCTCCATCAGAGGCATGGGGACCTGCAAACTCATTTTCGGTGGTCGACCGATTTCAGTTTCCGATGTTTTGGAGCCGTCTGATCTCCCCAGGCATCCTGAGGCTCCGGCCCGGGCCTAATGTGCCCGAAGGTTCCACCACTCACATCCACTCGTCCTGGATCCAGTTGGTTGCAGTCCTGCAAGTTGCCTCCCCGTCAGCCACGCCTGAGGGTTCAGACCCAGCGCCCTTATACTTGCTTTGTCCCGTCCGAGTCTTGAGATGGTACGTAGACCGGACACAGAGATTTAGGACCTCAGACCAGCTCTTTGTCTGTTACGGAGGCTGACAGAAGGGGGGGTGCCATCTCTAAGCAGAGGATGCCCCTGGATTCGTTGATAACGGCCATCTCCCTTGCTTATCAGGCCAGGGTGTGCCCTTCCCAATCAGGTTGCGAGCGTCAATGCTACTAGGACGTGTTGCATCCTCCCTGGGCGCTGGCTCGTGCTCCGCGCTGACAGATATTGTAGAGCTGCTGGCTGGCCCGCCTCCAACAATGATCGCTAGATTTTATAGCCTATCGTTGGAGCCAGTATCCTCCGTGTTCTCACTGCAACGTTATATGCACGATAGCCCTGGTTTTAGTGTCGCTTGCTAAAACCGCTCCAGCGAGGTTGTACTGTAGCCGCATTCGAGCTCCTCCATGCCCCGTCGTGCACCAGACTGGCAGAACTGGTTTTATAGGGACTCTCTTCATATGAATTAATTGGGTTTGTATACTGTACAAACTGAATTTCTCTATTTAAAAATTTCCTATCTCCCGACCCAAACCTACCCCTCACACAAACGTTTCAGAAACTTGTTCTGTATGATTTATTAGCTTGTTTCCTTATGGGGACCAAAAAAAATGTCCCCACAGGGTTAAAAGTTACTGGTATTACTATCCTTGTAGAGACATTTGCCCACATTACATATAATACCAAGTACACACACACACACACACACACAAACAGTTTTTAATACATCCCAGTTTGACAGTGATTGGACAAATAGTGCCACAGAGCCACAGTGTTTAAATTAGCCCATTACTTATAGATGTCTTTGCATATACAGAAGGGATAGGAGGAAAAAACCACTGCTGCATTGTGGTGCTAAGCTTAGCATAAGCATATCTTTAGAAAATTTAAAAATCTAGTTATACATACAGTCTTTATGATCTCATTATTAATTTTAAAAAATGCATAGAATATGAGTACTAAAAGTACTTTTATTCATTCTTTTCAGTTACTAAAAGGTTGTTAAATTGAAAAAAGGATTGGTCACCAAACACAGAGCCATAAATACAGTGGGGTCCAAAAGTTGAAGACTACTAGTAAATCTGTGGTTCTATTCATCATTTTATTTCTTTCTTTCATAGTAAGACATTTTATAATATCATGTAGTGTATGTATTTATGTAGTATGTCATCCTTTTGCTTTAATGACAGCAGTACTGGAGCATGAACAAAACCTGATGATCATGTTCTTCAGCATAATTTTAGGATGTTCCACAGGCCATCTTGTGCTTCAATGGACATAAGAACTTCTAATCATTTTCACAATTTTACAATGTTTTGCCTATTTGACTGATGAGCTAGAAATAGGGCAGAATATAAAATCTTTCTTAATTTTACATAATAACTTTCCAAACATGTGCTTCAAATGTTCCAAAATTCTTTATTTACAACTTTAAATAAAAAGAGATGCTGGCTTTTCAGCATGGTCCCAGATTGTGTATGTATACATTTTAAAATGAATGCAATAAATCTACAATCTGTTTGAAAAAAAAAAGTTTATGGTTATGTATGTCAACTACCCGTGTGTATGTTAACAGCCTTTATAAATATAAAGATAACGATTAATAAGATTTCTTTTATTCTTTTATTAATGATAAAAAGACAGACAGTAAGGGTCTGTGTGTGTGTGTGTGTGTGAGTCTGCAGCAGGGGATTCCCAGGTTTTTGGGCTCTGAAATCTCACTGCAGTCGCTATCCTTAGCATGTGTGTGTGGACACTGACACAATGGTTGTCGTCACATAGTCTGGGCTAGTAATGTGCTGAGAGAGAAGGAAAAAAGAGATTGTACATGAAGATGAGAGCAGGTTGACTCTTACAATACTCTCATTTAGAGCGCTGAGCCTTCCAGGCTCACAGGCCGTCAGCCCCTCTGTCTCCAAGCCTCAGCCCCAGGACCGGATCTCCACCCTGGGGACAGACAGACCGATGACGCCCCCTCTCCACACATGAATCACACACTGACACTGAAGCTTTCAGTCCTCCAAATACATGCTCAGGGCAAACAGAGTTAAATAAGTGATGGTCTAAAATAAGGACCACCAAATACAGCATTCAGTGGTCTGGTTAGTGCTTAAATTATCATTGCACATCAAAATCAAGACAAAAAGTTAGACAAATTATCCTGTACTTTTCAGGCATTTTGCCTTTATTTTAACGTATGTAGTGAAAGACACAGGAAGTCTCATTTTTGGAGAGCGCACACACATACCACCAATTGGCCATTCAATACATTCTGCACAATTAAACTGACAAGCATTTTCTTGATCCAGCAAGCTCTAATCTGATTGGGAGATTTTACACAATTTCCCAGACTCTTTTTTTTTTTACCAGTTTTACCAGTTCTGGAAGCAAAGTGACTGGATTTTCAACGTTAGAGTTTTGTTCAGATTAATAGCAAATAACCTAGATATTTAAAAAATAATAATTAATAATGAATAATAAATAATTTAAATGGTATTTAAAAATATCGATTAATTAGTTGTGAAACAATAATATTTACTTAAAAAAAAAAAGAATGATTATTCTACTATTGTTTGTTTGTTCATGTATTTATTTGGTGTAGACGCAGCGAAGCCCCCCCCCCCTCCCCTCTTTTATTTGCCAACCCCCCATGCGTCTTGTTCCAGCACACATACTCGCATCTCCGCCCTTTTCCCCACCCCCGGCCCTTCACTGTTCCTATTTTGCCCCACCTCTTGACTGTTGTTTCATTCCTTCGCCCTCCTCTTCCCCTATTCTCCTCCCCCTCTTTTTCCCTTCCCCTCCTCCTTGCTAATTTCTTACCATCCACCCTCCCCCTTCAGCCTCCTTCCCGTCAACTCCCCTCTGCCTCTTGCCCCCTCTTTTCCTTCCTCTTTTCGGTCAAATCATTTCCACCCCCCAGTCTGAACCGATACTACCACCCCTTACAACTTCCCCGCCTTATTCACTCGCTTCTACAATCCGCACATTTGTTCTATCCGACCATTAGATCATTATACTGTGATCTTTTTCCCTTTATCGTTATCACCGTCCCCCCTCCTTCGTTTGCTTAGATGGTTCCATCTTGCTCCCTGTTCTAATTTTTCCGTGCGATAATGCGGCTTTCTCATTAGCCTAATACCCCAGTTCGTTTGTCCTGCAATACTCGCCGGATCCACTTTATAACCTGACCATATTTCCGTCTCCTTTTGTTTGCTTAGTTTCCTGACTCGTACCCTCTCATTACCTTCTTTCGTTGCTGATTTGCGTTCTCAACTAAATACTTAGCATCAGCTTGTCTTTTTGTGACTTTGTCCCCGTTTTTTTCATTTGTCACATCTACCTACTGATTCGAGCCCATGTAACAAGCCCACCCCCGAGCTTGCCTTTCCCCGTTTGAAGTTTACGGCGTGCCCACCTATCCCTGCCTTCCTTGCTCTGTGATTTCAGGACCTCCGGGGAAATGATTGTTTTGAAGGGAGGGGAAAATGTACTGGGGCTCATTTGTGATCGGCTTAGTCCGGGAGACTATTCATCATTACATGGATGATACCAGTGTTTTAAATCCACTAAGACTTGTTACTGAATGTTTCTGTTTGAAGTCCTTTTTGGCTGGTGGTAGCTTTATTAAATTCTTTTTCGCAAGGAAGGCCACTGATTCCTGGCTCCATCCACTCAGTGGAAAAAAAAAAAAACCCATTCTACCAACGTTTCTTTACAATATGCCATTTGTTGCTGTTTTTTTCCATTATCTGACATCTTATTGTAGTATTGTAATTTAACGGGACAGAAGAATAATTGAAATGTGGGCTACATCCTTATCATGGACGCTGACAAAGTTCTAATTCGGGGCTGTCCCACAAACAAAGTATTGTCGCACCCTATAAAGAATGGGCACCTAACAACTGGGTCATGACTTAAAAAAACCTCCGCCCCTACACCTTCTTCTTTCACTATTCGTTCAAACAAGAGTTTTCGTCTCACAGCGTCCCAGTGACCTCCCACACTTCGGTGACCCATTCACCCCAGCTAAGTTTGAGCTGTTTCCTTGTTTATCCACTATTTTTTTTAGTGCCAGTTGCTTATGGTCACTGTTCACATTGTAACAATGTTATACGATAAAAAGCCCTTTCTCCTCATATAAGTATTTGCCCCCCCATTTGTGGTCTCATGCATAAAACTATGATTGTGTCTCTTTAGACAGTGACTTGGATGATCCTTAAACTCTTTTTTAGAAATTTTTGGATCATCACCCCACCAAAACTTGTTGATTCATAGACCCGCCTTTTTCTTTTGTCCTCTTCCCTTAGGCAATCACACCCCACCAACAAGGACCCTTCAGTGTAAGACAAAGACATCCTCTCCATTGGTTTCATTAAAATATCCTTCATGTTTTGAAGCTGAACGGAACCCACAGGGTCTTCTGGGTTTTGGATACAAGCCATTATGAGGCCGGATGCGTATAAATGATGACCAGAAAGTAATTTTGAGCGTGAAATTAATCCTTTTCAGTCAGTTCTGCACAACACACAAACCACACAAACGTTTGTCCACTGACTCTATTCATATGCAAGACACTGTAAATGCGAGCTCATGGGAATTTTGCTGAGTTCCAAGTTCAAGTTTAGTGAACTCTGACCTGTGCCCAACAGACCAACAGAAGATTGATATGTCACGGCATGACCTGTCAGCTGAATTAAAAGAACACAAACCTCAAATCTCTAGGATTGCAAGGTTGCAGTAAAGTGGAGTAGATTGCAGAATTGTACATTTTGGATGTATTGCATGCTGAATTCTGTTTTTGAAAAAGACGCCACAAAGTGCGATGTCATATAACATTACAGAGTCTGTAGAAATTTTGCATTCTCAGAGTCTAGGTTGACCATGGCTTAAGTATTAACTGGGGGCCCCGTGATCTCATGGGCCAATCAGGCCCCGAGCGGAGAGCCCAGAGGGTCCTGCGGAGCTCAGCAGAGCAGCACCGTGGGGTTCAACACTGTCCTTCTCCTCATCTTCTTCATCACCCACCAATCAGAGAACAGCACTAGAGCCACTCTCAACACTCTGCGCCCAGCGGGGAAGACACATACACACGCACACACACACACAAACGCTCTTCTACACAGACATCTCCTGGCAGAGAACAGCATGAGTCCGAAAACACACTCACACGCATTTCAAAAGCCATCAGTGGGCCACTGAATATACAATCACTCACGCACACAGGCATATTCTTCCAAAAGTCTCAGCAGGGTCTCCAATAGAGAGCCCTCTTTCTTTCTCAGACACACTCACAAATTTACACCGCAGAGAGAAGCCTTCATGCACAGTAAGATACCTCAACACATACTTTCTCTCACACAATCTCGCATCATTTTATTTCTCTTTTACAGACAAATCCTGCAGTTATCATGAATCTCCTATACTCACACCCAAACACACACAACATTATTTCTATAACTGTTAAAGCTCTAGAGGCCCAGAGAAAAGAGAAAAACACAAGTTATATTTCTATATCTTAATTGTTTCTCCTGGACAAAATTGCAGTGATAGAATTTGCATTTTCAAGAAAATATGAGTGGCACTTGGCCATCAAAATTCACTGACACCATGTTGGAGGACTGACAACTTTCCCAGTAAAAGATCATAGAGACCTGGGAAGTACCGTGTTTAGGCATGCCCTTTGACCTGGGGGTAAAAAAAAAAAAAATGGACTAAACCGTTGCTGGTCTCCATTGACTTCCATAGTATTTTTTCCCCATACTATGGAAGTCAATGGCTACCATCAACTATTTGGTTACCCACATCCACCGATCTAAAGTATCCAGATAGAAATTTGTTGTCCATTCTCAATGGGAAAGTGCCCAAGCAACACTGCTCAAAAAAGTTGCTTTGTGTATCATCGCCTTTAGAGCAATTAAACTGTTCTGAATCAAAGGTAAAGGTGCCCTGAGGTCAAGAGGTCATTAGGGGTAAATCCTAATCTAATACTGTAAATCTCCCCCGTGCATCTTCACTGATTAGCAGAACATAAAAAGTGAGTGAATGCAGACCTACTGATGAGGGCAAGTGTATATCTAGGTCTGATGTGCTTGTGTGTGTGTGTGTGTGTGCTGTGTGTGTAGTATTCCAGACAGAGCTGAGTGTGTTTTTTAAAACCTCTGTGATTACCAGCACCTTTGCAGCCCACCATTTCAACCAATCAGGTCACTCCTTTGCGGCTGCACATGCAAACAGCTCATCAATATCTAGAAAGACGTGATGAACCTCTTCCGTCCAGGTGGAGGAAAGACTGAATCCTTGATTGTGCAGCTGTTACTACACTGCTGACAAGGGCCATGACCCACATTTATCTAGATAGTCTCCCTCGTTCAGTAGACCATTGTCCAGGAAAAAAGACCAAACCAGTCTCATTTGCCAGTTGGCTGTGCTACGATCACGTCAGTAAGAAAAGTTTGCAAAGACATCTTCAGTTTTGGAATAAGTTAAATCCCAAAATTCTGTTATAATTTACTCACTCTCAAAAAAAAGATACATCAGGTTAGATTTATGCACTGCATGCTTGCACTAGGTCAGATTGTCCATAGTGTCTTGCATTTGCATGGTCTCATCACCCTACGTTAAAAATCGAAATATCTGAATGCAAATTGAGAGCTATGGCAGACAGAACCAGAAGAATTCGAGAGAAAGAAGAATAAGAATCAGAAAGAATAAGAAAGGATCAGAATGAATACAGTAAAGAAGAAGACAGCAATTAGAATCAGAATAGAGCCATAACAGAACAGAGAAGAATAGAAGAATAGAATACCGACCAGAATATGTTAATGTCTATACAGATCACCTTCACCATCTTTGTTTGAGATGGTGAGTAAATAAGTCAGAATTTTAAATTTGATTGTGGGACTATTATTTTTAAAAACCTAAGCACTGTCTTTTTTTTTGGTTCTAGCTAACCAGGTTGCTCATTAAAAAAATACTCTTTCACAGTATGGAAAAAACCACCAAATATAAAATAAAAAATAAAAAAAAAAAAACTGACAATGGAAGTCAAGGCGTAAGTCCAACTGTTTGAGTATCAACATTATTAAAATATCTTCTTTTGTGTTCTACGTCTGTTCACCAATGGCTAAGTGTCACTGTTGGATTACCAACATTCTTCAAAATATCTTTCTTTTGTGTTCAACAGAAGACAGAAACTCATAAGTTTCGGAATAACAGAAGATTAGTAAAACCAAGTTGCTTGCCGAACCATTAATGTCATTTTTTTAAATCTCTTTAAATCAGTACCATTAAGTCAAGGCTCAGGCAGATATAATCTAGCCAAATATATTACAAAAACTGCACGTGTCAAACTCAGGAACCCATAAGTTTCAAGTAACCGTCAGTCGGCCCTAACAAATAATGGGAAAGTACTTTTTAATGTGTGTGTGTGTGTGAATTGTAACATATTTCAATGTATGTTAAGTATGTGCTGGATGAAGATGCTGCAGGCCAGTCAGGTGTTTGGTATATATAGGAACACATTTGCTAATTGTTAATTTAGTTGTTACGGCACAAAATTTAAAATAATAAAGAGGGGTAAAATTGGGGTAAGAAGCCGTACAGTGAGCATCTGCTGACCCAGGAAGCTGTGAATTAGAACCAACTGTTGTACAGTGTAAGTGTCGTAACTGTAAATACCAGAAAAACTGGGATCTAGATATACACCATACTGCTGTAGCAAATGTTCAAATGATTTCAGACTACCAGTTTCATAAAGATCACCTAATTTAACAATGCCCTTCTTCGCCCATTCTTTCCAGAGAAAGGGAGCTTTAATAATACACACAGTTTAGGGTTCAACCATATACTTGAGCTAACGTTTAAGTAGGGGTCAAAGCTACACAGAGATCTTTAACCATATCGCATGTCAGTGTGAAATAATTGGATGATTTTTCACCTCTCCAACCAGTTTAGCGGACACGCTCTGTAACAGCAAGATTGAAGGCAAGGCAGACTGCTCAATCATATACCAAGAGGCAGCTCGCTCTGGGGGAAGTGACTCAAAGCATAATAATGATGCAATACATTAGGCAGGCCTAAACCGCCTTTCTCTCAGGCCTCTCTAACTTATTAGAATGTAACTCAACTATTCTATTTAAAATTAATTTTGACAATTTAGTTGAAAAACCATTGACAGACAATGCTATAAGTTTTGATGAAAGTGAAAATGTCTAAAATGTACTAATCTAATTTATGGAAATATTAAATAATAACCCCATTAAATACAATAAGTGTTCAATTTGAAAATAATAACATCATTAACAATGTGCCAGTTGGGGCCTTCTGTGCCAATTAGTAAGTCATCTCACTCCAAAGACCTAATTTTATCTTTTTACTTTAAAACAAAAACTAGAATTTTTTTACTCCACAAATTTAAAAAAAAGATTACAGATTACTCATTAAAAACATAGACACAAAAACTTTGAAATTGAACATAATTAAGTGTCATAGATGACTATTTTCCAGAAACACAAAATTAGATAAGTTTCGAATGGCAAAATCTCACGAATGTTAATATTCAGTTGAAATAACAAAAATGAAAAATAGCGTTGCATTCAGCAAAAGTGCTGAGATGAGCCTTTGTGCCGTCTATGGTCAAGTGAAACAAATGGGCATTCTTACCTTTATATATATATATATATATAGATATTATATTGTTAGATAAAATCAATATCAGGGATGTTTTTTTTCTGAGTTCAGAGCATTGACTGGTTTTGTGTGTACAGGATTGCAGAAGTGCGTACTCCTAAGACCTGGACTTGAAAGATGTTGTTCAGAGTTGATGGTGTTTAGCCTTCTACCTCACTTAACGTGGAGAACTAAGCAAGCTTTCATTTCCAAACAAGCTTCAGAAAGGATGGACGTTGTTAAAATAATCTTTTCCTCATACACAAAGGGCTGGATGAAAATCGTATTTCTCTCGGTGTGTGATTGTCAATGAGAGGTAGTAAGGGACTGCGAGGAGCTCAAGTGTAGAGAGAAAACTGCATGTTGCTCTCTCTTGCTTTTCTCTTTTGTGGGTGTGTGTGTGTGTTTTCTTTTTGTGCCATGACTCCAGAAACAAACTCATCTTCACAGACCATTTCATAGAGCTACACCATCAGAGAGGGCAGCGTGGACAGCCTATCTGCAGAACACTTACAAAATCACGGTCGCCTCGCCATCAACCACACCTACACACACCGCTCTCATTATAATCACAAAAAACTAGTGTTTTGCTCTTATACAGTGGATATAGAAAAGTGTGCATGTGACACAATATCACAAATTCTCACAAATGTGGCTTGTATGGGAGGGTTGCAAGAAAAAAGCCACTGCTCAAGAAAGGTCACATGCAGTCACGACTGAGCTTTGACAAAAACGCACCTTAAGATTCTGAGGCAGATGAGAATAAAATTTAGTTATTTGACCTCAACACCAAATGAAATCCAATACAGCTCACTATCTACATAACAGCATTCCTCCAGTAAAGCATGGATGTGGTAATGTCCTGTTCTGGGGTGTTTCTCTGCAGCAGAGACTGGAGCACTTGTCAGGATAGAAGGAATAATGGATGGGGCAAAATACTTGAGGAAAATATGATGCCCTCTGCCAGAAAGTTAGTAGAGACAAATCTCAACAGACTAAAGGCTGTAATTAAAGAAAAAGGTGGTTCAACAAAATACTGACACAAGGGGGTGATCCTTTTACAGACTCAGTGATTCTGTTTTATTTATCTATTTATTATCTGACATGTTGGTGTTATATCTTTCACTTGGATGTTATAACTTGCACTGATTAAATACAGCTGGATAAAACAAAAATGCTGTCCGTCTTCATTTCAGGCTGCAAAGCAACAAAATGTGATTATTTAAAGGGGGGTGATCTTTTCTATACCCACTTGTATGAAAAAGGACAATTATATATTTTGTTTAAGGGTTATGAATGTTAGGGCTCTATTCTTATGTGTAAAAACGCAATGTTAGGGTTAGCGTTAATTTTTTTTACACACACACACACACACAATATAATATATATACTAGAGATTATATATTATATATATATATAATGATAAAGTTGCACCAAAATTTTGCATTATTTTATAATGCTTCATGCATTTCTGAGCAAATAAACCAATTTGGAGGTTGGCACGTCCCCCTATAGTGGTTCCCCAATGTAGTGTTTAAGGCCCTGATTCTCTGGACCTGAAATTGGAGATTTTTTTTAATTGGGTTTTTTTTTTGTAACATCAGCAGTAACCTTTTCAAATGACATCGGACTGTTTCCTGGGAATGGGGCACTTAAATAGCCAACCATTTTCGGTCTAGCATGCCTGTCAAACTCAAATTATGGCAACAGAGATCTAAGCGAAGATTTTTCTAAATTCGATATATCCAAACATTCTCAAAATAACCTAATTTCAGCATACAGCTGAAAGATTAACATCTGAATTCTACACATGCACATGCACAAAAGGACTGGCTCAGGTCTGGTCATGTTAAACAACCTAGACAAGTGGATTGAGACGGGCACCACAGCAGTAAAAGTAGCTGAGCTCAGAAGTCAAAGGCTGAATGAGAAGAATTTAGAAAGCGCTAAGGTTTAAGCTCTCGGTGCCATCAAACAATACTTGAAAACCCTCTATTGACTCTGTACGGTGCCATGTGCAAAGCATTATTTCAGCTTATCTTTCTAGATGTCTGCATGACTGTCAGAACGGCAGTTTTCCATCTAGTAGACAGGTATTATGTCACTGACAAACTTGTCAAAGCCTTCACTGGACCGAACCAAGATGAAGAAGATGTCTGAGGTGTTTGAAGCACCCCCAGAGCAGGGCTAGTTCAAGGGCTGACCCACCCGTCCGCCAAGCAAAATACTCCAAGACGCATGCAATTACAGACTCAGTCAAAGGGCATGCACAATTTGCAAGCCTATTTACACAGCGGAGAACGTACCTCCCACCCTGCCAGGAATAGAACAGATCAAGATCAGACGATACAGATGCTCCCAACACAGGCATGGTTTCAGTGGAAGTCATGAGTCCTCAAACAACAAGAGAACTTAACAGAAGGCTCTTTTGAGAAGTGGGGAAAATTAGATGGAATAAGGTTGAAGAACATGCTAATGATGTGGTAAAATACATCAGTTGGAGGACTCTGTCTCATGTGATTTTCTGAAGATGTGGTCACAGTCGGAGCTCAAATGAACTTCTGTGACTGTGCTTGAGTTGACAAACACACATGAGTCGCAGGTGCCGCCGCGCATGTTCCTCCAAATGAATCCATACGAGGGCATCTAAACAGCAAACAGGCTTCTCCTGCTGTATAATATCCTTCCAACACCTGTCTGAGGCAGTCGTGTGGGCTTTCGGTGCGCCACTTAAAGTTTTAAATCAGATCATTTTCTCATTTCTACGTTTCATTGCATTCGTGGAGCTTCACAGCAACACGTTTGTAGGAATAGTTCACCTAAAAATGGAAATTCGCTGAAAATGTACTCACTCTCAGGCCATCCAAGATGTAGATGAGTTCGTTTCTTTATCAGATCTGGATAAATGTAGCGTTAGATCACTTGCTCAGCAATGGATGCTCTGCAGTGAATGGGTGCCGTCAGAATGAGAGTCCAAACAGCTGATAAAAACATCACAATAATCCACAAGTAATCCACATGAGTCGAGTCCAGCAATTAACATTTCGAAACAAATCCATCAGAAAGGTGATTTAACTTTAAAACCATCACTTTTGGCCAAAATACGATTCCATAATCCATAATAATGCTTCCTCTAGTGAAAAAGTCCATGTTGTTCTCTCATATCAAAATCCCACAACATATTTGTTTAGAGCAGTTTTTTTTGTTTGAAGATAAAAATTATTAATTGTGGATTATTGTGAGTTTTTTCAGCGGTTTGCGATATAGTTTCCATTCGACGGGCGAACCATTCAATGCAGCTAAGGATTCGACTGTCTGTGAGCATAGTGATTGTGCATGCTACAGTTCTCCAAGCTGGGAAGAAGAAAACACAATCAAATACATATTGGAAGGCCGCGAGGGGAGTACATTTTGGGGAATAAGAAATTTACAAGTTATGTGAAATATTCCTTTAAAAAATTTTGATATTCTTAGTGGCTAGTCGAAACAAAAAAAACAGCAACCATGTGGTGATGGTTGTGAATACTCTTCTAAGCACAATTAGTCAGAAGAACGAGGCTGTTTATAAGGATTTAGAGCGTTTTCAAGGCTAGATTCTGTGGAGCAGTGTTCTCTCCCTCGAGAGCGGTGCAGCACAAAGGAAGGAAGACAACCCAGACACGCCCCAGCACTGAGATATAGCTGGCCATCTGTGGTTTCCCCCCTCTTCGGGGAGACGACAGCTGCCTGGAGGGCACAGCGCCCCAATAACTAACAAAAACATTCAGCGCAGAGAGCAGGCAGACCCTGCCTTGACCCCCATGCAGAGCGCGAGGTCTGGACAGGAGCCAGCGACCCCCCGGAGAGTGAGAGAGAGAGAAAAGAGAAAGAAAGAAAAAGGAAATGTTACCACAGTCACAGCACGAACACAAGCCACTGGATCACAGGGGTTCACATCACTTCCTGTTCTGTGCTGTCCTTCCTGTTTTAAATGAACGGAACAAACAGCCCAAAGGGCCCCAAAAACGTCACCTTATAAGATGAGAGGCACTCATTTCAGTGGATTTTAGGCAAGGTGCATCGGCTTTCCAAAACTCTGAGGATTTTTTTTTTTTTTTTTTTTTTTTTTAAGATGTGAATATAGAAAATTGAATAAAAATGCAGCAAGAATGGCTGTCCCATAAATACCAAGAAGTAATTATGAGATAATGATTTTGACTACTAATGATGTTTTTTAATGGGATACTTTGATCATATTTTTTAAAAGAGTTTTCTCCAAACAATGTCTTAATACACAAATATCACATTTTTGTAGTGCTAAACTGATGGGATTGTTGCTAGGAGACCTTACCAAGGTAACATGTTTCCCTTGGAAATATCCCTCTCAACACAACTTAAATTAGTGCTGATTATGTAATTTTGTAGCTCTTTAGTGATGTTTCTCTGAAGACGCTTCATCAGTCTGAAACTTCAGTATGTATTATGCATTAATAAAGGTTTCAAATTGTATAGTATTATACATTAGTGTCACATAAGATTGTTATTTTGCATGTTCAATATAGTTTTAATGTTTCTGAAAGTCTCTTATGCTCACAAAATCTGCATTTATTTGATCAAAAATACAGTCAAACATTAATATTGTCAAATGTTATTACAATTTAAAACAACTGTTTTCTATTGAATACTATCAAATGTTTTCTATTGTAATTTTCAGCATCATTACTCAGTCTTTAGTGTCACATGATCCTTCAGAAATTATGTGCTGGGTAGATTACTTACAAATTGTATTATGTTACTGATTGCAAATTACATGACAAAATTTGACTACTTTTTGACTACTTTTGACCTACTTTGATTTAAATAGGATAGTATTGTACTATATTGATATGAAAGTATAAAGAGTAAGAAAATGTTTTCCATTCATTGTTATTAACAACATGAAAGGTTTCCCAAACTGAAGGAACTGCAGGAGGTTTGTGAGCTTTAAAATCTTAAAAATGTAAAATAAAAAAAAATTAAATTTTGTTTCAGTATTCTTTGATGAATAGAGCGTTCAAAAGAACAGCATTTATTTGAATACGATGAACATGAACTATTATGATCTATTTTTCCAAGCTTTTATCAATTTAAGACATCTATGTTGAATACAATTTATTTATTTAAAAAAAAAACTTTTGGATGACTTTGTATAAACGTGAAAAATATGTAGAATTTTTTTTTTTTTTTTTTAAATAAGAGCGATGTTAGTTTGAATCATTCATTGCTTGGAAAATGCAACAAAAAGTCGAAATAGAGTGCCCATGGATCATTTTGGAGGAGATTTTAACACTGTGCGATTGGTTGTATATAGCAATTTGGCTTAGTCTAGTAGGTACATCTGGGTAGTAATCTATGGGGCAATTAAAATATGCTACACTGTAAAAAATGATCGTGATTTTAATGGTAAAAGACTGTAAAAAATGCTACAGTAAAAACCTGCTAAATGGTTAACAGTTTAAGTTTCATACTAATTCAGTGAATACTGTAATTACATTTAATGTGCTTCTACCGTCAAAATTACTGTTTAAAACTACGGTTTTTGGAGAGGACACAAGAAGAAAAAGTCATTGTCTATATTCCAGTGAAAAACGTAAGGTGAAATGGACACCAGCAGACTTCCCTGCATGGACACTTCAATTTTCTGTTTTTTGTTAAAAACTAACATGTTTTTTTTTTTTTTATCAGTTGTGTACATTAGGGTTTTTATCTTACATCTAATGTTGTTAAATAATGTTTATTGCATTATTTCAATTTCATGTTTGTTACCGTGATGGTGTTTAGTGTTTGTGTGAATGACACTGTGTGCACCTTCTATATATAAGTATTGTCCTCCTCAGCTCGTAGAAAAGCTGTTTGTGATGAGATTTGGTTCATCATGTGACTTTCTCATCACCACCAGTTTTTGATGGTTATCAGTGCATTACAATGGTTCAAAACAGATATTAACACTTCAATATGTTGGTTTATTAACATTACATCAGTTAATGAAATACGGTATTTTATTGTGAATTTAGATTAAGTCTGTAAAACCTAAAATGTTGCTACCATATTTTTTACGGGGAAGTTCTGGCAACCACAGCTGCCGGTATTTTACCGTAAATGTATATAAGATGAACTTTATCCTACTACAACATAAGATATTGTTAAAGTCACTGCTGATATTGCTTCCAATTCAGTTGTCACACTGAAAATGAAAGTATTCAAGGCCATTCCGGTTTTTCATGCATACAAATGTGCATACTGTGGTAGTAGCCGATGTGATTTCAAGCTTGTGTTGAGCAGAGTACGGATGCAGGATGTCGCTCTAAACAGCGGGAGCAGAATTCAGAGGGACTAGACTGCTCTCGACAGCCAAACAGCACTGGATGAATAGAGTCTTCCATGGCTCGTGAATAAAGTTGTGTACATACTGTAGGATTTGTGGAGAACACAAAAGCCCAGCAGGAAGAGTGGCAGAGGTGTGTGGGAGAGAGCGCATATGCCAGAGCGTACAGACATGTAATTACAGTACAGTCCCTCAGAAAAAACGGCGAATGGCTGCAGGCTTGGAGAGAGAGGATGGAGGAAAAAGACTGAAGAGGACAGAGAGAAATTTAAATGTAACTGTAAAAAAAAATGTCTGACAAATGTCAATTGAAAAAAGACAGTCCGACATGAAACTCCCACAGAATAGACATACATACTCACACAGAGAACAGGTTCCCATGGCATTCGTCTCACTTTTCTTTTCACAAACCATCTTTCTGGAATAACCCTATTATTGCATGACAGTTTCTCACTCTCTGAAATAACTCCCTGATGGGTTGTAAAGTGGGAGTGTTTGCATTATGTAAACTGTAAGGCAGGCCCTAAAGGTTGAGGTGCAGGAGTGTACTGCTAGTGCTTTCCTCTCGCGGACACACACGCCTCTGGTTTCTCACACACTCGGCATCATGGGAATACTCAAGGCTAATAAGCTCTCTGCATCTGGGAAACTTCAGCTTGTCTCCTCGCGGCATTGGCAACATTCCTATTCCCTTAGTAAGATCGCGCTGCCTAAAACCCGGAAAACTACTCTGTGAATAACTGAAAAACACCCAACAATTAATACTTCACATCCGTTCATTACAAAATCATTTATTAAAAATTATTCTTTTAAAAATGATCAAAGCTAAAAAGGAAACCTCAGAAATTGCTACATGATATGATTAATGGTTTTCATAAAAATCCTGCAGGATGACAGTGTACAATATGCATTCATAGCAACCCAAGGCAAGGGAAAAACAAAAAAAGTAAACTGAAAACCAATGTGGTTTTGTAATTGTTGTGGTGTATACCAATCATAAGTTTGGACACACCTATTCATTATTGCTACTATTTTCCACATTATGAGATAATAGTCATCAAACCTAAATAACACAAATGGGATTACTGAAATTATGCAGTTACCAAATAGAGTTTAACAAATCAAAACTATACTTGGACAGGTGCTTCTGCTTAGTCTAGATCTCAGATCTGCACACTCACCATTATTCAGCTTCATGAAGTGCATCATGGGATGCTTTTGAAATAATATCGTGCATGTGTTATGGACTGCTTTTCTATCACTATCTGCTCCAACTAGCCCATAAAAAAAGATTATACAGACTAATTTATTAATAAAGTAAAATTGTAGTTTTGTTTCTTTTTGAGTCAAGTGTGCTCAAACTTTTAAATGGTAGAATTTTATGACTGGCAAATGTATGGTATTATTGTATTATCTGTTGTAAATTAGATTAGATTATTTTGCATATGCAGTATAATACAAACAGATATTGAATCTAATACAACACAATATAAGATAATATACAGAAGTCATTTTTATATGGGTTTACTAATGTATTGTGTATGCATTGTTTTACAAATACAAGCTAACTGTTAAACAAATGTATACATGGCCTCTGCAGCAAAAACACAAACACGTTCTCTCCTCAGAAATCAATCTGTAATCAGGGTCATGACCCACAGGCCCCTGAACCAGATGAGACAGATCTGTAATCTGTCTTCAGTCAGCATAGCCTCCAACACAGAATGACTAAAGCTGAAACAGAAATATTCAAGCCTGATCCTGGATCAGCTGCACTTACACGGAGACATTCTCTCTTTATTTGTTTTTCCATGCATATGATTATTTATTATGGTATTTGTGTGGTTTTGTCTTACTATCTGCAATCAATATATATTATATATTATATATATATATATATTTATATATAGATATATATATAAGATATAGTTATATTGCAACCACAAAATCCCCTGGCCACCAAAAAAAAATAATAATAATATATAACTATATCATATAATATATATGTTTTTTTTTTTTGGTTGCCAGGGCATTGTGGTTTGCTTGGTATTAGGTTGCTTACTGGCTTTCCACTGGGCACCCTGGTCTCTATGTATTCTCCCATGTAATGACCCTGATCCCTGTAAGTTAATGACCTTGCCCATGTTATCTTTTGTCAGTCAAAACCCACTTGTTTTATTGTCCAGCAGGCAAAATCAAAGTCAAATTACAGAAAACACGTTGAATTTATTATTATTAGATTAAGTCAACCACTACATCTCAGTTCATTGTCTCTAAAGGTTATTTTTTTATGTTGGTTTCGACATTTAGTTCCCTCTTAAATTAAAATTATTTTTGTGAATTCTGTCCTCCAAACTAAAATTAAATGATCATATATTTGTAATAGCTGTTGGCCAACAACTGAACACAATAAAAACACACGGGCAGCAAGAGTCAACAATAAAGAACATGCATTTTAACGGAAAGGATGAACTGTGTTCTTGGAGTTTTTCATAAATGTCACATGAAGCTCTGATAAGTTTCACTCATTTATTAATTACAATTTCTGTTGGAGAAAACCATGTTTTATTTTTGTTTCATAGTTGCTGTAAAAACTAAAATAGGGTTTATAAAATAGGGTATATAGGGTACCCATATATTCTGACAACATGCCCAGTTAAAGGGTCAAGATGTGCCCATACAGAAGGTGTCCCACAGCTAGCTTTATTCTCCCCAACAATTCAGTACAAATATGAAAATAAACACTTTTGCAACCATGCCACTGCACTGTACTGCCACTGCCAATGAATGATACGATGATGAGCTAAATAAGGGCTCGTCAGTAAACGCAGAACTACAAAAGAGTATTTCAGATGTAGGTCTATTTTGCGGGTTTACACTGAATTAGTGAGAGCAGACCTCAAACAGATCCCTCACCTCACAAACTCACAGACTCCTGCTAGCCTGCCTGATACATCTCCTCTCTATGGTTGTGTTTGGTCACACTTCTTATCCTTAGAGCCTTCCTCCAGCTCCTCTTTTATTGCACTATACGCCAGACGTCGTCCTGCACCCGCCACCAGTTTTGATCAAGAGATCCATGTCTCCCCCGCTCCTGGGGGCCCGCAGCTGAGGCCTGATTTATTTCGCTTTGCACATTTACAAACATCTCTCCGCAGCCTTCCATTTCCTTCTAATATGGTTTCTTATTGTTCTATCCCCTTTTCCAGAAAAGAAAGTCACTTTTTTAAAAATTATTGCAAATGTGGCTTCTCTGCTCATGTTGAGTGAATGTCTCTCTCTAGACTTGTAGTAAAGCCGTACCCTCGCGTCTCGGAAACGGCTGAAGCTGTAATTGCTGCTTTAAAGTTGGTGATTTACGTTTTTAATCTCGCGTGTTGTTTCAGCACATTGCGTGCCATGTGTTTGCTGCTCTGTCTTGAATGTGCGGCTCGTGTGTAGCGCGAAAACACCCCCTCCTGAGTAGCTTCAAAAGAAATCTGACTTCCTGACGTCCTGTTACTAGAAAGTGTGACATGTTCACCTTCTGTGAAGGAGAAACAAGCCTTCAGTTCTCCGTCGCCATGAGTCTCTTGTCTGTTCTCGTTCTTTCATGCTCCTGGGGTCACTTCCCGCCCACGGCTCGTTCTGCAGCCTATATGCGACATTTCCTTGTCCAGTTTGCCATTTTTCTGCTCTGCAAGCCGCAATTAAAAAGATAAAAACACAACTAACGTTACACACGAAAGAGGATGAGAACGTCACACAAACGAGTTGTGTTAGGTCTGAGCTTTCATGTGTCTAGTGGACGAGCGCTACAAAAACTGTAATTTCTACAATGTTACCTCTTTTTTTTTCTCGCGCCCTGGCTTGCAGGAAGGCCGGCTTCAGGGCTGCAGACGTTTTAGACGAGGATCGGAGGAACACCCTATGATTTCATCGACGGACTGCTTTTTAGTTTAGTCATTCGAGCTGCTTTACTGCTACATACTCACTCATGACCAAACATAACAGCAGAGGATGGAACTTGTTCATCGTCAATCAGTTATAAACCAATGCACGTTGAACAATCTTTTTCTTACAGTCCTACTGCTTTTCAATACATTTAACCTGTGAAAATTAACAATCACAATCACATTTAGTATTCCAATTCAGTATGACTTTGGCCCTTAGCTAAGCCACATTATAGAACAGGGGTATCAAACTCAGTTCCTGGAGGGCCGGAGCCCTACAGAGTTTAGATTTAACCCTAATTAAACATACCTGATTCCAACTACCTCGAAACGCCATCCTCAGGCTTATTTGAAAACTACATGGTATGAGTACTGGAGCAGGGCTGGAACTAAACTCTCTGCACTCTGGGTCCGGCCTAGTTTGTGCGCATGCATCATTCCGCGCCGGCAGTGAATGAGAGTTTGGCGTTCTGTTTTATGTGGTTTTATTCATTTTAAACGTTTTTATTGTCCTGTATTGTCTTAACTACATTAATAAGCGATTCTAGATTTAGTTGGAAAATGGATTTATCTTATTTTGTCACGCTGGGACTTCTTTTGTATCTGTTGTCTGCATGCAACATCCGTGGGACTGTATGCCAGGTGAGGACACAGTATTCCAGAGATACGTTACTGCAGCTAAACCTCGCTAGTTCGGCTCAGGGAATGTATTTTACACCGGAGTTACCGAACTTTATTCTGAGAGATTCTCATGGACCGAGGAGTGTGGAAAAGAAGAGGAGGAAGAGGGGTAAACGAGGTGGCGTTAGATTACGCCTGAGGAAGCAGCGGCTCACCCGGGTTCCTCTGCCCTCGATTATTATGGGAAACGTTCAGTCTTTGAGGAATAAAGTGGATGAACTTCAGGGAAATGCTCGTTACCAGCAGGATTTTAGGAACTGCTGCATTATGGCATTTACTGAAACGTGGCTCACTGAGCGTGACCGGGACATCGACTTATCCATTGATGGATTTGGAGCTCATTTTCGTTTGGATCGGCTGGCAGAGGTAACGGGGAAAACTCAAGGAGGTGGGGTTTAGTTTTTGTGTCTATTACTTGTTCAACTAAACTCCATTATGCTACCGCGTCTCTCTTTGACTGTCAGAGATAGTCGTGTCTGGTACCCCGATGTGGACGGTTTTTAGCGGTTTCCACGTAATTCGTCTCTATCTATTTACCCTCCCGTGAGTTTTCGGCGTGCAACTTTCTGCAGCTAGTGTCTACATGATGCATGTCTGTTTTGATGTAGTACAGAGATTGCAGTCGATCTCACCGGATGCACCTAACTTTGTTCTTGGCGATTTTAACCATGTTTCTCTTAAACAGACACTCAAAACTTTTCAGCAATATGTCTCCTGTCCAACCAGATGGGGTAAGACATTAGATCTCTGTTATGGGTCTGTAAAGGATGCTTATAAATCTCTCCCGCTTCCTCCATTGGGCTCTGCTGATCATAATTGCATTCATTTACTGCCCATATACAAGACTATTTTAAAGAGAGAGAGAGCAAAGATCAAGGACATAAGTATATGGTCTGAAGAATCTGTGTCCTGTTTGCAGGAATGTTATAGTTGTACTGATTGGGACATTTTTAAACAGTCCTGTGGTAATGATTTGGACTCACTGGTGGATGTAACATGCTCATATATTGCTTTTTGCAAAGACATTATAATTCCCAGTAAGCGTGTTAAAATATATTCTAATAACAAACCCTGGGTGACTAAATCTGTGAAGTCCTGCTTACAAAGGAAAAAACTTGCCTTTAAACAGGGAGCATCCTCTGATTTGTATTTGGCTACAAAAGAGCTGAAGATTGAAATTTTGAAAGCTAAACAAGATTATAAAATAAAATTGGAGAACAAGATGGCTGCAAATAATTCTGATTCGGCCTGGGCGAGTATGAAAAGTATAGCAGGCCTTCATAATAATTCAGACAGCAGCACTCATGTTATGTTGGAAGGTTTTAATTCTGATTTTGAATTTGCAAATGCTTTAAATAGTTTTTATTGTCGTTTTGATCATTTTGATTTTAGCAAAAAAATTCAGGAAATGAGTCAACCTTATGGATACTCAGCATTTCAAAACTGATCTTCAGGATGTTGAAAAGGCTTTTAATTCAGCAAAGGTGAACAAAAGCCCTGGACCTGATAATATCTGCGGCCGGTTACTTAAATCATGTGCAAAAGAACTAAGTCCTGTACTTCACGATATTTATAAAAAGTATTAAATAATATAAGGCCTCGAAGAGGGTCACTACAGACCACAACATGTACCTTACTCATGGAAAGCCGAATGCAGTGGTTGTCACAGTAACTACCTCACCATGTAGTAATCCCTAGAATAGTTAATGGTTTAGGCCCAGTTCGCTTGCGTGACTTCATTTTTTAATGAAGACAGGTTTTGCTCCCTGGTGTCACACGGTCTAGATCTTGAGTGGCAGACTGAATATGCCTGATCCCAAAAGCAATTGCCTATAGCAGCCCTCATAGAGGAGTAGAGGGAGAGCCCCAATTGACATGCTTACTTGCCTTTTAGACATATTCGGAGGCGAATGGGACACATGCTAGACTTTACTTTGATTTACTAGACTGTTTCTTCGCTTTTTAATACTTCAACACCCCACATTTTAACCAGAAGGTTTTGTCATAGAACATAGTATTGAGTTAATTAACCCTTTAGGTTGGTTCATTGAAACTTTCTTACAAAGTAGTACACAGAAAAGAGCGAATTGAGGTCACTGGTACGTCCCTTGTCTACTGGAATAGCTCTTCTACTGGTCTCCCTCAAAGGGTGTGTGCTGTCACCTTTATTATTTATTCTGTCAGAGCAGCTATGACAATAGAACCATCATAAAATATGCAGATGATTCCGTTATTGTTAGTCTGCTTCAGGAGGATGAGATCAGCCACGGCCCAGTTGTTGATGACTTTGTTCACTGGTATGAGAAATCCTACCTCCAGTTTAATATATCAAAGACTAAAGATATGCTTATTGATTTTAGGAGGAAGACTCGCATGAACAAAGCTACTCTAATAAAAGGCCAGACTATTGAGTATGTGCAATCTTATAAATACCTTGGGACTATTATTGATGATAAATTAAAATTTGAAGCTAATTGTTCAGCTGTGTGTAGAAAAGGTCACCAGCGCTTGTATTGTTTGAGGAAATTATCACACTTTCATATTGACCGAACGTTAATGATCATGTTTTTATCGTGTTTTTATTGAATCAGTTTTGTTTTTTTCTCTGGTTGTATGGTTTGGTCAAACATCTTTAAAAGCGAGAAATTCTTTAAACCTGATAGTTAAATGGTCTAGTCGATTGGTGGGTGAGTCACAGTTGGATCCAACATCGTTGTATACCAGACAGTTGCAACGAATGTCTACTTCTATTTTAAATGATGACTCCCACCCTTTGCACAGTGAGTTTCAGCTTCTTCTCTCTGGGCGGAGGTTTTTAATCCCAAGGTGTAAAACAAAGCGATATAAAAACAGCTTTGTTCCCGCTGTTTTAACTGTGTTAAATAAGCTGTAGGATGGAGAATTTATATCATGTATCTTGTATCATATTTTTGTTATCTGCTGTGTTATATTTTTAAATGTATTTTTTGAATTTGTGTTATGGATGGATGTCACAGTCATTTTACTGCAAGACAAATTTACCTCCGGGTATGAATAAAGTAACCTAACCTAACCTATTCGCCCTCCAGAACTGAGTTTGACCCCCGTGCATAGAACACTGAAGTCCTGTCAAAATTATTAAAAGCACAAACATGTAGGCTACTCGGAGAAAAAAATTTACCATCTAATTTTTCATGTGGTAGATCTTTAATGTGAATACTAATTTCATTTTTTTTTGACAGAATTTTCTCTAGTAAGTTTCTTTTTTCCAAATCTGTTACCCTTGCTGTTACTCACAATTTAAGAAAAACTGTCAATGATGACGAATGAGGCATCTGAATGAATGAATGAATGAATTAGGCATTTGAATGAATGAATGAATAAGGCATCTGAATGAATGAATGAATGAATGAATTAGGCATTTGAATGAATGAATGAATGAATGAGGCATCGGAATGAATGAATAAGGAATTTGAATGAACGAATGAATGAATGAATGCATTAGGCATTTGAATGAATGAATGAATGAATGAGGCATCTGAATGAATGAATGAATTAGGCATTTAAATGAATGAGGCATCTGCATGAATGAATGAATGAATAAGGCATTTGAATGAACGAATGAATGAATGAATGCATGAATGAATTAGGCATTTTACTGAATAATGGCAAGCTCGAAATGCATTAAGATTAGGCCATCTTGAATAATAAGCATGAATTGCCATTTGAAGGATGATGAATTGATGAAAGGCAATCCGGAATGAATGAATGAATGAATTAGGCATTTGAATGAATGAATGAATGAATGAGGCATCGGAATGAATGAATAAGGAATTTGAATGAACGAATGAATGAATGAATTAGGCATTTGAATGAATGAATGAATAAGGCATCTGAATGAATGAATAAGGCATTTGAATGAACGAATGAATGAATGAATTAGGCATTTGAATGAATGAATGAATGAATGAAAATGAAATTAGGCATTTTTAATGAATAAAAATGAGCATCTGAATGAATTATGAGTAGGCATTTGAATGCAATGAAGAATGATGAATGAATAAGAAGCATCTGATGAATGAATGAATAGCATCTGAATGAATGAATGAATGTAATACGGATCTAAGATTAATAAGGCCTTTTGAATGAATGAATGAATGAATGAATTAGGCATTTGAATGAATGAGGCATCTGCATGAATGAATGAATGAATAAGGCATTTGAATGAACGAATGAATGAATGAATTAGGCATTTGAATGAATGAATGAGGCATCTGAATGAATGAATGAATTAGGCATTTGAATGAATGAATGAGGCATCTGAATGAATGAATGAATTAGGCATTTGAATGAATGAATGAATAAGGCATCTGAATGAATGAATAAGGCATTTGAATGAACGAATGAATGAATGAATTAGGCATTTGAATGAATGAATGAATAAGGCATCTGAATGAATGAATAAGGCATTTGAATGAACGAATGAATGAATGAATTAGGCATTTGAATGAATGAATGAATGAATGAATTAGGCATTTAAATGATAATTAATGAATGAGGAATCTGATGAATGAATGAATGAATGAATGAATGAATTAGGCATTTGAATGAATGAGGCATCTGCATGAATGACTGAATGAATAATGTATTTGAATGAACGAATGAATGAATGAATGAAGAGGCATTTGAATGAAGAATGAGGCATCGGATAATGATTCAGTGAATAAATGTGTGTGAGTGAGTGAGTGAATGAGTGAGTGAATGAATGAATGATGCATTTGAATGAATGAATGAACGAACGAATGAATGAATGAATAAGGCATGTGCAAATGTTGCAAACATAAAGATAATGTTAATAAAAGAAAATATAATAAAATAATGTTGCAAACATTATTGGTGCTTGCCAGATTGTTATGTGGTTGCTAAAGGCTGGAATACAGTGCACAACTATATTCCAGTCTGAAGCAATATATTTTAAAACACTAGGCATCACACACTAAACAGCTGAGGATCACACACTACCTTTTTGTAATTGACTTTGACTTGACTTTCAAGTCATTCCGAAAACAACAAAAACTCACACAGAAGCATGTGCCTTGTTGCTAGGAGACATGAGCAAGGAAAACAATGTGTTCTAGAACCGGCTCAAAATATCAACTATGTCTGATATCCTCTTGACTGGATGGGATCATAGTCTGAAGCTCATCATACACAGCAAGACTTTCTGTGAAATCTGCCAATTCTGAAAATCTGCAGACTGGCTTTGACTATTCCAGATTACAAATTGAGGCAACAATCTGGGTGAAAGTTGTATAGTGTATTCTGGCCTCAGTACAACTCTGCTTTAAGGCAAGCCTCCAAGGTTAGCAAAAAACATGTATGTGGTACGCAGGGAAGGAAACCAGAGGCCGTCTTTAAAAAATGGATGTCAATGGAGGAGAGGCTTACTACGGTGAATACACTGCTTTTGCGGGAACATAGCTTATCATTTAATGAATCAACAGTCAATAGACTAATCCTCAATATCAGCACTCTGTGTCGGAGAGACGACGGAGACCAGGAGCAAACAAACAGGCTTTATTAACATCCACAACAAAGGGGACGCTACACTTGGAAACAGCAGAGACACACGAACGCTACGTTAAGACCTGGCAAACACAGACTGAACCGACTGGGGCTTAAATACACAGGATAACGAGGGACTAATGACAAGACACACCTGAAATCAACGAACACAATCAACACGAGGGAGAAACTAGGTCCCAGGGAGCACATGGGGACAAAGGCACACAAGACAGTAACACAGGGGCAGTCCATGGGCGTGACACTCAACATGTTTGCCATCAAACAATTGTTTGGGATTTTAGAGTTTACACTCAATTAAAAAAAAAGTGATTTTATAAGAGAAGTCAAAGACAATTTTGCAACAGCTAGGATACAGTTTACCACAGATCTCACTCATTACTATGGTATCCGCAAAGAGTGATTGGCTGTCGCACGACTCTGAAAGAAATTCACTGACATTAAAACTGTTATGTGATTGGATAGCAAGGCACACGTGATCTAAGTTAAACAGTAATGATGCGTGTCTAGCAAACACCACTAATAATCTAAAGATGGGTTAATATGATTGAATTCTATTGAAATACTTAAATAAAGACCCTTTTGATCCTGTATGAGGTGTTAAAGAATTCATCTCAAGGATGGACTGCTATGATAAAAACAATCAGCTGTTTAAATCTAAAGTGAATCTTAAGCAGGAGAAACACCTGTCTGAAGCAGAGTGAGGTGCGTGTGTGTTTGTGTGTGTTTGCATAGCGTGACGCTTTGCCACAAGCCCCTAGAGACCCTTGCTTTGTTACACACACAAACACATCAGAGCGCTCAGGTGTACAGCCCAACCTGCCCACCTGATCCCCCCCACTGCAATCAGTCTTCTGTTGGCACACGCAATTAAAAGATGTCAAACCTGGTTTCTTTAACCGTGTTTGGGTTTGGCTTGTCAGCATGTCAAAGGGTATCTAAAGAAGGTCTCAATTAAGGCAGAATAAGAGCGGCCTGGAAAGTGAGTTTGAGGAGAACTGCTGTCCCTCAGGCATAAGAGGACGCACACAGGGAGACAATGGTCTGGGAACACGATAAGGATGAGGGGGGGATAGGCATGTCTGTCTCTCCTGCTCCCTTGGGAATTCTGGGACTGAGACGCTGGGATTCCGAAGGAGAGGTATCAGGTTTGTAAGGCTGCTGCGGACGGCTGGGATGCGTTCCAAGGCCAGGGATACGGAGGCGCCACCAGGTAACGAGAGGCGCGGAGTTGACGTGCCAACAAGTGTAACCGGAGCCCCAAAAAGCCAGATTGAAACCTCCAGTCCATCATAATTACAGAGGGAAACATTGCTGTCACTGGAATATCCTACTCAACATATACAGTATCCAGAACTCTACTGTACAAAACACCTTCTCATAGGAAAATTCCAGATCTATATGCGGATTATATAAACGAACAGGAAGTGTGTTTACAGTACTACTCTTAAAACGGAAGCAGTTCTGGCCTCTTAGGCTTCTATTGCAAGTGCAATTATGTGATTTTTTTTCCCCTCGACAATTTGACCTGATTTCCTGTGGTAATCAAAAGCAGGCTTAAAGGGTTAGTTCACACCAAAATTAAAACTACTCCACCATGCCACTCCATTAGCACCAAAAATTCAAAAAAATTATAAACCCATTGTAATCCATATGAATCGAGCGGTTTCATCCAAATCTTCTGAAGAGACACAATTATTTCAAATGATGAACAGACTTAATTTATGTTTTTATTTACATATAAACATGCATAGAGCAAATTAACTATGGTAATGGAAGCTCGACCGTACTTGCTTGATGCACAAGAACAAATGAGGTTTGTTCTCACACAAGTATGGGTTAGATTCCATTGACCATATTTGATGAGCTGTGTGCATCAACCAATTTGGTTTACATGTGAATAATATCCTAAATTACATTGAAATTCATCATTTAAAGCAATCGTGTTTCTTCAGAAGAAAACACTCGAGTCATATGGATTACTTTTACAATGTCTTTATGAACTTTAATGCACATCTAGCGTTTAGGTGAATTAACGAATTCTCTCTAGTTCCCACTTTGAAATGCACAATAGTCACGGGATTTGAAACGACCTGAGGGTGAGTAAATGGTGACGAGAATTTTTCAGTTTGGGGTGAACTAACCCTTTAAGTCTTATTCTGATGGTGGTGATGATGATGGATCCAGAAGGCTGTGTCTGTAGTGTGCGTTAGCTCTGATGCCTGTGCTCGGCTCTCAGGGGCTCAGCGGTTTGAGTGACTGCAGTCGGGGGAAACGCTGCAATGCAAGCACATATTACGGTTTACACAGCTTTCCGAGTGATGTCGCCAAGAACACAGTTATTTTCCCCACAACACACATACATAGACCGCCAGCTGCTTTAAGACGTTTCACCTGCGCGCGCTATGGACGGTGCGCTAATGTAAGAACTTTAGAGGCATATTTCAAATGGCTGTGGGTTAAATACAAAGTATCAAGTACATAGGTGCATGCAGGGCTAGCCCGAGCCTTTATGGGGCCCTAAGCTAAATTTTATTTGGGGGCCCCTTGGTGCCACCAATACGACTGATTATTGCCAATGCTTGATTATTCGCACACTATAAATCTTAATATCTTCCCGGTCTACTGACTTTTATTTATGACTTACTATAACTCTCGTCAACTCTACAATAAGTAAATCCACTTTACCAGCTAATTACTCGTCAACAGTGATGCTATAGAGCAGGGGTCCCAAACTTGGTCACTGAGGGCCGGTGTCCTACAGAGTTTATCTCCAAATGACCTCAACACACCTGCCTGCAAGTTTCTACTGCAGTGGTTCTCAATTCCAGTCCTCGCTTACCGCCGCTCTGCACATTTGTGACCCTGGAGCACAAAAGCAGTGTTAAGTCGCTGGGGTATATTTGTAGCAATAGCCAAAAAAAACATTGTATGGGTCAAAATGATCGTTTTTTCTTTTATGCCAAAAATCATTAAAATATTAAGTAGCATGTTCCATGAAGATATTTTGTAAATTTCCTATCGTAAATATATCCAAACTTAATTTTTTGATTAGTAATATTCATTGCTAAAGACTTCATTTGGACAAATTAAAGGCGATTTTCTCGATTTATTTTGATCTTTGTTTTGCACCCTCAGATTCCATAGTTTCAAACTATTGTCTTTCCTAACAACCATACAATCACTGGAACAGCTGTAATTTTTCGCTTTCAGCTGATTCTAAATTGCAATTTTCGTAAATGTACCTTATGACTGGTTTTGTGGTCCAGGGTCACCTTTTGTCTATTTTCTCTTATCACTCGGGAGAAGGGAAGGGGAAGGGAAGGGGAACACTTCAGCCATTTAGTTCTATTGTTTGACCGTAGCGTGCCTGAGACAATTGGATATCACCGAAGGAGATTCCGGCCGTGTGAATTCCGATTTCGTAGGGAGCGCACATGTTATGTTTTTCCCTTCAAAGGGCATTAAAGTGTTCGAGCACGATGAATTAATTGCTGTCTCATTTTTTAAGGGGTACAGAGATATATTATGCCACTCTAGTAAGTTTCATTTGTGTGTAAAGACGTTGCAGGCCGTGGCGTAGCACAAATCCACGAATAAATGTTCCTTAGTGATTGCAATGGATTTCCCGTGCTCAGAGAGTAGGGAGCAGTGAACACTGTTTAGGGATCATGTCAATTGGAGCACAGTTGATGCATGGAGCTCTCTTCTTACGAGCTGGTGATCTCGAGACATGCAAAATATGCAAGCGTGTACACGATTGCTGGAATGAGAACCACTGATTCGAACATACAAACGGTTATTCCTAATCACACGTAGCTTGAGGGTCAGCCGGTCAGGTTTGTTTAATTGGGTTGGAGCTAAACTCTGCAGGTACCCAGACAGTCCGTACCGAGTTCTGCTATAGAGCTACCGCAAAAAAAACGTAAGTTCAAAAAAACAACATTCTACAGTGCCTGCGCAATTGTATTTCTTCCTGACGCATATACTCTCATAAAAGAATGCAAAGGCTCCATGGATGCCATAACCTTTATTTTTAAGAAGAATGTAGATCAATTTAATTAATTTAATCTGGTCACCAGCGGAGAAGCACAAAACAAATGTCTTCAGAAGACTTGAAATACAAGGGTTAGCAGTTATCTGGGGTCAAAGATCGTTTTCGTCTGGGCAAATCCCAAAGGAGGAGTGCCATTATGAGTTCCACAATATCTACTGTCAAAATCTTAACATAAATCCTCTTTAACACTCCAATCCCCATGCACAGAATTACTTGCCCCTCGGTGTTGGTGGCTTTAAACTGCTGATCTAGGCTTGTGAATGGATATGAACTCAGGAGCCAGAAGAACATTAGAGGATACAATTAATATCTGACATGGTCAAGAGTTCTGTGCTCAACTTCTCACATTTGAAGAGGATGACAAATGAAAATTAACCTCCAGACCTTAATTTTTTCACTGGGTCGAGTAAAAGGGAAGAGATGGTAATTCATCCATGGAATCAGCATGAGTGGTCGGCGTGAGGGCTTCAGTGTAATGGTCATTAGTGATGCACTCAATGCTAAACGCAATCAGAAGATGCATTAGCTGCAAAAGGGAGGGAGCGAATTTTACAGCACATTTCTGCTTGTAAATTGATTTGACTTGAAATGAGTGAATGATCAGAGGTTTAAATTCTGTATCATTGTGCAGTAATGACAGCTAAAACTCTGTGTTTCATCTACTGTATCACCAGCTAATCTTCAGAGCTTGCTCAGGACTATGCCCTACAATGATAGCCTTCAGGACACGCAGGATTACCTTTGGAAATCCTTTTCATAATGAAAAAATAAATCAGTTTGACAGATTCATTTGGAAATGGCTCTATATTGAAGTTTGAAGGTCATGATGTTTTTTGGTTGGTTTGTTCATAGGATCCTTTTATGCTTATTTGACTATAATCAAGCAGAAACATATAGTGTAACAATGTATGCCCTACAGTTACTATACTTTTTAACATTATTTTTGTGCCCGATTGCAAAGCTAAATTCACTCATCTTCTGTATCACATGATCCTTCAGAAATCATTCTAATATGCGGATTTGCCTGCTTCAGAAACATTTTCCTGATTCGAATGTTTGAAAACCGGTGCAGCCGTATCTATCAGGAATTCTTGGAATAGAAATCATTTCCTTTGACAGCAGTATATGAATAAAAAATCGTTTGTGACGATAATGTATCGTTGTCACTGTCAATTTCGTCAACTTACTGTAATCCTTTCCGAATAAAAACAGAATTTCTTAAAAAAAAAAAATACGCCAAAGCTTTTGCTAACAGCGTACTGGCTGATTACCCTAAAGTGAAAGTGTGTCTGTGTGGAGAGTGCAACCAGCTAGGGGGTGGGGGGAAACCCGTACGCACGTGTGCGTGCCGGCAGGTTAACCATCCAAGAGTGGTCGGCGGACCGGTGGGCCACAACCGAGGTTAGGCACACGCCCTGAGCCCACACACACCGATTTATGTCGGCCAAGGGCGGCGCCCGGTCAGTGGCAGGTGGGGGTGCGGTGCCGTAGCTCAAGGCCCTCAGCCATGGTATGAAGGTAGGAGAGAGCGTTGTACATGTCACTCCCCCCACCTACAATCCCTGCCAGTACGAGACTCGAACACCGCACACAAACCTAAAATGGGGAAACAAACACGGTACTCAAACAGTGTCAGCTAATGCTGATAAGTAAAATGAAGATTTTATTTTAGACACATTTGAGCAATATACAAAACATTTTATTTGTTTTTCAAAGGAAGTGCTTCAAAATCTACATTTTTTACATTTTAAGGAGAATGTTTCATGAAAAAACTAACAATATCAACTCAAAAATCTTCAGCGTTCATCTTCACAGTAGACCAATGCACTCTTCTCTCATGTGAATAACTGCCCATCATCTGTCTATCACAAGTAACAAATGCAGATGTGTCACGTACAATGCAATAGAACAGTATGTGTGATACTGTGTGTGTGTGTGTGTGGGTGTGTGGTGTGTGGTCCCGTCTTCCAGACTATGCAGAGTGTCTCCGTGTGTTCAGGCCTGAGCCAGTCGCTCCAGGACTCTGCGATACTCCGCCAGCACATCCTGGTAGCTTTTCTCCAGCTCCTCGTGTTGCAGTCTCGTGTCCATCTGGCTGATTTGGGATGCCAGCTCCTCTGGCCTCAAACACTTCTGCATCTTAGTCAGCTCACGCTGGTTTTTCTACACACAAGGCAAAAGCGGTGTCAGTACAGCGCAGGAGAAAATAAGATGCAAAGCAGTTCACCAGATCCCATCCAAAAACTGCCATTGAACAGAAACCCCAGGGCACATGTGATTACATCACAGCTGAACTTCATGTATAAAAACCCAACGAGAGAACGAGAGGAGAAATAAAAGAGCTATGAACAAAAACAGAGTCTGTACGGTTGTTGAGAGGCGTTGGCACTGAACCAAGACTGACGAAACATGAATTCAAAAGAAAGCGCACACACACAGACACAATATATAGAATATATACAGATTTAGGATTCGCATTCACTAAACTCGCAGCTTCATATGCAGTGACAACTATAAGAAGCCATCAATCAGCTGATTTTCTTTTTAATCTACTTTTTCTAAAACGTCCGCAGGGAGTTTACATGCATGACATATCAGTCAATCACTGTTGTCCTCATAGAGCAACTTACATTAAAAACGAGAGAGAGAGAGAGATAGATAGAGAGAGAGAGAGAGAGGGAGAGAGAGAGAGGAAGAGAGAGAGAGCGAGAGAGAGAAGAGAGAGAGAGAGAGAGAGAGAGAGCGCGGGGGCATATGGTCTGCAGATCCTGCTCTATTTCCTTTCCAGCCTCATGTTTTTCACTCTTTCTTTGGCTCTGTCGGTTTCGTCTGGTGTGTGCGTGCGGTTATTCTGCTGTCAGAGTTCTCTGTCCTGGACAGTGTCATGATGAGAGCGGTTCTGATCCAACACATTACCGCTGCTGGAGCTTCAGCACCAAAGCACATATCCCATCATCCCACATTATCTGCAACACATCAACTAATATCACCATAACCTCCAAAGAGAATCAAGACACATGCAGCGAAAAGAAACAGCTAATCGAGTTAAAAGATAAATGAAATAAGATGAATTGAATAAAGACCACTGCACGAAATCTCTGGCAGCAGAATTTTGCAAAAACCCCCTGAGAATTGCAAAGTTCCAAAACCTGTCTGACATTCGTTCTACTGTGGAACTCAAAAAGGGAAATTCAGCAGAATGTTCACGCTGCTCTTTACCATACAATGACACAAACGTACTATAACACACTTAAAGGGTTACTCAACCCCAAAATGAAAATTTTGTCATTAGTCACTTACCCCCCATGTCGTTCCAAACCCGTAAAAGCTTCGCTCGTCTTCGGAACACAATTTAAGATATTTTTGGATGACAACCGGGAGGCTTGTGACTGTCCCATTGACTGCAAAGTAACTTACACTGTCAAGGCCCAGAAAAGTATGAAAGGCACCGTCAAAATAGTCTATCTGCCATCAGTGATTCAATCTGAATTTCATGAAGCGACGAGAATACCTTTTGTCCGCCAAGAAAACAAAAACAACAGATATGCACCACAAGGATATGTTTTCTGTTTATTTACGCTTTGATTTCAACGAAAACAGCGTAACCGTGTGGTACGGCTGACACAGAACAGCATACGCCGTTGTGTTCATTGGATACTCTCCAAAAAGGACGAAGTTGCTTAATAACGATTTGTCCCTATTTTTCTTTTCTCTTGGCATGACCACACTGTATTTTCTTTTGTCCGCTTCAGTAACGTTAACGTTGAACCACGATGCAGAATTGACTATTTTGTATGATTCTTCATACTTTTTCTGGTTCCTTGACCGTTCAAGTTACTCGTCAGTCAATAGGAGCGTTTACAAGCCTCCGTTGATTTCTGGCCAAACTATCTTAATGTTTTTCCGAAAACGAACCAGCTTATACGGGTTTGGAAACGACATGGGGTAAGCGATAAACTGACAAATTTTCAATTTTGGGATGGGATTTCCTGTTAGCTCAAATATAAGGGTAAAATAAGAAGCAATAAAATGCCATAAAAGAATTCCCGAAGTACGTCACATACTATTTTTACAAGATTTCAAAAGACATATGATCGCTTTGTGTGGAAAGAATCATGAGATTTTTATTTCTCATGATCATCTTTGAGAAAGAATGTCGTAAATTCTATTCCTAAAAGACTGCTCTAAAAATGTCACTAGACTTTTGGTTATGCAATATACAGTTATCATGATTGTGTGTTTTTGTTTTTTTTGTGGTCAGGACACTGTGCTGTCTAGCCGAACAATATGCTTTCATTATAGAAAGAGTACGTAGAGGAGAGTTTTGCAACAATAGCGGCCTTTCTGTGTTCCGCAAGAATAAAAGTTTCAAACTCGTTGAACAAAATGAAGCATATTGCACCTAATGATTCTTTTTTATAGCAGTTCAAATGCTTATTGTTTCTAGAATTTTTATTGGGTTGACATGCGGCCGAAAAACAAAGTAAAAAAAGATAATAGTATATAATTATAGAGTATATAGGTATTCCTCCGAACAGGCAGGTGTGTCGATGGAAAAATATATAGTGGTTGGCAAGACATTGCTCAAGGTGATCTTTTGCCCAATGTACCTTTTGACGGTCAACATATTTAGATTAAGAATTGAGGCTGTGAACATAGCTCCCCAAACTTTGCGCCGGAGACCTGAGGCTGTAGTATATTTCTTAAAATATATTGGCCAATACTATAATGCATAGATTTTGTTTCTCCCATAATCAGTGCAGAAGTTGTGTGGGCTTACGGATAACTGAAGACATTAAAATACAGCATCAAACTGCTCAAAATTATAACTAACGTATTCACAAGCCTGCAGAAAGATAACTATCGAGTTCAAAAGAATTTAGTGATACTGCACAGCTCCAGTCCTGAGATACGCAACTGTAGCATGTCTTCATGCAGAGAGAGCGGATTAGAGAGAGAGGCCGTGCGCAGGTGACTGGGTGCTGCATTCTTCCTGCTAAATGGCTTCGCTTAAATCAGATGCAAATCTGTAATAATGACACTTGTTGTGAATGAAGCTCGTGGTGTGGATGTGGAGACTGCGGCTGCCGCCCGGCGTGAACCATTATACCCTCAAACAAACCCAGACCGAGGCCTCGGGTCCCTCTCGCTCTTAACACCGCGTGAGAGGATCACACAGGAAACGCCGCAAACTATTCACGCCACTCAATGAATAAATTATACCAGACAAAGACTGCAGAATATCAGAACAGCAGCACTGAAAGACTTTTGTTTCTGTTCATTTTTATACAGCGCATTTAAACAGGGCTAGAAATGTGCAGCTCTCTTTGAAGTCCAGAAATGCTTCATTTCACATGTTGTCGTTTGAGCTGTGCGGTTTGGAGAACATTATACAAGCAGGCCAATCTAGTCAAGCATACCGTGAACACAGTGAAGTAGCGGTGTGGGCCGCTACCTCGGGTTTGTTTCGGCTTGGCCCAAGCACTGTTCACTTGTTTGGTGTTTATGTGCTTCTTTTAAAGCCATGTTCACGCTCGACGGGGTGACACAGGCTGGATCCATGGGTCGCACCTGATAACGTCTTTAAAAAAAAAGGTTGAGTGCAACGGTGTGATGCGGGAACGCCCGAGGGTGGCCATGAGAGTGCAGATGCGGCATGTAGTCCTTGTCATAGAAGAGGCAGGATTCAGTTAATGCTAGGGCACATAGAACAGGTACGGGGTCCATGACCTTACACTAACATGAGGCGATAAATAAAACCCAGCGGAGGACAACAACACAAACGAAGTCAGTATAAAAAATCAGGTCAGTACGAGTCATAAATGTTTTCACCTCCAATCGAAATTCTTTGGCTTTCTCTTCATCGCTCATGTCTGTGTTTCTGAGACGCAGGATTTCATAAACACGGCGTGCATGTTTCTGAAAGTTAGACAGTAGACAAGAGACATACTGTAAAGCTTTGTTTCTTTTAACACATTCTAGCTTTTTCAACCTAAAATTTGGGGACAGCATCTGTGGCACCTTGAGCAGAATATGTGAGGTTCAGATTTTCTTGCACTTGCATTGTTAAATAATATTTTGTTCAAATTGTGAACATTGTCAATACAGTACTTTAGAGGTGGAACTACTTTCAGTTGAAAGTCTGGTTATGCATTACCAATGTAATTCCTGTGAGTAGAGTTCAGGAAGAACAATTTTTGCAAAATAAACACAAATAGGGCGATAAGGATACAAAGATGAAGGGTCTTCTATCACCCTGAGGGGGTTTATTTTATGATAATGACCAGCTGACTGTGCAATATTCATTCAATCACACCGTTTTCCCAAACAAATTAAACATGGACATGAAATATTGGTTTTATATGATTTTATGTGAAAATAAAGAGAGCATTGAGCGATACGAGAGGCAAGATCTTGCACAGCTATATAAGAAATGCGTAAAAACGGTCAGTGTGCCACAGATGCTATCCATAAAGCATAAGCTGTGACATCCACAAATGCAAAAGTCAAAACCTGAATCAAAAACAGAACATCATGCAAATTATAAATATGGCTTCATACTAGAGATATAATCATATGAAATGTTTACTGTGCTATGTACTTTAGGCACGTTTTGCTATAAGTATTTTTTTATATTGATGAGGGGAACGAGCATAGATGATTAAAAAGTTTCTAATCAACCAAACATGAAAAGGAAGCTTACGTCGCATGTCATATTAAAATAAGGTGTAACATCTAATGTCCATATGCTAACTCTCAATGGAGAATAATGTAATTTTGTAACAGCAAAGAGCAGCAATTACTGAATGACTCTTTAACCATGTCCAATTCTCTGGGTTAAAACCATAATGCTCTAGTGCTATTCTGAATCTGTAACCATGACTCAAAGAGGTCCACCATACCACACGCAGTTCCCACTAGCGTAGTATGGAGAGCCAAGCATTTTGCCTGGCCATGCCACAGGCACCACCCTGAGATAATCACTCACAAACAACATGAACAGAGGGGATTGTGGGGCATAAAAGGGGATGCTGGGTTATAATTGGAGCAGCTAAAGAGTGGCCGAAGTGGCGAGAGATAGAGGAGTCCCACAGGGGTCACTGTTAGGCCCACTCCCACTACCTGCTAATGGTTAGCGGCCTCCAGAGGAAACGGATGTTCACTCGTACCTTTAGGGTAGCATTACAAGTTGGAAACCCATCAGGACAAAGCCAATACCTCTATATATAAATGCACAAACACTTAACTGTATAATTACTTGGCTTTTTCATCTACAACAGCACCAGCAAAGGTTTACAGCAACAGTAAAGCTTCAAAGAAACATGACAAAAATAGTGCTGGGTGAAAAGAGCTGGAATTTATGAATTTAAATATACAGTATCTTGAAGTTTGTTCCGAAATTACTTAAAATTTTCAGTTTTTTTTTTTGGCAAGCTATTGTTGATAAGCATATTCAAAACAGAGTAAAAAAAATGGTTAGTCTCCCAATAAAGAATGATATTTAATTAACTGATATGCATCAATATAACCATGTAAAACGAACAGTGCTACACATATATTTTTAACTAAAACATTTCGAAGCATATAAAATGCCACGCAGGAACTGTTTTCAGTGATCACATACCATTGACTTGACTAAAAACAAACAGTTTAAAAGAACCGATTCATTAAAATTAATCAAACTATCTAATGAGGTTTGAAAACAGGTGCTATTTAAATATCTCGGTCTTCACACTCTAGTGAAGCTGGCCTTCAGGAAACATAATAGCAAAATAAAATGCACAAATCATTATAAGTCTAAAATACTTATTCAATGTACAACACACTGAGCTGAGGTGCTCATACGGGCAATGCAGGTTTGAATCCAGCTTGTGACTTCATCACATAGTAAGTAAATAAACCTGCAAGGGATGTTACCTTGTTGATCTTGAGTTTCTCTCTGGCCTCAGACACCATCTCTTCACTGAAGCCCTGAGAGAGTTTCTCACTGGAGAAGGAGGGCAGAGTCAAGCACAGCTTCACCAGCACAAAATCTCTCAGCTTCACATAGTTTTCAGACGGGTCCTCCGCTGCGGAGCAGACAATCACAAAAAGTCAACTCATGAGAGTCTAGAAAGTTTTCAATTGGTAAAATACAGTATGAAGATATTGACGCCAGACAAACATAACTCAACCTCCAAAGAAAACACTCATTACTTATGCTGAATGCATCATTAGTGAGAAATAAGCTAGATGCATGTTTACTCTGGTAATCAGGGGAAACAAAGACTTACTAAACTAATGACTAGTAGTTAGTCACTGACCGAAGAGACAGACAAGAGTAGAAAAGACCTAGATTAGGGCTGATGTGGAATATTTACAATATATTGCTGCTGATGTTGTTGGCGACATACAATTCAGCAACAAGCTATTATCATGATTTTAATGCACTTAAGAAACACTGCACTATTAGACTAAAGTTGACCTCACTGCCTCACAAACGCAGGAGCATTAAGACAAATGTTTTAAACATGTCTAATATCTTCAGTAGCTAAAATATCAATAGAATAGCTAAGTTTGAATGCTGACATTTTTTATTTGTGTGCCATTAAAAATGTTCATGGGAGTGTCCATATGGCATTTTGTGTTATATTCCAGTGGTTCTCAATTGGTTTGGCCATCAAGCCGCTACCCACTTTTTTAGGATATATATGTGTGTGTGTGTGTGTGTGTGTGTGTTTTAAAAAAACAAAGCAAATTTATTTCACAAAAATTGTCGACACACAAAAGTACT
Organism: Sinocyclocheilus anophthalmus; assembly: GCA_018155175.1. Taxonomy (NCBI): domain Eukaryota; kingdom Metazoa; phylum Chordata; class Actinopteri; order Cypriniformes; family Cyprinidae; genus Sinocyclocheilus; species Sinocyclocheilus anophthalmus. The sequence continues at coordinate 50,932 of JADLZN010001952.1, forward strand.
GTCCCCCTTTACTTAAAATATATGACTAATACTGATGAATAAACAGCCTATAAAAGGTAAGGCTATTAAACAGTCCCAAACTAGTTTTTGTTAATACAGTTAAGTTGGTATAAGCCACCACAGTCATTTAAACATATACAAAATAGCACAAAGTGAAAATAATATGGCATTTTTGGGTTATGGAAACAACAGTTACCATGGTGAATACACAATACTAACATGAACGGTTAATGAAACATGTAAACTGCTCCTGAATAGAATGAATATCATACCTTCATGCAAATCCTTCCCAGCCTACACCCAAAGTACCAGTTACGTGGTTTATTGGTACTTTACTTTTATTTGCATGCTCGTAGTTTCTTTTGCGCTTTAAATGAAATGATATGCAGTAAGCACCACCGCATTTGTGCGCTCACTGAAGAGTGCCACACTAATGACAACAGAGCATAACCAGTCTGACAGGACAGTACAGTTAATTTTTCTGAGGTGAGAGACTTTTTATTTATAAGTTACAAAAATAACAGTAGAATAATGACGCTGACATTACGTCTGACAACATCTCATCTGACCGCAGACACTGAATCGGGACAGCGCTTTTTTCTCAGGCACTCTTTACTTAAACTGCTTCTGACAGAAGTGTCAACAGCTTTCACGCACGTCTTTCAAAATAACAGTCTCGAATCAGAAAAATTTAGAAATACATTTTTTGTAGTTGATGTTTCTTTGACTGTACACTTCACGACCCACCAGTTGAGAACCCCCTGTTTTTTCAGTAAAATAAGCAATGTAAATATTGCTGTTTCATTTACCATGTATGTAATGAATATTCCATGTATGATGGAGGTAAATGATTAAATATATTATTTTTCATTTAGTGTCAAAAATACAGGTTTATAGTATTACTACATGTCATACAAACATGACTGTTTTACTTGAATTACACACTTTGGGGGGGAAAGTAATTTCACAGCTAGCTAACTAGATAGACAAATAAATACATACATAAGTTTTTCTTTCTCTATACGTAGAGAGAGAAATAAACAGAAATTGTAAAATAGTGAGTGCTCGGGTGATTTGGTAGAGTGTGGTCCGCCCCACCTCTCTCTCGTCTCTCTCTCTCTCTGAATAATTTGTCTTTGTTGAGGGTGAGTGAGTGCAGCATGTGGCCAGCCATTTCAGCAGCAAACTGCCGGCAATAACATCACATTCTCCCTTCACCTCCCCAAAACGAAGGCAGAGCAACTCAACAGCAACAACTGCCGTACCAAAGGAAATACACAACACTTTGCCCTCTCTCCCTTTCACACACATTAGAATGGATGTGTGATCAGATCATACAGGTTGGCTTTCTGAACACACACTCTAACGATACAAGGCTTTAATTAATTAATTCATTCATTTTTTGTCAGATAAAATTATTTGGAAAAAAATTCCAAGATAAAAATCAAGAAAGCAACAAACCAAATTATAATCGACTGCATTGTGCGTGGAAGTCAGGTGGTCATCGTGGCGTATTAAATGCAGGTAAATTGGTCACCAAGTGGTTACCGATCAATCTTCTTTTTTCCTCTTGTCTTATAAGCCGAATCGTACGATGACGTTGAGAACGGTCAGAGACAGAAAAAAAACAGGGGCACGATAGAAGGAGCGTCTAATAGGATGGTGAGTGAAAGAAAGATAAGACGTGTGTGTCATGTGTGATCAGACTGGGATGGAAATAATAAGACATAGGGGGTGCAATTGAGACTCTAAGGCAGGGGGTAGCAGGGCGGTGCTCGCGTTAGTAAAGAAAAGAAGGGGAACGAAAGGAGAGGAGGGGGAAAAGGCAGTGTGTGTGCAAGGGTACGTGTGGGAGAGAAAAGGAAAAAGGGGAGGAAAAATAGAGAGGAAGACGCGTAGAAAGAAGGGAAGGGGAGAGGAAAGAGAGAGGAGACAATGGTTTCTCCAGAGGGAAGGAGAGGATACACCCACACAGGCTCGGAGAGAGAGTAAGAACTCACGCAAAAAAAAGAGATGAGCTGTGGGAAATAAGGAAAGATAGGAAAAAGAGTATAACGCGTGGTTTCGAAATCGGGCAACACGGGGAGAACGCGCTCTGATTGAAAAGCAAAGGATACGCGGCCATGGAGTGGCTGAAAAAAACAGGTATAGAGGGTGAAGGCCCGGTTGGCAGGAATTCAAGTATATAAGTATTAGAAAAAGGGTATGAAAAGAAACGGTCTGGGGCATGCGACGGGTGTGTACAGCAATGGGAGAGCGGATGGGGGGTGCACATGGTCCCGGGGAGGTGGAAAACAACGGGGGAAAAGGGAGAGAGAAGGGTGAGGGCAGCGTCTAATAGTTAGATTAGTCAAAATGTGATAACGAGCAACGGGGGGAAGTAGTGGTACGAGGAGATCAGTGTGATATAACTGTCTCGGAGGGGAATAGAAAGGGCGTCGGTAGAACGGAGGGGCAGTCAAAAAAGGTGGATTGAAGGGGAGAGGCGGGGACTGACCGAGGGAAGGGGGAGGGAGGGAGAGGCGGGTGGGGTGGGGGGGTGAGGAAAGAAAAAAAGGAGAATGTGGAAAAAGAGAGAAATGAGGGGGGGAATGGGAGGGTGGAATGGGGGAGGGGACCCCTAAAAGCAGGGAAAGAATATGTGGTTAATAGTGAAAGGAGGGAGGTAAAATAGAAATGTAGTGAACCGTAAGTATTATTATTAGGCTAACAGATCAAACAATACAGATATTGGAAACTGGTGTGGAGTGCCAATGACGGAAAGAGGAAATGAAATGAGGGTACTGTGGTACAGTGAGGAGGAACTGCTATGCGATGTCAGCGCCTGCTCTGCAAGATAGAAATGCCTTAGATAAGCATTAAACAGCTGTTTTACTGAATTCTGCCGAGGTGAAATTCAGTGCAGTCCTGTATCGTGATACGTCTCGTATCTTTGCTGATGATACACAGCCCTACTGCAATGGTCAGCAATAATCCAGTGAGCCGTGTAATAACGTAGATTGAAATTATGTTAGGACCAAAAACTAATTTGACAGCTGATTTTATAATTCTACTGTATTGTTATTAAACAAAATACTCTTGGCACCATTCACATTTTCTGTTTGCGCATTTATTGTCCTACAGGGGTAGCACCGTGCGGGACAAGTTACAAGCCAAATGATAATACTTCTTAGGCATTAATGGTTTGGTTCAAATCCCCCCCCCCCACCCACCCCCCCCCCCCACCAAACCAAAAAACCCCCCTATCTTTACCTTTAATTTATAGACTAATAATAGTGATCCTGACCAACACCACCAGTAATAAAACTTACTGGTAAAAACCTCAATAAAAACAGAAATAAACTGCTCAAAATAAGACTCAAAACTGTGTAATCTAGGCCTCGTGTGGGCTCATACCTGTGATGTCCTGTACTTTAGCAGAAGTGCAGTAGTATCGGTGGACTGTCTCTAAGAGCTGAGCCCCGTGTCCTTCTCCCTGGAATGGTGGCAAGATCAGCAGCTGGCTACACACACAACACACACACACACACACACACACACCCACACTACCCCACACAAGCTTTAGTGATGCTGCACAGAACAGAAGATACTTAGGCACAATACTAATTTAAGGTTAGAGCTCTTGAGGCTTTGAGCAGCGATTCTGCAAGCACAGCTCCAGCACCCTTCAGACGCACACTACACGACTGACTTTACAGAATCTGCTGAAACGCACACTATAGGACAGAGCTTTTGGTTAAAGACCAACATTTTACATTGAACATCAGGTGGGGCACATCACCGTAACAAAATTGTTCATCAAACAAAAGTAACAAAAATATCTTAATCAAAAAAGCCTGACATACAAGTCAGAAATGGCTTTTTTCTGTTTTATTTATTTTGAATGGAATAGTTTATACTGGCTCCGGATTTACTGACTCCAGTTTTAGGCCAAACAGCATTCTGAATTTATCTGTTCAAGTAAGATTCTGACAGTTTGTTATGTAAATCAATGAGATATTTATAAGAGTATAACAGACTACTTACATAAAATCCATATCAATTCAGTTGTCACTCTATACTTCCCAATGATATGTCTTAGTAATGATGTTTAAATGCTTAGTTTTAGGATCAAATCTGTGCAGTTTGTTTTTTTTTGTTTGTTCTTTTATTGTGGGGGCAAAACATATAATAAAATGCAATGCAATGATTATTGAGAGATGAACAAATACACATTCCTTGAAAGTCTGATGTATCATATGTGATTCATTTTAACATGATTTTTCTAAACAATTATGTTTGGATAATCAAGTAAACCTGAATTGCTTAAGTTGAGTAAATGTTCATCTTGAAATAGTTCTAACAATATAAAAGTTATTCTTACATTTTCTGCGTATTTCTGTATTTATTCGACTATTTGTTCTACACACGATTACATGCTTAGTTGCAATTTATTCCTTGCATGGTTTTCCCCTGCTATCAGAACTCATTTTGGGTTGCGACCCACCATTTAAGAATGACTAAAACAGACAGTCCCACTTTCATCCGCCTCATTTTAGCTGCTGAAAATATTCTCAAATACAGTAAGCAATGATATCATCAGTCTCCGAGAGGTTATATCTGTTCATTCAGCAGTGGCCAACGTAATGAAACGTTAGCGCGACTTGCCAATCAATACATTAGACTCGTTTTCAAAACCAGCTTTCGGGCGGGTGATGCTGAATTCGTGGGTCTTATAATACCCAGAGAGGGGCTGGCGCTCGAGAGACGCAAGACGGTAATTTGGGAGTTTTAGGGACAAGGGAGAGAGAGATGTGTAATTTTCTTTTCCTTTTTTCTCAGAATAAAGCAGATAGTGGGCACGTGCTTCCTCAGTAATTACCTGACACGTGGTCTGGTTTTGTCTGGGTACACGTAGTAATTATACACTGTCATGTAGCCAACCGTCGCGTAGAGGGTCTCTCCATCCTTATTGTACTTCTCGAATCTATAAGAAAGACAGAGAGAGATTGAGAGAGATGACAAAGGCGGGCAGGTCAATCGTAGGCACGCTCCCATGCACCGGACCCCCCCCCCCCTCGTCACTGCGGAGGGCCAGTGGCCTGTCGCTGCACCTGCTGGAGACACTGAATGCATTATGCACTTAATTGGTGCACTGCAACTTCGAGCAGAGAGGCAGGCATCTAGCCTCTTCACATCACTCCAGTCCATTTGCCCATTGTCTGTTTTAATAGGTGCCAAAGCAAAGAAAACACAGGCAGAGTCCCCTTCGCTACCGCTGGAGATTTCATTATTCAGCGTTTCAAAAGACAACAACATTCAATTCAGCCTCTTGGCCTGACTCAAGAAAGAAAGAAACACAAGAGCAAAGAAACGAGACAAACAACACAAAGGAAACTCTTGCCAGATCAACAATTTGCCTCAATGCAGGAGAAAATATAATTAAAGCAGCCTGATAATTGGTCCCACACAAGCAGGAGAGGCGTAACTGGGCCCGTTCGGACGCTTTACATGTGCGTGCGTGTGTGAGAGAGACTCAGGAAAGCACTGCTCAGAAAGTTACTGTTCACTATTAATGGTCACTACCTTCTTATCGGCACTCGCTGGCTTTGTGAGAGCACTTGATGTCTATTTTTTCTGCTTAAGTTATCAACACTCGTCACGAGTTTTTGCCAACAAGTCACATTTATTCAAAGGCTGAGAATATACATCTAGAGCTATCAGAGAGCCTCTTTATTTAGCATTTTATGGAGCTTAAAATATGACAAAACTATTTGAATTTGTGTAAACTTGAATTATTGACAAGTGTCATTTAACAAAACTGAATATTATGTGGCATTTAACATCGTTTTGAATTAGATTTTTTTTAACTTGAATATTTGAAATTTAACACAATTACTTTTTTTATGGCAGAGTTTTATAGACATGTGTTTTCAAACAGCTGATTTTTTGTTCTGAATTCTTAGACTTGCAAATATCCAGATGTGCGATCTGAATTTCTGCGTTTTGAATTTTAGAATATTGAATTTGATGTTCTGAATTTCTTCATCTTGAAAACTTGAAGCTGTATTTTTAAAAACTGGATATTTGCAGTCTAAGAATTCAGAACAACAACAAAAAATCAGCCGTTTGAAAATACATGTCTATAAGAAAAAAAAATAAATTGTGTTAAATTTCAAATATTCAAGTTAAAAAAAATCTCATTCAGAACTATGTTAGATGCCACATAATATTCAGTTTTGACACTTGTCAATAATTCAAAATTACACAATTCAAATAGTTTTGACATATTTTAAGCTCCATAGCATTTCTCTGTCAGTGGTTGTCAATTGATTTTGCTTTTCTGACCCATGGTGTTTTTGTTACATGCATAACCAGTGGTGAAACGAGACATCTTAATAAACAGAACTTTATTAGTCTTACCATGATCGCATGGACTAACAATATGCACAAAGTATGTTATTAACATCACATAGGCTAAATCCATTGGATACTGCAAATATGGACACTTGTACTTTATATCGAACATATCTAATTAAAACTATATCTTTGGTTCATTACAAGGAATAGTTGTGATCAAAATAACTTTTTGTCATCTGGCCTCATGTTGTTCCAACCGTTATGACTTATTCAGCAGAACCACACAATGAAGATATTTGAATACCAGTGAGTTATATGTGGCTTAAAAAACAAACAAACAGACATTTCCCAAAATTATCTTCTTTTATGTTCCACAGAAGAAAATAAGTCATACATTTGGAACAACCTGTGATGTCAACATTACAAATTGAAGTGGAATATATCTGTGACAATATCTGCGGCATGCTGCAATTACCACAGTTAATCGTTTGATTTTATTAACACATATCGCATCTTACAATATGACAACACGTAAATTCATAGTGCGAAGACGTTCAGTGGGTTTCAAATAGTCTGGGAGTTGGCCAAAAAAATTATCTCGATAATTTTTTTCATATCAGTCGATTTCGATAATTATCACGATAAATGTCAAAACTTTATTTCTTTCCAGTTTAAAGCCAGATTTTTGCTCCAAAGTGAAAGTTATAGAAACAAGACCATTAATTTTCCTTAAAATAAATATCTGAATAGAAAAATTAGTTTCTTAGTTTCTGCATGTTCTGATGAGTGATATTGTTTCAAATCAAGAAACAGGTTTGGGTTGCCTGATAATATTAATAATAATATCACTTTTTTGTCTCTTTTAAATGCACATTTGATAGTAGCATGAGTTAGAATGCAGAGGTACATTTTTGTTCATTATCAAAATCAGTAACTCCGGTAACAGAATTGTAGTAACCTCCGTTTTATACGGTTAAATTTATTCTGACCAAGATTTGTTTTTTGGTTTTAATTAAGCATTGGTCTCCCATAGTAGCATACATTTAAATCATGATAAACACAGTTAAAACCACACATATAACACCTCAATACCATGGTAAAAATATAACTGTGGTTTTTAAGTAGCCTATTTGTGTGCAAAACAGTAGTCAAAAAATATTCAGTATAAATGCACACATGCAACTTATCACAATACGTACTATAATTACACATTACTACGCCTGTGTAAAATTTGATATGAATATCCCATATTTCTGCCATAATACCATGGTGCAGTGAGTGTTACTACCATAAATCCATGGTAAATGATAGTGACGTGTAGATTGAAAAGCATTCTTACTGTCTCGTGGCACACAGTGTTTCTCCTGTTTGGCTTTAAACTAGTTTAAATCACCGAGTCATTTGTGTTTATCGCTGAGTTCAAGCGCTTCACACTCGATCTTTACTCGAGTGACCGAGTAAACACATATGCTCTACTGTAGTGAGCTCGCGCGGCGCAGCAGTTTGAACTGCGATCCGAGCAGATAACCGGTCCGTGTGGCGCGATTCAAATGAGTCGAGCTGATTCGTTCCGCTTTTGGTGCATAAACATTATATCGAACATTTATCAAACTCTTCATATCGTTTTATCGAGGAAAAGTATATCGCGATAATTATCGTTATCGAATTATCAACCTAGTTTCAAAACATAAATGTATTATTTGACCTACAGTCGTCTAAATTATCCTTTTAGTGGTTGGATTTCTGTTCTAGAGGGAACTCTACTGTTCTTTACAGCTGGTTATGAGTTACAGACAGGTGACGTAAATGTGTTCTGACATCCTTGCATGTATGATGCAAACTTTTAAGTATTCGAAAAGGTCTTTATTTTAAACTGTTTGTGTCTTGTGTCTTTTAGACAGAAGAGCATTCTTTTTTTAAATGTTCTCAAATTGAGAAATGAGGGATTCTTTTCTGTGGTAATCAACAGAAGGCCACACGTGCTGTCAATAGTCTCCCCTGAATATAGACTATTCTTTTATTATGAATGTATAAAATGTGACAAATACTGATACAGACTAAATCTGAATCAGGTCTGGTTTAGGCACTCACACGAGGAAGAAATCCCAGCGATCATCATCCACATCGATGAAACTGGCCGTCTCGATGAACCACATGAGAAATGTCTGCAAGCGCTCATGGTACTCTCTGAACCCTGGACACGAGGTGTCCACCTGAAACGATGAAGAGCAGATCAAATCCATGCGGTGTTCACAAGGAAATGTGCTAGAACGTAATTCAAATGTGCAGAGGCAGTCAACATTTCCTAACAACACTTTTGCATAACATGGTACATTGAAAAAAGTCAGTCTAATAAGATGCAGCAAGAAGATGCATAAATCAAATAAGTACAAGCAAGCAAACCATCACATGGTATACAGTTATAAATACAACACTAATCTTTCAAACAACTTTCTCCACTTCTGAAACTTTTATTTTCTGCAGGTCACAAAGCCTATGTGAGGAAGAAAAAATAACACGAATCAGTAAAACCACAGCCTAATACTTCTCACTATTCACGATCCACACTGCCGAACCTGTTTCAATGGCCTGAAAACTCAATCACATTCCAGTTTGAATGCTGAATGGCATTGCCAGCTGTCAAAGCAGTGACTCACATGCTGCGGGAAACTTTGTACCTTGTGTATCTGGTAGGTGAGATCCTCTCCTGCCTCCACATTGTGAACTTTGTAGGTGTGCAGCAGACTGCCGAAGGGTTTGAAGTTGGCCTCTTTCTCCAGGAGAGAGATGAAGTCATCTGTGTTACAGCAGAAACCAGCAGGAATGATCTCTCTGATCTTACCCTCCACATCGTCTGGCTGAGAGCAAACACAGAGAACGAGCGAGCTGCCTTTAAATGACTCCCAACATTTGAAACGAGGAAACAGCATTTATGTATATGTTACAATTCAAACAAGAGATGCAAAGCAAAGTCACAAGAATCACAAGTAAAGGACCATGTGAATCTGAAGTCACACTGAAGTTTAAAGAAAAGAAAAAAAAAAAAGACTGAACAGAATGTATATGTGGAAAAAAAATTGTGGTTACACTTTACTTGAAGGGGTGTGCATAATACTGACATGACACCTTCATAAACATGACATGACACCTACATAATCATATATGAAGGTTTTTTATGCATGTTTACGACAACTGTCATTAAGTGTCATTCGCTCAGTTATGTCATTTTTAATGCAAAGATGACATTGTTTGAGATGTCTTTGTTATGGGCTGTGGTTAGGGGTAATGTAGGGTAGGTATGGGTAGGGTTAGGTCAAATAATGTCATATTTGCATTAGAAATGACATAACTGAGCGAATGACACTTAATGAGTTGTCATAAACATGCATAAAACCTCCTTCATATTCATGACGTGTGTCATGTCATGATTATGTAGGTGTCATGTCAGTCGTATGCACACCCCTTCAAGTAAAGTGTTACCAAAATTGTTTAAATTAAGATTTCTTATGCCCTCCAAGGCTGCATTTATTTGATCAAAAATACAGTAAAACTGTAATAGTGAAATATTATTACAATTCAAAATAACCCATTTCTAGATTAATATCTTTTAAAATGTAATTTATTGCTGAGATCAAAGCTGTATTTTCAGCATCACTACTCCAGTCTTCAGTGTCACATGATCCTGTCAAATCATCTCGTAATGATTTCTTCCAGAAACATTATTATTATCAATGTTGAAAAGAGTTGTGCTGTTTAATATTTTTGTGGAAACAGTGAAACATTTTTATTATGAGTTTTTGGATGATAGAACGTTTATTTGAAATAGAAATCTTTCGTAAACATTAACTTTCATTGTACTGTCAGTTTAGATCAATTTAATGCATCCATGCGGAATAAATAAATACCTTTATTGAAACCTTATTGACCCCAAACTTTTGAACTGTAATGTACATCTATTTTAAACACGACTTAAATATGACTTCAGAGGAATATAGCACATATGGATTACTTGACACTTCAATGGTGTCTTTTGTCCTTTTAGGAGCTGAGCAGCCACAGGTCAGGTCAGATTTCATTGCATGGCTTGAGCATTCTGCTAAACTCCTCACTTTTTGCTACATGGAATGAGGGTTAGTGAAAGATGGCAGAATATTGTGCTGATCTATCCATTTAAAGACAAAGATCAGCACACGAGACCGAACATGTGCATCTCTATAGAGGTAACATGCATTCATCTTAATCTAAAGCACATTTCAAACTCCCACAGAGCGAGCGCGGTTAACTCCGCTGTGTCTAGTGTACAGTGAAAGCAGCTGGATTTAATCATATAAACTGAAGTGGCACATTTATGAGTTATGCATCTATTCCCCCGGTGCTCGGCCTTACATATAATCACAAAAGAGCCCTAACAGAATAATTCCCTATTGTTCTGTCATTAAGCTATACTTCAGCTGTGATTGGCACGGCGCAAAAAGGAATTAAAGGGAAAAAATACATATTTTTGTGGCACAAAAAGGAGACCCATTAGGCAATTAGCAATGTCAGCCGAGGAGTTTCCAGCCCCTCTCTTCCTGTGCCTCCTCTGAAAGACCACTTAATTGAATTCATTCACTACTTATCTTAAACCATGAATATCAGATGAAGTTCCCCCCACCGTAATGTGTCCCAGCTTCTCACCGGGCAATAAAATTTAATGAATTGATCTCGACTTAACACATTTTTTTAAAAAGCCCGGACATGTATAATAGGCTCCTGTGTTGTGAGGCTGGTGAGCGAACTCAATCAAACGAGTTTGCCCTCTCCATTCACGGGCCCCGGGGTGGACAATAGCGCCGCCCCCCCTCCTCCAGCCTCTCTGGGATTTTTTTACCCAGCAGAATGCGCACCCATGTTTGCATTGTATCCATTTCCAGCGGGGCTGGCATGAGAACACTTTGTATTAAGTTGCTAAGCAGGGCCCTTTGGCCGCGTGCTGCGGTGTATATGGGCGCGCTGGTGGTCCGCAGGATTCTTCTGTCATTGTCCTTCCTATCGGCCCCCTCACAACAAGCACCCGCCTGATCCTAACTCGCTAAGACGCACGCCGCTAATTGTCGCCTATTCCTGCTCATCAGACATCAGCTCATAGCAGAAGGGGATCATTGGGGGGATGCACCCTGCAGCTCCAGTAACACTACTTCACATTGTTAGCGCCAACTTGCGTATACTGGAGCGAAGATCGGGACGGACAAGACTGGGCGTGCGGATAGGGGCGAAAAGGGTGGGGTGAAAGAACTAGCGTGTGGTTGGGGGTGGTCTCAAGCAAATGGTGTTGGCAGGGGGGCGCACACATAAAAGCGTGGCATTGTGGCGTTCCTGTATTAACTAACAGCGCTTAAGGATCCAAGACTCTTCAAAGTCTCAAGAATGCATCTTCTTTATACGATGGGGTCCAACAACAGCATTGAATCAAATTACACTGGGAAAAAAAAACCCTTTTAAAATCAAAGACATCTTCATCTATGAGGAAAAAAAGATGAAAAAAGAACCCAATATGAGCAACGGTGAAGCGCTGTAAAAGAAAAGACATAATAAAATCAACTATCCTCACAATAAACAACTTAAGTATGTTTAGCGGCTATAATTACATGCCACGCTTAAAGGTGGGAGACATTCAGAAATGCCACTAAACATGGTCACGTGGTGTCGGCACGCAGTATATAATTAGGTCTAATACCAATAAAACAGTTCAGGTCTGACTTTATCCAACGACCGAAATCCTTCTCACAGACAAGCAAGCTTGTTCTAATACTGTGGAAAGGATGAGCTGCAATATAGGTCAATGTGTCTGTTAAACACATTTGCTCTCTGTAGGTTTTATTAGCTAGAATGAGAGTCTGGGATGGTGTGAGATAGGCCTATAAAGAGTTATAAAGCCATCTAAGCGTCAGTTTTGCTTTGCTGGTTGACTATAGCAGCGTGAGCACAAAGCACTCCAGGCTTGACAGATGTGACACTTGTTTCTAAAGGTCCAAAGAGAACAAGAGCAAACTTGCTTCCGATGGCATCAAAGCATATAAACAATATTGTTACACAAATCATATATGAAAAGTGTAATAATATTAACAACAATCAAAAAAAATATTAAAGGTGGGGTAAGCGATTTTTCAAAAACGCTTTAGAAAACTGATTCGGGCCGAGAAGCAAAACAAACTTGTAGCCAATCAGCAGTAAGGGGCGTGTCTACTCATGATGTGGAGGAGAGAGCGTTCAGTGCACGGGACGGACATTAGTTAGCTGAGCCGAGCGACAGAAAGATAGAGATGGCGGATAAAAAACAAAAGAGGAAAACATCTGCAGAACAAAAGAAGGCACAAGGCAAGAAGTAGGACCCGTGTAAATATCAGATCAGCTTTCCAGAGCTGGAGAGAACTCAAGGAGTGGAAGGCCTGCGATCGGATGCCGAGGTTGCTTTGTTTCTTCTCGATAGGTGAGTAACACCGTGTCTGCGCCGCAACAGCTAAAGTCTGTCTAGTACACTGGACGCGACAAAGCGACCGTTGAAAATCATTTGAAATTTGTGTCAATAAGTCATGAATGGAAAGCAGCAGCAGTTTTCTGTCGGGGATTTGTCGTGTCGTGCCGCATCCAGTGTAGAACATAGTTATGTGCGTATATATACAAATATATATTATATATATATGGTGTAGACAGCATCATTGATTATAATGAGTTCTATAGTATTTTGTCGCACGCGCCACTCACGTCCGGTGTAGACACAGTGAGAACATTGAGTTTGTTGGATAGCTGTACATTTACATGGTTCATTCCACAGAACCTTGATCGTTTGTGCCCCGCTTTGTGGCTACGTTATGGGTGGGGCGGAGCTCTCAAATAGTGGCGAGACCCCTTGTTTGGTGTAGGGGTGGCTTTGTTTTGGGATTTCAAAATGTCAACATTGTGCTTCAGAAATCGCTTACCCCACTTTACACAAAAAATATATATAGTTAAAAGTGGGCTGAATGGCCAATTACACAAATATCATGCTTTCTAAAGCGCATTGTGCCATTGATCTTCATTTTAACTATACATGTTATGCATGTTTTAATTTTTTTCTAATACTCGTAAATGCTTTTTGTTTTTGTGTTTCCAATTGGCTCCTCATTTCAACCCTTCTGGTAAATAACATACTTGTTCATCTGATGACACAGATCGTAACTTCTCTAACTCCCTTCCCTTTGCTTAGTTTGTGTTGTGTGTGTGCTTTTTGGTCATTTGCCTGTTGATTGCTTTGTTTCTTATAGTGTTTATTTTAAATGTTAAAATATTTTAAATGAGAAATGCTGCCTTGGCAACTAGGCAACATAAAAAAGTTTACTCTCTTATATTTCATTTTAGTTAATATTTATTTTAATAAGAAGATTTTTTTGTAATTAACTATAACAACCCTGATCACATTATAGGAGAAAAGATCCGTTTCTACTTACTGTCGCAACTTTAAATATTAAATAGACTAAACAATAAAACTATCTGTGCTACAAACCAATGTGTTTATGATTACTAAAATAAACTTAAATATTAGAAAAACAAATACCAGTTTGCAATATCAAGCAGCATAATGGACCGTTTTTGTACCGTAAAATAACTGGATTTTTAATTTGTAATTCCTAAATAACAAAAACAATGCAAAACATTATTGACGGGCTTACAATTATAATATGTGACCCTGGAGCACAAAAGCAGTGTTAAGTCGCTGGGTTATATTTGTAGTAATAGCCAAAAATACATTGCATGGGTAAAAAAATTATAGATTTTTTCTTTTATGCCAAAAATCAGTAGGAAATTTACAAAATATCTTCATGTTCCATGAAGTTATTTTGTAAATTTCCTACTGTAAATATATCAAAACTTAATTTTTGATTAGTAATATGCATTGTTAAGAACTTAATTTGGACTTTAAAGGCAATTTTCTCAATATTTTGATTTTTTTTGCACCCTCAGATTCCAGATTTTCAAATAGTTGTATCTCGGCCAAATATTGTCCTATCCTAACAAGTCATACATCATTGGAAAGCTTATTTATTCATAAATTGACACTTATGACTGGTTTTGTGGTCCAGGTTCACATATAATAATCAGTTATAATTAATTCAAGACTTCCACAAATCATTCTCACAATTAAAAAAAAAAAAACTATAATAAATTGATATTAGCCAGATGAATAACGTTATCGACTTGACTTGATTAAATTAGCAGAATGTGGAAACAACACCAAATATTTAGGATTAGCATAAAGTCTGCACTGACTGGCTCCTACCCTTGCTTACTGTTGAGTCCTGCGTAAGTTGGAAAGCACACTGAGGCGTGACGTATAACTGCTGATTCTACAGTCAGCTGACTCTCTGACAGCATTCCTCTGTTATGACACTAAATGCTGCTCTCCGCCTGTGCGCACACTGTTCAGAATGTGATGAGAATGTAAATGTATATTTTCACTGGACTGTATGCTACAAACACTGTGCATGTCAACACAATCAGTGAGATGATATGACATACCTCCACACAGTCAAACGTGTCTGTGACCCTGGCCGTGTACTTGACTTTGAACAGGGAGCTCAGGTTCCCTGCACTGTAGTACAGCTGGATCTGAAGACCTTTGTAGCCAAACGCCACTTCACTGTGCAAAAACAAAACACAAGGATCGAAGCAATGGATCAAAGTAGTGGTGCCAAGAAATTACATTTGAGTAAATATTAGAGGTCGACCGATAGTGGATTGTACCGATACCGATAGCTAGGTTGGACCACGCTGGCCGATACCGATTAATCAACCGATAGTTTTTAAAATGGTAAACGAAAACTAAAACAGCGCTTTACTATTTTTAAAAAACCAGTAGCAGTACTGAACCATACTTTGTAAATGAATAAACATATTAATATTAATTATTATATTGATCATTAAAGTTATTTCATAGTTTACTAATGTTAAAAAAGAAACTTTAAAATGTAAAAATATAGCCTATTAGTAATAGTAAATGTTGAAATGAACACACTAGGAACAATACTTTTACAGCTTTCATTAATATTACAAAAGGAATCTTACTGTAAAGTATTACCATTTTAATTTCAACAGTCATGCCTAAAGATGGCCATCTTTAAATATCTACACAAGGCCATAGCATTCAAATTACATACATATGTTATTGATATCGTATGTGTACTCTCACACTTTATTTGCTTCTATTTTAGAACACTGCATGATTATCTAATCAAAATTTAAAAAAAATATGCAAGTCACACACCGGACAAAAGCGCAGCGATGCGTTCTCGGAGAAGTCACACACCAGACGCGTCACTTTCAATTCCAGCAGCGGTCTAAAACTGTTTATTTAATCACCGAAAACGGACATAAGTTTGCTTCAAGAATGAACAATGTGGCATAAATGAGTTTGAAGTTCTGCGTTTAAAAAAATCAGAGCAAAGGGAAAGAGAAAGTGCGATCTGCATTACAGCTCTCTCTATATGAAGCATAAAGACTGTATTAGAGCCACAGAAAAAGCACAATACATAATTTATAGCCTAGGGTGAAGTCATTACATACATTAACAATGATATATAATGTAATTTAATGGAAAACTATGTGAATGGCGCTCTGTTCCGCGGCAGGATTTTCTGTCGGCTGCATTTAAATGCACGTTTGAAGTTTCCCCGCTCTGTGCAGCGCGCAGCGTCACGTGTCAAAACAAACAACACGTGCTGTTAGTGATTTCCGCCTCTAGAGGCCGCTCTCGTACTGTTTAATGGCAGCGGACCCTTCTCGGCCACTCCAGCAATGGACGCAACCCGGAAAACTACCGGCATTGATTTTTCCCGATAACCGATAGCTCCGCCAATCAAATATCGGTGCCGATTAATCAGCAAAACCGATGAATCGGTCGACCTCTAGTAAATACATACATGCACAAGAGTATATTATATGCCATGGTGTGAGATACATACTCATCTCCAAACAGCTGATGACTGTACTCGGGGTGAAATGTTGTGCTTTCGTCATCTAGATCCTCTGGAAACCGCACTACATCAGACAAAAGACTGAATTTATATCATATGAAGGCGGGTATTACATATCAGAAAGGAGTCGAATCAAATAGGAGTTTGTTCAAAGAGTGCATAAATAGCCGTTTAGCTATTGGTCAACATTAACTATTCACAACCGGTGTGACGTCGCCAGAAAACGAAAGCAATTTCAGATGACGAGCACGTTAAGTTTTTGATGAAATTTTCTTGTTTTTGATTTGGAATGACATCCATTGATGAATCATGCATAACTAAGGCCAGAAATGTGCAATCAATCAATAAAAAAAATAGGGTTAACTTCATGTTGAATTATATTGATCTGCAGGACAAATGCATTCTAAAAAAAATTTTTTTTAAAAAGATACCACAGATGATTTTTATCAAATGTATAGACCTAAATGATAACTTCCGAATGTTCAGATTCGGTCTACTGCTTTATTAACCATTTTTAATTTCTAGCGATGATTAATGATTTACCTAGTTTCAGACATACAGCTTCATTAGTGTCGCATTTATACTCCGCCAGTTTCTTCTCCATGTCATTCACAGCTGTGGGAAAGACACAGAGAAACATGTCAATCATAACAGCACAAGTAACATGTCCAAACTATCATTTCTGTCATCAGCTACACAATGAAAATAACACAGTACGGTACGATACGATACGATACGTGCATAGAGTGGGGTTTAAATGTCACTGCATTAAATAACATAACTCATATCGACCATGTGGGACTTCTTTGCACAGAAAATCTGATTTTCTAGCATTGCTCTTTGGACCATCTCAAATCATAAGGGACAACATGATCATCAGGCAGATCATTGTTTTTTAAATGCACAGGCATCTAAAAAATAAGTGCTATAAGATGCTAAATAGAAGAATCTGCATTACTGGTCTTATGCTTTTAGACTCAAGTGTATGCATGCATGCATATAACGTTAACCATTTAATCACGAGTAACGTTATTTCCATCTTTCTACACATATGCATCTTTACTTCTATTGATCCTATAGATATACTCTGACCTCAGACAGACAAGCATGGACGCATCTAACCCTCGCTACACTGCTCACAGCTGCACCCCGGCCGATCACGCTGATGTGCGAGGGCTTATCTGTGTGCGATCTCGATCAGACAAGCGTGTAAACAACACACGTGTGCTGTCCATCTCTGTGATGATTAGCATTTAGCATTTAGCCGCAGCTAAAGCTCTGCTTCTCAGACACCAGCGCGCAGCTGCACCGCTCGAGCGCACAGCAGCACATAAACACACGCGCTTAATAACAGCAGCACAAACAAAACACAGCCGCTATTATAGACGGTTTTCACACTCACCCGCCATTTTTGGACGTCTTCTCTTCTCAACCCGCCAATTGCCAAAACCACTTCCTGTTTACCCACGTGCTTCCGCTCGCCGTGGCCATTGGAGGAAATCTCAGGACGTTTTTATTTATTTTTTATTTTTTTTAATTGATTTCCAACATATAATATAAAGGTACTGAACAAATATAAACCACAAAAAAGAAATAGAAAATATACAGTATTATATAAATAATAATACAGGTAAAAAAAATACAAATAAAAAAATAAACAGAAAAAACAAAATTAATCTCAGGAGGTTTGTTTCGTCTCTCTGAACCTTACCTTGAAAATACAGCAGCTACATGTTTCTAAAATGCCATGTCTCTTCGTGTAAAAACAAACACTTAATGCAAGGAATATGTCCCTTTAGTTTTAAATACAGGTAATATCATCTCAAATAAATTGCATCAAGTTTCAAAATGAAGGATCACTTGATCATAAAGGCGAACCTACGTCCTTAAAGTGCCATTAAATTCATTAAAAAGTCAAATTAAGCCTGTTTTTGGACCATTTCGATGTTTTTGGGACTGTCAAAAAATCTAAAACCAGCCTAAGCTGGGATGGTGATTATTATTATTATTTAAATCAGCATAAATTAAAGGCATTGCAGAAATACTACCATAATCAATGAATAAGTACTTTATCATTTTAATAATATATCAATATTTGGTGTTTACGTAATGAGAAATAGGGTTAAATTCAATTAAATTGCAATGCTACAATGAATATTAATTATAAATCTTAACAGTCCTATAAAAGCAGGTTTCATTTTTTCCCCCCCAGTATGGTGAATATAATTGTCTTGGAAATAAATTGCCGTAGCAGTGTAAGCTTTTATGTCAGATTCTCTTGCAGAAGTATTAGTTAAACAAATGTGAGGGATTTTTGATTATGACATTGAATCAGAAGAATCAGAATCAGAATGAGTTTTTATTGCCAGGTATGTTTACACATACGAGGAATTTGTTTTCATGACAGAAGCTCCACAGTGTAACAGAATGACAGTGACAGAACAAAAACACAGATAATAAAAAATAGAAAAATAGAACAAGTAACTAAGGAATAAAAATATACAAATCGACAATTGTATGTACAGGTATATAACAATAGACAGTTGTATGTACAGGTATATTATGTGCAAATTGAAATGTAAACTGAGTGTGTGTGTTAGATAAATAAGTGTATGAGTGAATAAATAGTGTGTGTTCCACAGTTATTGTCAAGTGTTCATGAGATGGATGGCCTGAGGGAAGAAACTGTTCCTGTGTCTGGCCGTTCTGGTGCTCAGAGCTCTGTAGCGTCGACCAGATGGCAACAGTTCAAAGAGGGAGTGTGCTGGATGTGAGGGGTCCAGAGTGATTCTGCCAGCCCTTTTGCTCACTCTGGACGAGTACAGTTCTTGGAGAGAAGGGAGGGTTGTACCAATGATTCGCTCAGCAGTCCGGACTACCCTCTGAAGTCTTCTGAGGTCAGATTTGGTAGCTGAGCTGAACCAGACAGTTATTGAAGTGCAGAGGACAGATTCAATAATGGCGGAGTAGAACTGTTTCAGCAGCTCCTGTGGCAGGTTGAACTTCCTCAGCTGGCGAAGGAAGTACAACCTCTGCTGGGCCTTTTTCACAATGGAGTCAATGTGAGTGTCCCACTTCAGGTCCTGAGAGATTGTGGTGCCCAGGAACCTGAATGACTCCACTGCAGTCACAGTGCTGTCCATGATGGTGAGTGGGGGGAGTGCAGAGGGGTTTCTCCTGAAATCCACGGTCATCTCCACAGTTTTAAGCATGTTGAGCTCCAAGTTGTTGAGAATGCAACAGACAGCCAGCTGCTTGACCTCCTGTCAGACTCGTCACCGTCCTGAATGAGGCCGATGAGTGTGGTGTCGTCTGCAAACTTCAGGAGCTTGACAGAGGGGTCTTTAGAGGTGCAGTCGTTGGTGTACAGGGAGAAGAGCAGTGGAGAGAGAACACAACCCTGAGGAGCTCCAGTGCTGATCGTACGGGTGCTGGATGTGTATTTCCCAGCCTCACTAGCTGCTGCCTGTCTGTCAGGAAGCTGTTGATCCACTGACAGACGGAGGTGGGCACGGAGAGCTGAGTTAGTTTGGGCAGGAGGAGGTTTGGGATGATGGTGTTAAAGGCCGAGCTGAAGTCCACGAACAGGATCCTCACATAAGTCCCTGGTCTGTCTAGATGTTGCAGAACATAATGCAGTCCCATGTTTACTGCATCGTCCACAGACCTGTTTGCTCTGTAGGCAAACTGAAGAGGATCCAGCAAGGGTCCAGTGATGTCCTTCAGGTGGGCCAGCACCAGTTTTTCAAAAGACTTCATGACCACAGACGTTAGAGCCACAGGTCTGTAGTCATTAAGTCCAGTAATTTTGGGTTTCTTTGGGACGGGGATGATGGTGGAGCGTTGGAAGCATGAAGGGACTTCGCACAGCTACAGTGATCTGTTGAAGATCAGTGTGAAAATGGGGGCCAGCTGGTCAGCACAGGAGTTCAGACAGGCTGGTGTAACACAATCAGGGCCTGGTGCTTTTTTCCTTTTCTGCTTCCGGAAGACCTGGCGCACCTCTTCTTCGCTGATCTGAATTGCAGGTGTGGGGGAGAGGGGGGTTGCTGGAGGTGTGAATGGTTGTGTGGAGAGGTGTTCAGGGCGGGTGTGGGGTGTTTTTTCAAACCTGCAGTAGAACTCTTTCAGATCGTCTGCCAGTTGTTGATTTTCCACAGTGCTGTGGTGATGGTGTCTTGTAGTTGGTGATTTCGTTTAGACTTTTCCACACTGATGCCGAGTCACAGGAAGAGAATTTAATCTTTATTTTTTCAGAATAATTCTCTTTGCCACTCTGATCTCCTTTTCCAGTGTGTATTTAGCCTGTTTATACAAGACATTATCCCCCTTCCTGTGAGCATCTTCTTTGGCCTGACGGAGCTGTCAAAGTTTTGCAGTGAACCATGGTTTGTCATTGTTGTAAGTTAGATGAGTCCTGGTAAGAATGTACATGTCTTCACAGAAACTGATATAAGAAGTTACAGTCTCTGTGAGCTCGTCCAGACCGGTGGCAGCAGCTTCAAAGACGCTCCACCCCCCCCCCCAATCAGGGAGGTCAAAACAAGCTTTTAAATCCTGCTTAGTTAGTCCATCTTTTTACAGTCCTTAATACAGGTTTAGCGGATTTCAGTTTCTGCCTGTAGGTCGGTATAAGATGAACCAAGCAGTGATCAGAGAGCCCCAAAGCTGCTCGTGGGACAGAGTGATATGCATTCTTTATTGTGGTGTAACAGTGATCCAATATATTACGGTCTCTGGTGGGACATGTGATGTGCTGTCTGTATTTTGGCAGTTCACGGGAGAGATTGGCTTTATTAAAGTCCACGAGAATGATTAAAACAGAGTCCAGGTTTTGTTGTTCTATGTCTGCGATCAGATCAGCGAGTTTCTGTAAAGAGGAGCTCACGTGCGCTTGCGGAGGAATAAAAAGACTCACGAGAATGAACGAGCAAAACTCCCGCGGCGAATAGAACGGCTTGCAATTAATGAAGAGCACTTCTAGATCTGAACAGCACATCTCCTTTAACACAGTTACATCTGTACACCACCTCTCATTGATGTAAAAGCATGTCCCGCCACCGCGTGATTTCCCCGTTGATTCTGCGTCGCGATCCGCTCTGAACAGCTGAAAACCCGACAGACTCAACGCGCTGTCCGGAATGGAGTCTTTCAGACAGGTTTCCGTGAAACACAGAGCAGCAAAGTTAGAAAAATCCTTATTTGTCCGGGAGAGCAGAATGAGTTCGTCTGTTTTGTTGGGTAAAGAGCGGAGGTTCGCCAGATGGATGCTAGGCAAGGGTGTTCTGAATCCGCGCTGTCTGAGCTTCACGAGCGCGCCGCCTCGCTTCCCCCGTCTGCGCGTCCTGAAGCGTTTGATCAGCGCCACAGCTCCCCCGACAACAATGTCCAGCAAAACATCCGAATAGTCGAAAACCAGTGAAATATCAGGTGGTGTGTACTTCCAAATGTCTAGCAATTCGTCTCTGGTGAAACTGATTGCAGGGATATAAATAAAGACAGGACAAACTAACAAAAACATAAAAACAACTGCAGAGCACGCCACGGAGGCAGCCATCAGCGTCGGCGCCATTATTAGTGGAAGATAATCTCAGGAGAAAAACTTTCAGAAAAGTAGCAAGAAGCCACCATCATCAACAGCCTTTGGACTAAAGAGTTCAAACACAGAATTTCAGAAGAGCATCAAAGAGATGGATATTATAATTCTACAGGAGACATGGAGCAGGGCAGACACCATCACCCGCTGCCCACCCAACTACATAGAAATCATCCTACCCTCACAAAAACTCAACACAGTCCGACACGGAAGAGACTCAGGAGGACAAATCATCTGGTACAAATCACAATTCCACAACCACATCAACACAGTAAAGCAAGGCAAATACTACACCTGGCTTAAAATCCACAAGGAACTGCTCCCATCCAGAAAAGATATATTCCTGTGTGCCATATACATCCCGCCATCAGAGTCCCCCTACTACAGCGAAGACATGTTCTCCACATTAGAAGAAGAGACAAGCCACTTCCAGGCCCAGGGAAACGTGCTCATCTGCGGGGACCTGAACGCAAGAACAGGACTACAGCCGGACTTCACCGACGCACAGGGGAGCAAATATATCAACAACAAACTGACTGCTATTAATAACACATTCTCCCATATCCACAGAAATAACCATGATGCTATAGTAAATAAGAATGGAAAAGTCCTCCTGCAGCTCTGTCGAAGCCTGGGTCTGTATATCATCAACGGTAGGTTACGAGGAGACACTTTAGGGAGATCCACATTTTGCTCACCTCTGGGGAATAGCACAGTTGATTATATGATAACAGACATAGATCCTTCATCTCTCAGATCATTCACTGTTAAAGAACTAACCCCTCTGTCTGATCACAGTCAAATCACTGTGCATCTCAAAAAGACAGAAAACAGCATTAACACAAAGCCCAGTAAGCTGTACAACATCAGAAAGCCATACAGATGGGCTGAAAACAGCGCTGAAGAATATCAGAAAGCACTTAGCAGCCAAACAATACAAGCGCTGATAGATAACTTTCTAAATAACACCAATGCTCACACTAATGAGGGTGTCAATCTTGCGGTCAAAGATATAAATTACATATTTGAAAAATCAGCAAAACAATCCAAATTGAAAACAAAAAATGGAAAAAATCAAATACCCAAAAATGACAAAAATTGGTTTGATCAAGACTGCCAAACTATTCGCAAAAAACTGAGAACATTGTCAAATCAGAAACACAAGGATCCCAATAATGCAGAGATCCGCCTTCTTTACAGTGAAACACTAAAACAATACAAACATCCGCTCAGAACCAAAAAAGCACAATACACCCAAAAACAAACTGACAATAATCGAGAAGTCTGTGAACACAAACCAATTTTGGGAAAATTGGAACAATCTGAAAAAAAACTGATCATGAAGAATTGGCAATACAAAATGGAGAAATATGGGAAAGTCATTTCCAAACATTGTTTAATAAAGTACAAACAGACACAAACTGTAAGCAAAATCAAACAATCAAACAACTGGAACAACTAGAATTAGCCATCAAAGATAACCAAAACCCATTAGATTTCCCAATAACTGATAAAGAACTTAAAGAAAAAATCAGAAACCTCCAACTCAAAAAACCATCTGGACCTGATGGGATATTAAACAAAATGATAAAACACACAAGCAATAAATTCCAATTGGCCATTCTAAAACTATTCAATGTGCTTCTGAGTGTAGGTTACTTCCCTGACATCTGGAATCAAGGCTTGATAACACCAATCTTTAAAAACGGAGATAAATTTGATCCTAACAACTACAGAGGCATCTGTGTGAGCAGCAACCTGGGAAAGTTATTCTGTAGCATAATAAAAGCTCGACTATTAGACTTCATCACCACACACAATGTACTGAGCAGAAGCCAAATCGGATTTTTACCAAATTACCGTACATCTGATCACATTTTTCTTTTTTCGACATTACATACTCTAATTGAAAAACACGTTAACCAAGATAAAAGTAAAATATATGCATGCTTTATTGACTTTAATAAAGCTTTTGACTCAATTTGGCACCAAAGACTATTCTATAAACTTATTGAAAGTGGCATAGGAGGTAAAATCAATGTACACTGAAAGTAAATGTGGCATAAAAATCAGCACCAAACATACGAGGTATCTTTCCCAGGTGCGTGGAGTGAGACAGGGCTGCTGCTTAAGCCCAATGTTATTTAACATTTACATCAATGAACTGGCGAGCAGTCTGGAGCAATATGCAGCCCCTGGCCTCACCCTACACACCTCATAGATCAGATGCCTGCTGTATGCAGACGATCTGGTTCTGCTGTCTCCCAATATGCTTTACAGCAGAACCTGGACCTGCTAGAGCAATACTGCCAGACCTGGGCCCTGACAGTCAACCTGAAGAAAACCAGAATTATGATCTTTCAGAAAAGATCCAGATCCCAGGGAACACCACACACATTTACATTAGGCACTCAGCAGATAACACACACATCACACTACAACTACCTGGGTTTGAAAATCACATCCACGGGAAACTTTAATCATGCTGTGAATGAACTGAGAGATAAAGCACGCAGGGCCTTCTACGCCATAAAACGGCAATGTCCTATAGAGATCCTCATTAGAATTTGGCTGAAAATATTAGAAACAGTAATTGAGCCCATTGCCCTCTATGCCAGTGAGGTGTGGGGTCCACTGACAAATACCAATCAAGATTTCACCAAATGGGAAAAACATCCAATTGAGACCCTGCATGCAGAACTCCGTAAAAATATATTACATGTGCACCGGCACACAACAAATAACGCATAAAGGGAAGAATTAGGCAAATATCCTCTAATCAAAAAGATACAAAAAAGGGCAATTAAATTCTGGAAACATCTGAAGCTCAGCCCAATCATATCATTATAAAGCCCTGCAAAACCAAGAGATGAGCAAAGAAAGCAAAACCCTCCCTCAACTGATCCAGAGCTTCAGTCCTGATGCTCCACTAACATCTACTGCTGCTCTGAATCACAACATCAGAATCAATCAGATTACTGCACAAATCAAACAGAACTACATCACACACTGGCAAACCCAAACACAACAGCAAAGTAAAGTGCAATGCTATCTGGCCCTAAACAGAGAGTACAGTACGGCAGAGTATCTGTACACAGTGTCAGATAAGAAACTGAGAAGCACGTTGACCAGATACAGACTCAGCGGACACAAGCTGATGAGAGAGACGGGCAGACACAGAAAAACATGGCCACGGAGCAGCGACATGTGTTCACACTGTGATCTGAATAAGATGGAAACCAGAGCTGATTCCTAACGAATGCCCCAAATAAAGGAGATCCGGACAGTGTTTATATGATAAAATACCGAAATCCATCAGACATTCAAACTCTCTCAGACAGGAGAAAGTGGCGTCTCTGGTAGGAGAACAGAAGAAACTGCTGTCGTGGTTTGCTGCTCAATATGGTCTGCCTGCACCAAGAAGAGAACACAATCAGCCTGCCCTGATTGATGTTTCCAGCCCAGCACATTATATTGGGCCACTACTCTATACGTAGATCTATATCGCTTCGTAAATATGTTAATCCCTTTTTATTTTTATTTTAGTTTAGATACTTACATACAGTAGTAATTCATTTGAAACTACATGCTTATATTGTATAGTATTATTGTTTTTCTTTCTGTTAATACATGTGTATTTGTAAGCAGTCCAGCTGCAATTGTTTTGGCAATACAAATGTATAATTTTTGTCATGCCAATAAAGCACTCTTAAATTGAAAAAAAATAATAATAAAATTGAGAGAGAGAGAGGAGCAGGAGAGCAGACCAGGATGAGAGAGAGATGAGGAGACAGAGAGAGAGAGAGAGAGAGAAGGTAAGACGTAATATGTTGTCAAACACTATATTGGGCCTTTATGAAGTGAGCCATTATGTCAGTGGACTCATAGATTAGATACACAGGGGAAATTTCCGCCAGACAGGGAAGATAGTGTGGGAGCGCCATAAAGCACCTGACCTTTCCGGAGTGGAGGCTGGAGCGGCTTTGCAGACTGACCCTGAGAAATTCTGTGTCATTATCCCTGCCATGGTGATTCCGAGCTCAAACTGCTTGTGTCTGTAATGTCCTGACTGATTCCCTAACAGTACTGGATTAGTGGTTCACTGAAGGCCCGTTCATGACCTCTGGTAAGTTACAGGGCTGGCTGAAGCAGAGATGAGCAAAACATGTCGACTGATTCGTGATCCGTGAGGTGGATCCCTGGAGGAGGAAGCAGTGGTCATCTCTGAAACCTGCATTACATCTTTCAAAGTCCATCTTCCTCAACTTAAAATTTCTGGGGAAAAACAACAATTCCCCCCCCCCCCCCCCCCCAGCATTCAACCATGCATTGTGCTATACTGTGTACGCACTTCGTTTTTACCATTCCCTAATTTTTAATCCCTTCTTTTTATATTTTGTTTATATATTTTTTTTCTTGAACATACTAACAAAAAGAATGAACCCAGATTTACATGTAAGTACATGTTAATGTGTTTGCAAATCCTAGTATTTGTCATCTGTTGCATTTGAGTTCAGCACTTTCTTGTATACATATACAGGGGGTACGGAAAGTATTCAGACCCCCTTAAATTTTCACTCTTTGTTATATTGCAGCCATTTGCTAAAATCATTTAAGTAAATTTTTTTTCCTCATAAATGTACACACAGCACCCCATATTGACAGAAAAACACAGACTTGTTGACATTTTCACAGATTATTACAAAAGAAAAACTGAAATATCACATGGTCCTAAGTAATCAGACCCTTTACTCAGTATTTAGTAGAAGCACACTTTTGATATAATACAGCCATGAGTCTTTTTGGGAAAGATTGCAACCAGTTTTTCACACCGGATTTGGGGTCCTCTGCCATTCCTCCTTGCAGATCCTGTCCAGTTCTGTCAGGTTGGATGGTAAATGTTGGAGGACAGCCATTTTTAGGTCTCTCCAGAGATGCTCAATGGGGTTTAAGTCAGGGCTCTGGCTGGGCATTCAAGAACAGTCACAGAGTTGTGGTGAAGCCACTCCTTCGTTATTTTAGCTGTGCTTAGGGTCATTGTCTTGTTGGAAGGTAAACTTCGGCCCAGTCTGAGGTCCTGAGCACTATGGAGAAGGTTTTCGTCCAGGATATCCCTGTACTGGGCCGCATTAATCTTTCCCTCGATTTGCAACCAGTCGTCCTGTCCCTGCAGCTGAAAACACCCCCACAGCATGATGCTGACACCACCATGCTTCACTGTTGGAACTATATTGGACAGGTGATGAGCAGTGCCTAATTTTCTCCACACATACCGCTTAGAATTAAAGCCAAAAAGTTCTATCTTGGTCTCATCAGACCAGAGAATCTTATTTCTCACCATCTTGGAGTCCTTCAGGTGTTTTTTAACAAACTCCATGCGGGCTTTCATGTATCACTGAGGAGAGGCTTCCGTCGGGCCAATCTGCCATAAAGCCCCGACTGGTGGAAGGCTGCAGTGATGGTTGACTTTCTACAACTTTCTCACATCTCCCGACTGCATCTCTGGAGCTCAGCCACAGTGATCTTTGGGTTCTCTTTACCTCTCTCACCAAGGCTCTTCTCCCCAGATAGCTCAGTTTTGGCCGGACGGCCAGCTCTAGGAAGGTTCTGGTCGTCCCAACGTCTTCCATTTAAGGATTATGGAGGCCACTGTGCTCTTAGGAACCTTAAGTGCAGCAGAATTTTTTTTGTAACCTTGGCCAGATCTGTGCCTTACCACAATTCTGTCTCTGAGCTCTTCAAGCAGTTCCTTTGACCTCATGATTCTCATTTGCTCTGACATGCACTGTGAGCTTTAAGGTCTTACATAGACAGGTGTGTGGCTTTCCTAATCAAAGTCCAATCAGTATACTCAAAACACAGCTGGACTCAAATGAATGTGTAGATCCATCTCAAGGATGATCAGAAGAAATCGACAGCACCTGAGTTAAATATATGAGTGTCACACAAAGGGTCTGAATACTTAGGCCATGTGATATTTCAGTTTTTCTTTTTTAATAAATCTGCAAAAATGGCAACATCTGTGTTTCTGTAAATATGGGGTGCTGTGTGTACATAAATAGTAAAATTAACTTAAAGTGATTTTAGCAAATGGCTGCAATAAAACAAAGAGTGAAAAATGTTAAGGGGGTCTGAATACTTTCCATACCCACTGTATATATGTATACAATTTAGTTTGACAAACCTAATTTAAACATACATTAATTTGAACTAATTCAACTAAGGTGTGTTGACCCATGACTTAATTTGAATTAAATAAATTAAACTTTGCATAAAAACATTTCTGAATAAAATTAAGTCCAGATAATAATTTAATTTGTTGACTGCTCTATGCTTAAATCTACACTAATAACTCGTCTAAGTCTGAACACACCCCACAACAAACACAGTATGACACACACACACAACACACACACAAGTACACACACACAGGTTTACATTTGTGAAAGTGGGGACATCCCATAGGCGTAATGGTTTTATACTGTACAGACTGTATATTCTATTGCCCTTTACCAACCCTACCCCTAAACCTACCCCTCACAGGAGACTTTGTGCTATTTCAGATTTTCAATACCCTCCATTCTGTGTGATTTATAAGCGGTTTGAAAAGTGGGGACATGGGGTAATATCCTGAAAAGTCACCTTCTCCTTGTAACACCTGTGTCATACCTTTGTCATTTTACAAATTTATGTCCTCATTGTCAACAAAAAAGTGTACAACCACACCCAGAGTCGGCACACACACACACACCCACACACAAACACACCCAACACACCACACACACACACCACACACACACTCACACACACACAAAACAGTCTGACACACTACACACGTTGCGTCAGCTATAATATGTGGGGACTTCCATAGGCCGTAATGGGTTTTTTATACTGTACCGACCGTATATTATATTGTCTACACAACCCTACCCTAAAACCTACCCCGTACAGGAGACTTCTGCATTTTAGTTCAAAAAACTTATTCTGTATGATTATAGCTTTGTAAATACTAACCACGAGTCCCCAGAGTCTGTGTGTATAAGGTTTACGTCCCCACAAGGATATATAAACCTGTTACACACACACACACACACACATACACACACACACAAAAATATTAACCAAAACATTTACAGTATTGTTTTTTCTGCATATCAATACTAAAAGCAGGGTAATGACAAGGACCCCAAAATGATTAAATATATTATTGCAACCTTTTTTTCTGTATAAATGAACAAATAAATGCAATACCTGAATCTGAATACTCTGTTGGTCTACACGAGGCCCTCTAAACTCTGACATTTCCTCGTGTCTTCTGGTGTCTCTAGAAGGCTAATGACAGCATGAATTACACATATGTACGCTACAGTATCAGTATGTGACACTGATTACTAAGCCTAGTATATGTGTGTTATTATGTGCTTTAAAGGGTTACAGTGTGCTTTGCATTATGATATCATTGTCTCTGAAGAAAAGAACTGTAAAGTAAGTATTGTTGAATTTAGCAGCAGCAGCAGTCATTGAGCGCACTCGTCACTGTTCATTGCTCTCAACAGTGAGCTGTTCAATTTAACCCAGTTCCATTTTAAAAGCCTCTCTCTCAACACACATCACTGCATAGTTAACCTCGCCCGTAAATGATCAAATCTATAATTGATGGAGTTATGATTTTAATACCCCCCCTTGTCACATGAAATAATTAAGTAGCTCTTTGAAATGAAGACTGCTTTAATGTGTAAAGGAACCACTGCTAGCAAGAGCTGAATTTCACCACAGCGCTGACTACGTGCTTGGTTTAGCGATGAAGTACTTCAGGCTTATCAAGCTGAACTTGTGCTTAATTATGTGAAGTGTATAACGAAGCTGTTAAATGAATTAACGGTTTCTCTGGAAGCTTTAGGTGTGACTGGAGATATGTGTGTGATGGACACACGTCACCGCTTGTGTCACTTCCATCTAAATGATGGTTAAAGTCTTTCTCATACTTTGAAAATATTAATATGAAAACAATGTGAGAGCTACACACAGCAGCCCCTGGTGCTCTCTATTGAACATTTCATTGAACATTTCCACTGTTTTGAACACGCTATTGAACATTTTCACTGTTGTCGCCCAGAAAATAGATGCATTTATTTTAATATGCTGGAGCATGTTGTCACTTCATATGGGGCAAGTTGTCACAATGTGATCTTTTTGTTTAACCCTCATAATGCATTCAAAATCTGTATATGATTTTCACATTCACGGTCCATTTGGGCTTGAAGAATCATTGTTTTATAAAACTTTTCCTAACTAACTAAATCCATATTGCATCTGACCTGCAACTTCTAATTAATGAGTGAATGTAAAAAAAAAAAACTCCAAAGTTTTGAATGTTATTACCTTGTTATTACTTTTTTTTTAAAAATTGAGAAATTCTTTGACATTTCTTTGAACCACACCAAAAAGAAATTATGCAAAATAAATAGGCTATATATTTTTTTCAATATTGATGAGAAATCTTGTTTGAATATATCATTGTATGAATTTTAGAAGATAGACATATTCTGAGAATTACCAGTATTACTCCTGTTGGAATGAAATGTTTAACTCATGACTGCTCAAAAAAGGTCAAAATTGATGAAACCTACATATTTATTTCTAATAAAATAACTTCAAAACAGCATTAACCTTACTGTTTTATTTTTCAAATAAAATAAATTAATTTTACTTGCATAAACTTTCACTCTTAGTCTTACACTGAACAAAAAAAAAAAAAAAAAATATGATCCATTTTGCAGGCTGCAAAAGGTTCGTCAGAAGGTGGGCATGTCATGTCTATTCACAAAATGCAGTCTCAAAAGTGTAGTGAGCAGGAACACTTTATTTTGATGGTTCTCCAACAGACATTCTACTGACTAGAAGTAACTTTGCAACTACATGTCAACTAGCAGTAATTAGAGTATTAGTAGACTGTCTGCTCAATATCTTCTAACACTTTCTTTAACAACGAATTCTACTAACCCTAAACCTACCCTAAGTCTACTCTGAGAGATAGTAGACATCTAGTTGCAAATTAATGAGAATTAGTTGACATGTAGTTGACATGTAGTTACAAAGTTACTTATAGTTAATAGAATGTCTAAAGAGGACTATCGAAATAAAGTGTAACCTGTGAGCAGCCTGGTCTCACTGTTTATGCGTAGGTATAATGTTTACAAGCACAAAACAAACATTTTTGTTCATTTTGATTGATGCTGAAACGTACAGTTTGGACATATTACAACATTTAAAACATAAAACTGCTACGTATTTACAGCTAAAAAAAAACGTAAAATATTAACGAATCTTTTATATCATTAAGATATTTGTATCAGTGCATTTGTATCATTTTATCAGTATGCGATTTCATTTTTGAGACCATTTAACCTATACCCCCAAACCTAAACCTATCCACTTTATAGCGAATATAAAAAGATATAAAACGTAATTGACCTAAATATGCAGGGAAATTACCATTTTAGTAACAATATAGCATTAAAAAGATATTTTTATAGTCGTAATGTAATTTTATGTTTCTGTTGTCAGTCACAGCATGGGAGAAAACACCTTTTGTGTCCCACAGCACACAAAGTAAATATTACATGATAAGTAATGGTTAAACGATTGCAGAAATGTTATTCATTTTAAGGGTTTAAACATGTTGTATTCTTCTAAACGATTTACACAGGTTTTTTTGACAATAAGATAACAAGGATAATTGAACAAAAGTATTGTTGACATCTAATGGTAGGCTGGGTCTAAAATGACTTGAACACCATCATTTAAATGGTTATAATAAATGGTCAGATGTGTATTTGGAGGGTCTTAAAACATTTGCAAAGTTTCGCTTCCTTGCTAAAAACCATGCACTTTTTAGACATTTTTATGTATCTCTTCCGGATCTGTGTTACGAGGATTTGAAAAGAACACCTTTGTTTGAAATATTAAATACTAAAGTAAGAGATTTTAAGAAATAAAATCTAGCAAATAAATATTATTGCATGTTAATCCATGAATGAAAATGACAACATAAAACAGCAAATGAGGAGGAGCATGTAATGACATCTGATGAGGTGTCATTGTGACAACTTGCCCCATCCTGATGTTTAGGAAAAGCTGTTATTGTATATTCCAGTTCATTTGAAATGGACTTACTGTAGATATAACTGAAACAAAAAAATGGAAACATTTATAATACAGCTCATGTGACAACTTGCCCCAATCTCCATACATAAAATCATCAGATGTGCCTGATTGCAATGAGACACCAGAAGATTAATCGGCCTGAATTTGCATGTGAAGCAAGTAAAGCACGATGAGCGCAATCAGACTGAGATGCATTTATGCTGCCAGGTGTAAAAGAAGTGGATAAATCAGAGAGGTGTGAAGTGAAAATGTGGTCTAAATAACATTATAATATATGAACATATTTAATAGGTAACACATCAGTATTTGTTGGGCCCCCACTGAATACAAAACTGAAGTGAATTAATAAATTAAAGTTTTTTTTTCATCAATCTTGAAATCCAGTTTGATTGCTTATCTTTGATATTGTGTCAAACTGACTTTATGTCCGTATAAGATATTGTAGCTCAAAATACACATTATTGATGTTTTTCATAAACATTGTTTAAAAAGAAGTTTAAAAAAATGTTTGTCTGCATTATCCTCCATCAAAATCTAAAAACGAACTCAAAAATGCTGGGTCAAAACAACCCAATAGCTGGGGGTTTGTCCCTTTTTAAACCAGCGCTGGGGTTATTTGTAACCCAGCATTTTTTAGAGTGTACTTCTGAAACAAATCAAATTTCATCTGATGCCATCAAGGCCGCAAAGAGCATTGAATAATATCAACCAATAGCCAAGCATAGCCACATAACGGTTATAATGCAGATTTATGTTAATGCAATACAGATTATGGTAATAAGCGTCACGATAGGGATATGTGGAGATGCTCTTGAGAGTAAACTTGACCTTCAGCCTTCACATCTCGGTTGAAAAGTGTGTGCAGCTGGTGTTTGGGGGAGTGGACCTCTAAACTCCACTGCAAACTTACATTCAGTTCAGACACTCTACACACCATCAAATCAGTTATAAATATTCTGTTATACAACGGAGAGTTCCGGTGCTTGATTCTGATTGGCTGAGCCACGTTCGAAGCTGTTGTAAATTACTCTACAAACACACACCTTTGTTTACGTTTGTGTGTTACTCGGCATCCACTTTGTTGCAACCACAACTGATTCTGAGGAGCTACATTGTTTGGTGGAAGAATACTGTTTTTATTAATATCATTACACTTTATTTGCTCGGTTTTATTTTGTGAAACCTTATGGAATAACCGTTTTATAAAAGCAATAAACCCTGTGAAGCCGTGGTTTACAGTGAATTTATAACAGCTAAAGGGGTTTATTCACTGTAAACCACGGCTTCACGGCGCTTATTGCTTTATTTCATCTGGAAATACATCACGTTCTAGAAGTTAAATAAGATTGTGAATGCTCAGAATAAGAGAATTAAACATGGTTCACTTTGCCACAGCCAGCATAAGCATGAGAAGTGAAATATGTCTACCTCAGAGCATGGCTGTTTTGACCCAGCGGTTGGGTTGTTTTGACAGCGGTTGGGCTGTTTTGACCCAGCGGTTTGGCTGTTTTTACCCCAGCGGTTGGGGCTTTTGACCCAGCGTTGGCTGGTTTGACCCAGGCGGGTTGGGCTGGTTTGACCTCCAGCGGTTAGTTTGTTTTGACCCAGCGTTTGGGCATTTTGACCAACGGTTGGGCCGGTTTTGACAGCGGGCTGGGCTGTTTTGACCCAGCAATTGGGCTTGTTTTGACCCAGCGGTTGGGTTGGATTGAACCCAACCGCTGGGTCGAAACAACCCAACAGCTGGGTTTGTCCCTTTTTAACCCAGCGCTGGGTTATATTTAACCCAGCATTTTTTAGAGTGTAATGATATTAGCATCCACACCAGCGAACTATATCGTCTGTTTATTCTAAGCACATATGCGTCTGCCGCTTTAAGTTCTTGAGCTCGTTACAGCAGGATGGATTCTGATTGGCTGTCAGTGTTTTATCGTTCATCAGCTGGGAAAAAATATTTTTGAAAGTGATTCCAACGATATCGTTCCTCTGTATCATTATCCTTATAGTTGTGGTGTGAACTATGCTATTCTTTAATACTGAGAACAATTTTTAGAACTATATCTTTATCGTTATCGTTATAGTTATCGTGCTTGTTGTGAACGGGCCTTAAGAACTCTGTTTTTGAATTTGAAATTAGGGTGTAGTAATTTTGGTGTAGTCGTTAAACATCAGGGCTGCTACGTGAACCCTTTGATAAAAGTGCTTATCCCTTGTGAAAAAGCAGTACACTTTAACATAATTTTAAAAAGGGCACTTATTACGGAAATAATATACTTTAAAAGAATATAACTACTTAAGTGCAAACTGAATGTAATCTTTTAATTTGAGATTATTACAAAGTGAACCTTTTAAAGTTCACTTAAGTATGGTAAACAGTCATGCAAGTGCCTCTCTTTAACTACTGTTGAGTTTATTTCATTAATATTATATTAGCTGTATGCACAGTTATTTTAAAAGTACACTTAATATCTGAAGTACACTACAAGTGCAGATTCAGTACAATTAAGCACGCTTCTTTTTCATAAGGGAACCTCTGTTTACGTCATGGGGAATGTCCTTTTAACAGAGTGGCCCTCAACATATTTGGACTTTCATACATCTCACCAAAACACCAGCTGAGTAAAAGACTCCCCATGAGAGTGCTCTGGACACACGCATCTGTCTGAGGCTCTCTGGATTTGTTTCTGTCCACTCAGCAGGTCTTGAAGCAGACCTGGCTGCAGTTACTGATAGCATGTTGAGTTATGGCGATCAGAGGCTCTGCTCTCGTAATATCTGATCAGTTCTGACAGCAGCACTGACTCCGGCAGTGGCCTCCACCCCCATCTCCTGCGGCTGCAGCGGCTGATTGTGGGGCCGTCCGCCTGAATCACGGCCCAGCGCTCCGGAAGCACCTGCCTCCTCTCCAGGGCTCAAAGCTCAGGATCAGGCTACACCTGATGTGGTTTTCATTAAACACACATACTGACATGCAAACTCACACAGAACACACACACACCAGCACAGCTTCCAACAACTGCCAGTCAGGATCTTCACATCTGTGATCCCCATAAAGCGGAAGAACTGTGTGACTCAGCCTGACAAAATGTTTTAAACACACATGCACAGGATTCTGCATTGTACATATTTTGTTCCTCAGTGACCCTTGTGAAAAAGTAGTACACTTTAGCATACTTTTTAAAAGGAGTACTAAATAAAGAAATATATATTTTAAAAGAAAAAACTTAAGCGCAAACAGAATGTAATGTTTTTGGGCACTTAATTGCATGTTAGTTGCAAATAAATTAATAAAAATACATTTTAGTTTAAATTTACATCAAACACATGTACATTAGCTGAACATTAGCTGACTTATAAATGACTATATGCAAAATTAATAGTACTTTTTAGTAAGATGTGGTTTGAAATTGGTAAAATGTGACAACCTCTCAACCTTTTTTTTTTACCCCAATGTGCATTTCTTGTCCAATGGTCACACCTTCATTTTGCAATTTATAAAATTGCCTCCTTCTCTTTGGCGTTTAATAATTTTTGACTTTTCAGTGTGTTAAATCTCCTTTTTTTGCCCATTTCACATGCAAAAGAAAACCTGCTTTAATAATTATGCACATCTGAATATAAGCAATTTTTCACTTTCAGCCTATCACTTATATATCACTTATAAATGATTATATGCAAAATTAGTAGTGGTAATTAAGATTGATGTGGTTTGGAATTGGTCAAATGTGCTTGGAAAAAAGCACTTTTTCACACGGGGAATGTGTAAGATAAATGCTGTGAGTCATCTCACAGGATAAGCTCACCCCAAAACCATTTAGATACTTAAGTCAAAATGTAGGAATGTCATCAAAAAGTATTTGTTTGCTATGCTGTGTTTGTGAAATGTTGATAGTGTGATTCTCTACACCTGTGGTTCTAGGACTTGAGGAGAACTGACTTCATACATCCACTATCACCAAAAACACCAGCTTATTCAAAAATATTGCACCTCGAAAGGGTGGTAACTTCCAAGAAGCTCATAAGAAAAGGTTTCTGAATTGGCTATAAGCACAAAGGTGCCACTGACCAGTATTTATGAAGTAAAATCAACAGTGGATTGTGCAGGGGTCGTATCCTCCACCTTAGTCCACTTCTCATCTCTGTTTAACTTTAACTAAGCAGTCTGAATACCAGAGGTGCTTAAATAACCGAGGGTAATAACACACTGTTCCCACTGTCTTCCCAAGCAGTTATTAACTGTGATGCCAGTATATTTTCTCGTTAAACTGTTTTCTTTTACAATATCTGTAATGCTTTGGCTCGAAGGCTCTGAACACCCTGCGCGTCCGTTATGTATGGCGGCAGATTTCATATTTTACTTGCACCTTTTAGTCTTGCATATTAAACACGCTCAACAGCCTTTGTGATTAAAGCTAAAGGGTATAAAAAAAATTACGACTGCATTTATAGCTCGTAAATTTAACATTATTGCTCGTTTATTTCAACAGCAGTGGCTGCTGGGGTTGATTTATTTGGGAAAGAGAGAGAGAGAGAGAGAGAGAGAGAGAGAGAGACTGGAATGATGCCTGCGGCCTGTAGTGCAGTGTGTGTGTGTGTGTGTGTGTGTGTGTGTGTGTGTGTGTGTGTGTGCGCTGTGGCTCCGGTCCAGTCTTGTTT
Organism: Sinocyclocheilus anophthalmus; assembly: GCA_018155175.1. Lineage (NCBI taxonomy): Eukaryota > Metazoa > Chordata > Actinopteri > Cypriniformes > Cyprinidae > Sinocyclocheilus > Sinocyclocheilus anophthalmus. The sequence continues at coordinate 87,679 of JADLZN010001952.1, forward strand.
TCTTGTTTGTGTGTGCAAACACGCATTATAACGCAGCAGTAATGCAGGTTACAGGACTGTAAAAAGCTTATGGAAAAAATGAGCTCATGCTGCTGGGAGCAAGTCTGCAACTTCCCAGCGGGGAGAGATGAAGCCTGCCTTCCTTTCCAGCACCATGTTCTGCTGTCTTTTCGTTCTTTCTCCCAGGAACAGACTGGGACTAAAAAATCAGCCTGGAATACATGGCAGCTCATCACAAGCCACAGCAGATAATTACCTACCACATGCAAGATGTACTAACTAACTAACTAAAAATAAACAAATCCTTTTACTATATTCCGATATGCCTGAAATTGCTGTTTTCATGAGAACATGGGAACAAGCAAGAGACTTGAAAAAAGTTTCTTTTTGTTCTTTATTTAATCTCACTGCTGCCGAGGAGGAACACGTCAGATATTGAAGAGATCTCATTTGTGATTTTTCTTTCCTATGAGTTGCAGTAGTTCTCCTTTGTTATGATGTCGGCTTTAAAGGAAGCTTTAATCTCCTGGGTCTCTCATCCTCTATAATGCCATAATCACCTGCTTATTACGGGGAAAATGACACAGGCTTTCTCCAAAACAGAATTAGCGCAGGGACATGCACTCTTTTGTGATCCAGCATTACATACAACTAATTGAAGAAGAAAATATCCCCAATTTCCTGCAGCAGTGGCTTGTCGGCCTCGCTCTGCATGAATGCATACTTGACACAAACACACACACACACACACACATCAGAGAGTCTTTAATAGGTGCTTTTATCAGGGCAGTGCTTTCTGCTGCGTTATTGTGTGAAGATCCTCAGGCGAGGTCTGTTCTGTGTAGCAGAAAAGAGACAGGCTGCTTTAGGTATAGGATCCAAACTGAAACTGGGTCAAATATTGGGTCACTTTTTAATTATACTGTATATAAACTTGCTATATTTTTGTCCAACCATCTTGGATAGATTTCACTGAGCTTGTTACAGTACATTTTGACATTTCTTCTTTGCAGAGGATACATGAGATTCTGCTTAAGGAATAGTTCACCTAAAAATAAAATTGGGCTTAAATGACTCGTCTTCAGGCCATCCAAGATGTAGATGAGTTTGTTTCTTCATCAGAAGAGATTTGGAAAAATGTAGCATAACATCACTTGCTCAGCAATGGATCCTCTGCAGTGAATGGGTGCCATCAGAATGAAAGTCCAAACAGCTGATAAAAACATCACAAACTGTTTTTTATCTGCTTGTAAATGGTGTTTGGTCTGTGCTTATTTCTCATCTGATTCAGACTACTTTTACACTGGAGAAAGCAATATTATGGATATGACCCCATGGGCATCCTTTCTGTCTGCCCTTTACACACACACACACCACACCCACACACAAACACACCAGGCACACACACACACACACATTCATACACACACACACACACACACACACACATGCACACACACACACACATGCACACACACACACACACACACAGGCCTCTCTGGGTGGGTAATTACAGTGACTTCTTTGATCAAAGCACAGGCTCGTTAGCATTCTGCCCTACAGTAAAAACAGCTGTGTGTGAGAGAGAGACCCGTCAGCCTCAGCTGTAGAGTACACTGCTGTGTCAGATCTAGATTCAGTGCACAGGGTAAATCTCACAGGTATAATCACCCAAATCCGCTTCTGGAGGACAGAGAATTGTGATGAAAGGAAGTAGAAGGTTAAACCTTTCACCCTGTTCACCTTCCTCACCAGAGCTCAATGATTTTCAGAAAGCATTAAATATGTCAATACCCCATCTGACCCCCTAAAGTCTAACCACAAAACCCTGAACTGTTACGGTAAAAAGGAAAATGTTTTGAATGTTTTGCTCAAATACATTTTTTTTCTCGCTTTTTCTCTCAGAGAAGAAGAAGTCGTCCAGGATGCACTTTTTCAATGAAAGTAAATGGTGACCACAGCCATCAAGCTTCAGAAAGGACAGGGAGGTATACAAAGAGCTGGACAGTCTGCTAGCTAACTTTGTTCGAATGTGAATCATACGTGACTTGAGCAATGTGAGGGTCATTCAATTTTACAGTCAACTATGCCTGTGTGGTCTGTGTGGCCTCAATTCATAGCTTATAGGCTAAACAGTGGCAGCTCAGAGGAGTCATATGGCAGAAGCTGCTCATTTGTGGCTGTCCTGCTGACGTCGATCGAGCTGTGTCTCAGCGCTCTAACAGTCTTCTGTCCACACCGGATCTATAGTTGGACAAAGTTCACTTCATACTTTCTCTCCGTCTCTCCAGCACAGTCACGACGTCTCTCGGCCGGTCTGGCAGCAGGCTGTGATGTCTGCGTATCACTTCGTTCTGTTTTTCGTTGCATGAGGTGAGTGAGGTCTGTCCTCTGCGGGGTGGGTAACCATAGCTGTCCGTACCGTCAGAAAACAAGACAGACCGCGAGAGAGACAGCGTGTGTCTGATCTAAAGCTCTGGAGGCCTCAGATCCGGATGGCTCAAATCTTCCGGAACCACATTGGAATCTCTTACTAATTATGGCTGAGGAAACTGATACAAGGAGACCACTCTATAATAATGCACATATGCTCGAGGGCTCACCACACACACTCTTACACAACCACACACATGGCTTCCTCCACTACAACAGTTTTATGAACTATTATTTACTATATTGTTTATTTATTGAAATAAAATACAAATGTAGATAATAAAAGTAAAATTAGGAAATAAGACTAATTAAACAAGAAGGATTTAGTACAGATGGAAAATATAAATAAATATGGCAACAATTTGGGGTTTCACATTTTTGAAAGAAGTCTCTTATGTTCACCAAGGCTGCATTTATTTGGTCAAAAATACAGTAAAAGAGTAATATCGTGAAATATATACCATTTAAAATTGTAAATTGTTTTCTATTTGAATATATTCCAAAGGGCAGTTTAATTCTGTGATGGCAAAACTGAATTTTCAACAGCCATTACTCTAGTCTGCAGTGTCACATGATCCTTGTTAAAGAAAGTCTCTTATGTTCACCAAGGCTGCATGGTTTTGATCAATAAAAAAGTTATATTGTCAAATATTATTACTAATTTATTCCTGCATCCTTACTCAAGTCTTCAGTGTCACATGATCCTTCAGGAGCCATTCTAATATTCAGATTTGATATGAATATTCTTGTGGAATGAATAGATATATCTATATATATATATATATATATATTCACCAATAACGCATTTATTTTAAATACAAAATCTGTAGCTTTTTAAAATGTCTTTACAGTCACTTCTAATCAGTGTAATGTTTTCTTTCTGAACAAGAGCATTAAAGTCTTTAAGAAAAACTCTTACTGACCTCAACATTTTGTAAACTTTAAAAAAGGGAAACATCTAAACTAATTTTGGTTTATTCAAGCCAATAATATAATTCAACCTCACTGAATTAACCACATTCATTTATACCAACAAAGCTATTTGTGTAGGTTTAATCAAGTAGAAATACCACTTTTTTTCAGTGTACTGTTTAATGAAGACACAGACACAGAACTATGCACTATGTGTCTGAGACTGTCACTTGCTGCTGCACTCATGACTTCATTTACATTCCCATTGATCCCCATGACAGATGCTTTCTTACCAAACCCACGTACAAGAATGTTGCAATAGCGTGTCTCCTGAGCAGGTTACAAAAGATACAAATCAAAAGAGTGCAGTGATGTCTGCCACGAACACACATTCAGTAACAGTTTTATTGCACGCAGAGCTAGAGTACATAAAGTACACACTCACTTATTCACACACACACACACACACACACACACACACACACACACACACACACGTTGATAAATTCAGATCATTGTAATTAGCACAGACCAACTCTAAGTACTGTACAACATTTTCACAGTGAAACATTTTGTTGCTTTATGAATATTTCCTTTTAAGGGGTCTGACATAATTTAATCAGATGTTGTTCAAAACCCATATGTCTTAAAAGTATGGAAAAGAGCAGCATGAACATTCTGCAAAACATCTCCATTTTTTGGGGGGGGGGGCTATACATTTAATACCTTTATTTTGTTAAATGCTCCACAACTAGTAAATGAGCGAGACAGAAAAAAGTGAAGAGAGAACAAGGGTGAGAAATTCCATCAATAGCCATTAAGCTTGGCCTGCAGATTTGCCCTGCAAACAGATTCACTCTCATTTGCATGTTTGGGGCAGCAGGAAGTTCAGACTCATATTTTGATTGACATCTGCTCTGAGAGTGTGGTTTTGTCTCTGTGTGAGTGTGTAGTTCAGAGTTCATATTTTGACTATGAGTGTATGTGTGCTTGTGTCTGAATACTGATGGAGAGAACTCAAGGTTTGATTGACAGATTTTCTCGGTTGTCTTGAGCAGCAACAGGAGCTACAGCTGTGTACCTCATCGACCTGTTGAAGACCCACATACAGACCAAAGGTCCAACGGGTCTTTTGAAGGTGAACGCATATATATAAAATAGCTCTGACTGCATCAAAAGATTGCTTTGGTATGAAGGCTTCCATGGCTTCTACAGAGGTAAAATATAAACTATCAACTCTGTTACTATCAGCTCTGTTGCTGTCAGCTTTTTGACTGTTAGATCTGTTACTATCATGCCTTTTAACGTTAGCTTGGTTACTATCCTGTCTGTTATATTTAGGTTTGTTAGTGTAAACTCTATTACAATCAACTCTGTTACGGCCAGCTCTGTCACTAGTAGCTGTGTTCCTGTCAGTTATACTATCAGCTGTTACTCTCAGTTCTGTTACTATTGGTTATACCATCAGCTGTTACTTTCATATCTGTTACCAATAGCTCTGTTAAAATTAGATTTCTTGGATTTCTTATCTGCTATATCCAGGTTTTTTTACTGTCACCTCTGTCACTATCAGCTCTATTACTATGAGTTACAATACTGTTAGCTCTGTTATCAGCTGTCACTGTCAGCTCTGTGACTATCAGCTCTGTTACAGTCAGCTTTGTTAATATCATGTCTGTTAAATCTGTTTCTATCAACTCTGTTACTGTTAGTTGTTCAAATCAATTGTAATACCAGCTGTTAATGTCAGCTCAGTAAAATCAGCTGTTACTGTCAGCTGTGTTACTATAAGTTATATACTTTAAGCTTTGTTATTGTCTGATCTGCTACTATCAACTTTGTTGCTATAAGATCTTTTAACATCAGTTATGTTACTCTCATCTCTATTATGGTCAGCTCTGTTATCTCCTTTTTACTATGCACCTGTAATCTGTAATCTGTTAATATCAGGTATGTTACTGTCAGCCCTTTCCCTACCAGCTCTGTTACTATCATCTTTTATGGTCAGCTCTGTTACTGGCAGCTTTGTTACTATCATGTGTGTTATATTCAGGTTAGTTAATGTTACCTCTGATAGTAACAGTCTTTGTTTCTGTCAGCTCTGTTGCTATCAGTTACAATACTCTCAGCTTTGTTACTGTCAGGTCTGTTACCTATCAGAACTTTTAACACCAATTCCATTAGTTTCATCTCCGTTAACTTTTTTTTTACTATGTACCTGTAATGTCTGTTACTATCAGCTATGTTCCAGTCATATCTGTTAGATAAAACATCAACTCTAAATGAAATCTGCATTCTTTGCTCTTCCAGTATTGAGCCTAAAATGCAAACACAGGTTTTTAATGAATCAGCCATCAGTCAAATAGTTTTTTTGGAGTTTATTGATAGATATTTGTGCTAAAATTACTGATGCATTTAGAGAGGTGATACAGCAGAACAACCTATTTATGGAGTCAGTTCAGTTTACACACTCAGAGTTTGATTCTGAGATTCCTAGTCAGTTCTGTGGTTCATATGGTACTTGCTGAATTGCAGACAATAAGAGGGACTACAGAGAATTTGTGTTATTTTACAAATGATAAGTTTACAAATCTGAAGATTATGCACCAGCCACAGGGTGTGATGTTCTCACAGTATTGTACACACACCGCTGAAAGACAGACCTGTGTTTTTAGAAAGCAGTCTGCCTCCCAGGGGATTATGGGCCAGTGGTTAGTGTTACTCTTTTCTCTTAAGATGTCAACAGCATGGAGATAAACCAGAGAGAGTGCCTCCTTACACTCTGCTAATCCACACACACAGAGAAAGAGAGACAGATACACCTTTTTTAGAAACATGATGAAGGAGATCAATACTGCCATCTACTGCTGCCTCTGCATCTGGCATTTTGTACTCTCCCTTCTGTCTTAGTGCTGTTCTCTTTACATCCAGTTCTCTCTCACACTCTCTCTTCTTCACACTATGCTCTGATTAAACAGCTCTCTCTCTCTCTTTCTCTCTCTGTTTTAAGATAGGGGTCAGCACTTCCACCATCTCAGTTAGGCAAATATTACAATCCTTCCTTTAAAATATTCTTTTATGAGACACAAAAAATTTTGATTTTGAAAACTTTCAACTTTTGAAAACACCATAAAAGTATCATAATAATGGTCCATTTGACTATGCTATATAAGGTTCCTTATTGACATCTATGGTTCCACGAAGAACCTTTAACATCCATGGAACCTTTCCATTGCACAAACGGTTTTTAATAGTGGAAAAATGTTTCTTCAGATAATTAAAATATTTTGTACCTAAAAATATGTTTTTTTTAAAGAAATTATCACTAAAGGGTTCTAGGCCGAGAGGGGAAGATTATCAATTACTGTAATACAACACAATCTCACGGCAATTCATACATAGTTTATGGGGTGGCTAATTTGAATGAATTCATTCAACCTCACTCACACAAATTAATTAGCATGATTTGTAAAAAATAAAAAAAAATAAAAAAACGTTTTACAAGGTAGCAAATTCATAGGCATTCCTAGGAAGGACCACCCCTAAACCTACCCCTCACACAAATCGTTCAAAATCATACTAGTGAGGTCGTACCAATTCATACGAATTAGCCACCTCGTAAAATACGTATGATAACTTTCACTGTGTTTTTACACAAAGGTGTTGTACGGCTTCCAGAGACTTGGTATATAGTGCTCATGGACCACTTTCTTGGCTCTTTTATAGTGCTTCGGCATTCTAAGAAGGCCATCTTAAGTCTTCTAAGACTCACTTCACTTTGGAAACACACACACACACACACACACACATACATCTAGACCTCAATCTAAAAGGGTTTAATTTAGAATTTAGAAAAAATGATTTAGGAAGGGGAAAAAAACATGTCATCCAGTTGTAAGTTATTGCAGCAGCAGTGTGATTGTGTTGGTTGTGTGGTGACCACAGTGGTTTATTCTTGCAAGTGAATGATTTTTGAGAGACTACTGGCACCATCCAACTACTGTCAGAATACTTTATAGATGTTTGTTAACAAAGTGTGCATTGACTTATTAGTGTTGTTTTCTATCGCTTATTAAACTGAATGCTATATGGTCATTTTACCTAGTGAACAATAAAACAGACAAAGATAGATTTACATTAAAGTAGGGGACTCAATATCTAGAAAGCAGAAAAATCAAACAGAACCCTTGCATTGTGGGGGGGCTGTTTTGTTTTGTTTTAAACCACCTAATAATGCAGCAGATTAGCGATATGGCTAAAAACTACTCAGAAGACCATAGCAACCGCATAGCCATGGCAACCACCCACAGCACCCTAATATCATGGCAACAAGTTTTGCAAAAGCAGATGATCACTGATGATCACTGAATCATCAATGAACTGAATTTAACTATAAAAAAAATGACAAAAAATTGTCTTCTTGCATTATTGACAAGCTATTTTCCTGTTGAATACTGTAAAGCTGCTTTGACACAACCAGTATTGTATAAAGCGCTATACAAATACAGGCGACTTGACTTGACTATAATGAATTTTACTTAAATGATAATGTGTTAAATGAATCGCTCTGCAGTCTTCAGCATGAATGAATAATATGAGTGAATGTGCATAACCTGCCCATGGACTTTTTTCAAGATTTTAGCTTAAATATGAAAATATAAGCAAGAGTGTTTTAGACTGAACACTTTTTTGTCTTTTAAATCATTTTTGTGAATTTTGCATAAATCTGTTGTAAAAATGTAATTAATTTGTAATGAAATAAGTTAATTTTCACAATTTTGTGTAAGTTCCATTTGTTATAATTATATATGTTGGTTTTATATCAGCCATCCTGCTCGCTAAATATTGGTATTGCCACAAGCTATTGAAAAACACTGATTTTGGGGACTCTTTGAAAAGCTGTTTATGGACAAGCTCACATTTGACCGGCACCTTCTGATTCACAGCACAGTTTTGAAGACTGTTGCATAACTAAAGACTATTTTTTATCAGATGCTAATTGAGCACATGTAGGCTGGTAGGAGTGTCAGAGAGAGAGGAGGGTCAGGTCTGCGGGGCGCTGACCTCTGTCAGGCCATAATTTGGACAAGATGTCCTGCGGCTGACTGACTGCAGCGTGACTCTATTGAGTTTGACAGCAGTGTGTATACCTGCGAACTTCACTGTTATGGCATGTGGAAACCGCCAACACACATGCACAAGACCATGCAACATGCTTCTGCTGAATTGTCCAGTCAATTTTTAATCACTAATAATATTGACCATGCTAAAGTGTTAAATACCCTTAACTCTAAATATTCAGCACAGAAGTCATCGCCAATGCTGTTTCAGTAACATTGAGATATTATAGTTTTTATAAACATTTCGAATACGTTTTTATTTGTATATTTTCATTTCGATTTTAATTAAGTTTTATCATTTCCCCCCCCCCCCCCCCCCCCCCCGCCCGTGATTTGTCATTTTTATTAGTTTTTGTTTTTTAAATATTTCTATAGTTTTTATTCATTGTAGTCATTTATCATCTATGTTTACACTGCATATACAATATATCTATTTACATTTCACTCCATATAGAATATACGACAGGCTAGTGGAACAGTTTTTTGCCCCTTCTGTTTTTTTATTTTTTGCATATTTTGGGGTCCCCCCACCTTAAAATATCAGATCATCAAACTAATTAAGATTATTACACAAAGATAATGCACGTAAATACAAAATGCAGTTTTTAAATGATGATTTCATGTATTAAGGGAAAAAAGCTGTCCAAACCTACATGGCCCTAAGTGAAAATTATTGCCCCCTCCTGTTAAATCATGAAAGAACTACAATTAACCACATTATTTTATTAGAAAGCTGAGTTAAATTTCACTAACAAAAACCAGGCCTGATTACTGCCAGACCTCTTGAATCAAGAAATCACTTAAATAGAACCTGTCTGACAAAAAAAGGTTTTTTTTTGTGAAAAGCATGCTTAAAGAGCAAAACATCATGCCGTGATCTAAAGAAATTCAAGAACTGATGAGAAACAAAATAGTTGACATGTTTCAGTCTGGAAAGGGTTATGAAGCCATTCTAAGGCTTTGGGACTCCAGCGAACCATGGCCAGAGCCATTATCCACAAATTGAGAAAAATTGGAACAATGGTGAACCTTCCAAGGAGTTGCCGGCCAACCAAAATTACTCCAAGAGCACAACGACGACTCATCCAAGAGGTAATAAAAGAACCCAGAACAACATCTGAAGAACTGCAGGCCTCACTTGCCTCTATTAAGGTCAGTGTTCATGGTTCAACGATAAGAAAGAGACTGGGCAAAAAACGGCATCCATTGGAGAGTTCAAAGGCAAAAGCCACTGCTGACCAGAAAGAACACAAAGGCTCATCTCTCATTTGCCAAAAAATATCTTTTGGGGTATTTATTAATTTATTAATAAGACTTTTGGGCAAATATTCTGTAGACTGATGAGACAAAATTTCAACTTTTTGTAAGGTGTGTGTCCCGTTACATCTGGCAACACAGCATTTCATGAACAGAACATCATACCAACAGTCAAACATAGTGGTGGTAGTGTGATGATCTGGGGCTGCTCTGCATCTCGGACCTGGACAACTTGCCATAAGTGACGGAACCATGAATTCTGCACTCTATCTGAAAATCTTGAAGGAGAATGTCCGGCCATCAGTTTTTGACCTCAAGCTCAAGCGCACTTGGTTATGCAGCTGGACAATGATCCCAAACACACCAGCATTTCCACCTCTGAATGGCTCAAGAAAAAATAAATTAAGGTTTTGAGTGGCCAAATCAAAGTCCGGACTTAAATCCGATTGAGATGCTTAAGCAGTCCATTCATGCTCGAAAACCCTCAAATGTGGCTGAATTAAAACAATTCTGCAAAGAAGAGTGGGACAAAATTCCTCCACAGTGATGTGAAAGACTCATTACCAGTTATCGCAAACACTTGATTGCAATTGTTGCTGCAAAGCGTGGCACAACCAGTTATTGGATTTTTTTTGTGAGGGGGGGGGCAATTACTTTTTCACGTAGGACCAAGCAGGTTTGGACAGCTTTTGTCCCTTAATAAAAGAAACATCATTTAAAAACTGTATTTTTCATTTACTTGCATTATCTTTGTGTAATATTAAAATGTTTGATGATCTGAATCTTTTAAGAGTAACAAATATGCAAAAAAATTTAAAAACAGCAAGGGGGCAAAAACCTTTTCACACCACTCTATATATATTTTATAAAAAATTATAGGGTTATGGTTAATATTAGCCGTTACAGTGTGCTTTAGAGACTACAGTTCAAATTTCTACTGCAAGATAGTAGACCATCCGGGTACCTTTGGGATACTCATTTCAACATACTATAACATGGGACACACTGATTTTAGTTTCAAATAGAATTTAGGACAGATAGTATGGACTCAGCATGACTCGATCACATCATTTGTGGTGCTTCATGACTGTACAGGTGCTAAAGAGCTCTTTTGGTGCCATTAGATTTTTCCGTTTCTCTGATTGGTGGAGACTCCTCTGCAGAATCATGGGTAATGTAGTCTTTCTGGATAGGGTCCATATCATTATTCATTTAAATAGACATGTTTCAAAGTGCTTTCCAGAAAGCATAATTCTCACAATTTAAAAATAAGTTGCTAATGTAATGTGAACTGGTGGCTTAAATCAAAAGAAAATTACAGTTAACATCCTTTACCGCGTAGAAGTTATTGTGAAAAATAACTTCCTCTAAGCAAGGGGTGTCAAACTCAATTCCTGGAGTTTTGTTCCTACCCTGCTTCAACACACATACCATGTAGTTTTCAAAAAAAGCCTGAAGGACTTGATTAGCTGGATCACATGTGTTTAATTAGGGTTGAAGCTAAACTCTGCAGGGCTACGCCCCCCTCTAGGCAATTGAGTTGACATCCCTGCTCTATGGAGAAAATGAATGTGATTTTTACTTCCAGAACCTGACTGTTGCGCTCTATGGACTTACGTTGGAGATATACTATAAAGACCCGGAGAGAACTTAGAGTACCTTAGCAACAACATATTAAAACCCTCGCAACCAACTACACCAGCTGATCACACTCACTGGAGGAAACACAGTCAAGTTGCGACGCAGATTTAAACTTGCATCACCTGCATGAGCTGCACGTGTGTCGTGGTATGCTAACCGCTAGTCTGTGTTGTCAGTGTTCATGGTAATATATTAGTATGAGCTTTTCAATGTCTGACTTTGAGTTTGTCATGAGTGGTACATTTCAAAAGCAGAGTTATTGTTAAATAGAATTCAAACTAAAACCACAAACATTGAACTGAAAGTGAAAAAAAAAAATCTAAAAACATACTTATTTTAAGCTAGCTGCGAAGAAAATATCTCATTTTCATTTAGTTTAACTTTACATACAGTAAAAAACTAGACTGAATAAACTGAAAGCAAAACGTATTATTATCATACAAAATAAAATCACGTTCAAATGATTAATGATACGAAAATAGCATTTTGTTGCCCCGCTACGTGCTGTAGCCTTTTACCACAGTTACACTAACAAGCTAAATTGAGCTATTGATAGATCACTGGGTAGTTAAGAGGAGTAGTTAATGAATCAAATGACGGATAGGATCTTTTTTTAGAGTAGCGGATATCCCGCTGTACCTCTCGGATCCTGAATGACAGTCTTACAGCCTTTTTAAAGAAACCGTTCGGATGTTTACAGAGCAGAACTTGGCCCCCGGGTGTCACGTCCGCCCCTCTTTGGCCCTGATTAGGGTCCCGGAGCAGTGATAGATGCTCCTGAGTCAGAGGCCGTGCCGCCCCAGGCGGGACTCGGAGGGGATGCTCTCTCTGGGGAGAGGAGGGGGCGAGCTGGGCTCACGGGCCCAGTGAGGAGAGGCCCTGAAGGGGAAGACGTGAAGAGAAAAGAGGGCGGTGCTGGAGGTCAGGACCCGCCAGACTCCGTCTCACACCGACCCTGATCTGGACTGACCTTTGTGTTTCTGCTCTGAATGGACGCTTGTTTCGCCCGCTCTGTCACTCTGACACAGTGACATCATGCCTTAAAGAGACCTTTGTTTTAGGGTTTATGTAGCTGATTTAGAAACACTTACTGGGGCGCACAATCCTGATGTGACAAAAATTAGTGGCCAAACTGTCTACCTCAAATGCCCGCTCCTATCCGATTCCCCCAAACAACCCTGCAGATTCTTACAGAAAACAATCAGATGAGCTACAGTACATCTATAAATATCAAAAAAAGTGCAGATGTTTATTTGTTATTGCCATGATTCATAGTGCAAAACAGTTAAACACTGACACTGTCCTTGAGTACATTTAAAAAATCTATTTCAAGATTTATAAAATATGTTGCTTGTCCACACAAAAACAGGTTGACAGTGTGTTGCTATGTGGTTACATGGCATTCAGGTGGTTGCTAGGGAATTTTTGAACGATATTCCAACTAATATGTGATCCTGGACCACAAACCAGTCATAAGGGTCATTTTTCGAAATTGAGATTTATACAAAATCTGAAATAAATAAGCTTTCCATTGATGTACAGTTTGTTAGGATAGGACAATATTTGAAACTATTTGAAAATCTGGAATCTGAAGGTGCAAAAAAATCTAAATACTGAGAAAAATCACCTTTAAAGTTGTCCAAATGAAGTTCTTTGCAATGCATATACTAATCAAAAATTAAGTTTTGATATTCTTACGGTAGGAAATTTACAAAATATCATCATCTTTACTTAATATCCTAATGATATTTTGGCATAAAAGAAAAAACTATAATTTTGACCCATACAATGTATGGCTGGATTGATACAACTATATACCCGCGACGGAGATAGTATATCTATAAGATAGATTATATATTAATATATATATATATATTATATATATATATATATCGAATATTGTATATGGGTTGTAGATTAGAGGATGGGAATATATATCTTTGGGAAGCATATATTTTTGGGAAACGTTTAAAGCACACTTTTAAGAAGAGTATTTTTTACAAAATATAAATATATCCAAATATATAATAATAATAAAAAAAATACTAGTATGTTTGGGAACTTAACTGCATATGAACGGTTATGTGGTATAGTTAGCGGAACTTTAGTGGTGTTGTTGACCCACGCTTAAGTAGGACTTTTTTATGAAATTCAATTTTTTAAAATGAAGGGTACTGCAGACTGTAAGATTGATTGTATGATGTAGATGCCAATGGAATACATTAAAAAATATGTATCATGAAATGTGATATCAAACCAATACAGTTAAACTTATAAGCGGGAACTTTGCATGTAACAATCAAACTACAGGGGATTCAATAACTTAGAAATGTTGGGAAAGTTCATTTATTCAGTAATTCAAACGAAATTGTGAAACTCGTGTATTAATAAATTCAGTGCACACAGACTGAAATAGTTTAAGTATTTGGTTCTTTTAATATTGATGATTTTGGCTCACATTTAACAAAAAAAAAACAATTCACTATCTCAACAAATTAGAAAACTTCATAAGACCAATAAAAAACAATTTTTTAGTGAATTGTTGGCCTTCCTGAAAGTATGTTCATTTACTGTACATGTACAAGACTTGGAGGGGGCCGTGCTTTTAAGTCTGCTCAATTCGGACGTGGTATGGAGGTGATCAGTTTGTGGCACTGATGAGGTGGTATGGAAGCCCAGGTTTCTTTGACAGTGGCATTCAGCTCATCTGCATTTTTTGATCTATTTTTTCTCATTTTCCTCTTGACAATAACCACCAACTTCTCTATAGGTTCATGTCTGGTGAGTTGCTGGCCAGTCAAGACACCAAACACCCAGGTCATTTAACCAACCTTGGGGCTTTTGGAGTGTGGCAGGTGCCGAATACTGCGGAAAAATTAAATTAGCCTCTCCATAAAGCATGTCAGCATAAGGAAGCATGATGAAGGGTCTTGTTATGAAGTGCTCCAAAGTTTCTTGGTAAACAGGTGCAGTGACGTTAGTTTTCACACAATGGACCAACACCAGCAGATGACATTGCACCAAATCATCACAGACTGTGGAAACTTAGCACTGGATTTCAAGCAACTTGGGCTATGAGCTTCACCCTTCCTCCATACTCTAGGACCTTGGTTTCCAAATGATTTACAAAACTTGCTCTCATCTGAAAAGATAACTTTGGACCACTGGGCAACAGTCCAGTTCTTCTATTTAGCCCAGGTAAGACGCCTCTGACGTTTGTCTGTGGTTCAGGAGTGGCTTAATGAGGAATACGACAACTGTAGCCAAATCCTTGACACGTCTGTGTGTGGTGGCTCTTGATGCCCTTGACACCAGCCTCAGTCCATTTCTTGTGAAGTTCAATCAAATTCTTGAATCGATTTTGCTTGACAATCCTCATAAGGCTGCGGTTCTCTGTTGGTTGTGCATCTTTTACTTCCACACTTTTTCCTTCAACTCAACGTTCGGTAACATGCTTGGATACAGAACTCTGTGACAGCCAGATTCTTTGGCAATGAATGTTTGAGGCTTACCCTCCTTGTGAAGGGTGTCAATGATAGTCTGTGTGCATTGATTTTTTTTAATACACGAGTTTCACAATTTGAGTTGATTACTGAAATAAATGAACTTTTCCACGAGACCTTCTAAGGTATTGAGATGCAGCTGTTGTGTACTTATTTAAAAACATAACATCCAAAACAAATGATGAAAATGTACTTTAAATTACAATTCGGGATTTGGACATATTTCAATGTGCCTAATGTGTTTAAACAGTGATGAAAGTTACTCCTGTAAGTCACTTAGGTGGCCTTCTGTAATTAATACTGATTATCTGCGCATAAGCTTTTAATATCTACTTTAAGATTTGAAGTACATACAAGTGAACATCAATACAATTAAGTGCATTATTTTCCACAAGATGTAAAGATAAAATGTGTGGGGTGGGTGTGTGTGGGTGTGTGTGTGTGTCTCTCTCTGTGTCTGTGTGTGTGTGTCTGTGTGTGTGTGTGTGTGTGTGTGTGTGTTGTGTGTCTGTCTGTCTGTGTGTGTGTGTGGGTGTGTGTGTGTCTGTCTGTCTGTCTGTGTGTGTGTGTGTGTCTGTGTCTGTGTGTAGTTGAAGTAGAGTCCTGATGTGTGTGTGTGTTTGTGGCTATCAGTGTTATTCCGCCCGTATGTTTTTCAGTGTGTGCATGGGTTTGTTTGTGGCCGGTGCTCTGTCTCTCTCTGCTTGACTTATACTGCCGTGGTTTGGCTTCATTTTGAGTCTAACCACAGACTTATTCCACCGCCCTCCTACAATCACACTCATGAAGCCTCTCTGTGCTGTTCCTGGATCAGCTGTGCTGTCTGAAACACAATGCTTTAAAAACAGCTCAGATGGAGTAGTCTAACTCTAGATCAGCGCCGCGGCTCTGCTGTCTGTTTTGGGTGTTGCTGTTCTGTGAATCAGAGGGCTGGTTTGCATTAAGATTCGCAGATGAGCAGACTTGAGGTTTCAGGAATTAATGTGCTCATGAAGAAGAATTCAGCAGAACTGAAAACATATGAGTACTTCTGGACAAAGATAATTAAAGGGATTTCCAAAGCAAGTCTGGAGTTTCCCTGCGAGACTAAAGAAACAGACACCGAGCTGATTTCAACAGGTGTGTGTATCAGGAGCACAGTCTCTCTTTTTGGACTTTGAATGAGGAATGCTTTAAACAAACATTCAGCATTTTTAAAATGTTACATTATACAGTGGATCTCAACTGGTTTGGTTTTGAACAAAAACTGTTCATCACACAACACTAAACAACATTTCCTTTAGTAGCTACGATAGACATTGTGGCAACACAATAAGGGAACACGTTCTCTCAGTATTCAGAATAGTTCTCAGTTAGCTTGGCAATGTTAAATACAAGGTTTCAGCCTCGCAAATAACCAAATGTTAATAACCACAGAGTACAACATCCTTTGTCACAGTAAAGTGGAAATTATATGCTTACAATTTAAATATATAACTGGTTAAAAAGGGGTGGTTGATTGCGATTTCACTTTTTTAAACTTTAATTTGTGTGTAATGTTGCTGTTTGAGCATAAACAATATCTGCAAAGTTACGAAGCTGAAAGTTCAATGCAAACAGAGATGTCATCTTTTAAAATTCTGGCAGTTTAATGCCTACAAAAATGGCTCGTTGGGACTACAACAAGTTACTTCCTGGGTTCGTGACATCACAAACCCAGATAAACCCCGCCCTCAGGAATAGGCAGCAAAGGGGGCGAGGCCATGCTACGCTGCTTTAGAGAAGAGGAAGAGAAAACTAGAGGTACACGTAAACATCTATTCATATATGAATCGTGATTCTGTCTTCTAAGGATTCTAATGCATTCACAAGTTTCAAAATCAATGTTCAAAAGCAGCGGTTCTCAATACTGTTCCTCGCGTCCCCCTGCTCTGCATCTCTCTCTCTCTCTCATTCAGCTCAGCTCCAACAATGAACTGTTACGATTATACACTTATTTTCACATAGCTATGAGAAGCGTTAAACATGGACACGTGTGCAGTTGCCATACTGTATTAAAACTTTAATCAGGATAAAAACCATATATTAGAAGCTAACATAAGCAGTAGCATTTACAACAGCATCTAAAAGTATGAGACAACAACAAAAAAAAAACATAGGCCTACCATTAAAATCCATGCTTGCACAGGTTCTGCGCGATCCTCTTCACTAAAATCCTCTGCTTCTCAATCGGGCTCAAAATGATAAGCGATATTAACAATGTCTTGTTTACAATACAACCGGAGCACATGCCGCTGAGGTGAGGGACGTTTAGACGCGCACTAGAGGCGGTTTAGCCAATCACAACACACTAGCTTGCTAACCAATCAGAGCCCATCGCCTATTCTGAGGGAGGGGCTTCAGGAAACAGGAGTAGATCAGTAAGTTTCTCAGAGAAGGGACAGAGGGTGTGGAATAAAGGTAAATTATGTGAAAAATGTTTTTTTTTTTTAACGAAGCATTAACACATGTTAGACTGCACCCCATAAACAAAATCAAGCCTAGAAAAAACCCAATCAACCACCCCTTTAAGTTCAAGTTTTATCACTCAGTTTGTGTGTCTTGTCACTATAATTAAATCATACAAACAGAGTGCAGGGTGTGCATTTTAGTGGCCTTATCCTACAGCCAATGGCTGTTTTGAATGGGCTTGTTGGTTAAATACCTGAAATAAGGTCTGTGGTTAATACAAACTCAAGATATTTTCATATTTTATTCTACAATATAAAATACATCAGTAATGCCCACTTGAGTGTGTGTGTGTGTGTGTGTGAACATTTACTTGTCTTGAAACACACACACACACACACACACACACACACAACACACACACCAACACAAAAGTCTATGAGGAGGGTACTGCTCAATTAACTGTTAGACACAGTTAATTTAAATCAAAGCAACATGTACACCACCGTTTAAAAGTTTGGGCTTGGTAAGATTTTACTAATGCTGCATTTATTTAATCAAAAATACAGTAAAACGTTAATATTGTGAAATATTGTTAGAAATCAAAATAGCCGTTTTCTTTTTGAATATACTTTAAAATACTTTATTTATGTGATGGCAAGTTGAATTTTCAGCAGCTTTAATCAAGCCTATCAAATGTGACTCAGTAGCCTATATGCTAAAGCAGTACGCCATGGGCACTGAGGCACAGGTGGCACCTGAGAATGACCCACATCTATCCAGGTTACAGACAACTATAAATCTCATAGATATCCCATTCCAGACAATATCTAAACATGAATGCATGAAAAAAAAAGCACTTTTGGATTGCAGCTCAACTTTTTAAATTGCTGTCAGTGTTATGTAGATGCTTTACACCTTTTTTGAATCCATGCATAGCAGGATGAGGTTCTTCTGCAGGCATGATGATAGAGCTTCTTTGCATTGTAATGCAGCCTAGCCGGTGACCCCTGCCGATGTCATCAAACCGTGCGCCCAGGTGGCGCTGAGATGGATCGGGCCGGACGGTTTTCAGATCTCCACAGTCTGCTTTAGTGACCTTCTGCAGAGATTGGTTTAAATTCACTTTGGAGGACAGTCTCTCCAATATTTCATTCTGCTGGACATTTGAAGTTACTGGCTATTTCAGGAATAAAATTTAGATAGGCACAGATATATATATATACACACACACACATGGTTGATAGTAAACAAACCTGTGGAATTTTCAAGCAATGGCCAAAGTATTAAGAAAGTATTCATGCCAAAGTATTTTTTAAGATTATGCCTGATTATGGGAACATGGAATTAAACAGGAGATACAAATGTGAACACATGAACAGATATTTGGTTTAAATGCATTTGATTATTGTATTGTCATTTATTGAAATAAATTACAATTGTTACAATTCAAATGCAGAATTTATTGGACATTCCATTAAACATGAGGAATACTGTTAGAAACAGCTGGAAGCAACGCTTTGGAATCCTCGCAAACCTACTTTCTCCTTGCAAAACACTACAGGATGACTTCAAACTGATTCGAGGTAAATCACAAGAGATTTATCGAAGATTTGGCTTAGAAAAAGAATTCAGATATACAAAGACATTCTGCAAAAGTTACTGTGAGCGTTTCAAACAGGTGAGCAACACTGGAAGAGAAAGATCTTGATCTCTAAAAGAGACACTAAACTGATTTTTGGAAAGTCAACCCGGTATATTGATATGCATCAGAAATATGTGATTGTGCCTCTGCTGAGGTGGAGAGGAACAAGATCGATCATTAACAGGAACACAAAAAGAAACAGTTGAAAGTCACAAATTATTCCAGCATTTGGTGCACAGTTGGACAGCAGAAATCTCCACCAAACTCAATATGTGATGCTAAATATGACCCACTCACAAGATCTGAAAGAGGTAGATCCCTACAATGCTCTCGGTCTGTGATCAAGTAAAAACAAAGGTTTGACAGTATTGAGAATAGTGCAGATGTTAGATGATAGGGTAAATCTGATGAAACCTCTCAAAAACATATTTCACCCCAAAATCAAAAGATAACTATTTTTATTACATTTTATACCATTTATGACATCTAGCACTTAAGCACACTCCCTCACCCCAATTCTATTTTACTGTATTACACTAAAAAACCTGTAATACTAAACCTGTGTAAATGTAAGGCAGCAAATTTATTCCTTTAAACTTTTTGTTTTGCTTTAAAATGTGCTCAGCTGTCATAAAAATAGTACAAAAACAGCTTCATATTCTTTATGCAAAAATTGTTTCTTTTCTTTTTGGGGGGGGGATCCAGACACAGGTTTAATGAGATAGTTCATATTTGGCTGTGCATAATAAGCTGAGAGTTTAGCATGCTCAGAGATACCTGGATAGAAACAGAAACATTCATTATGAGGTTTTTTTGCATGCAAATGTTAAGGCTTCTGGTCGTGGGCTGATGATGAGGAGCTTCTGCTCTCGCACCATGCTTCATATTTTTATTCCAAACAAAAGGCAGAATCAAAGGTTTCAAAGCACACAGAGATCATTTCAATTCCAGAGAGAGACGTGATTCCAGCTTTCTGAGATCTGCTGGTTTCCATGACGATCAAGCGGCGAGGCGCTGAGTGGCCAGTTCCTCGGCATCGTCGCGGTTCTCGTTGATCTCCGCCAGCGTCCGCACGAAGCGGGTCCATTCGTCGTTTCGCGGGACTGCGATTTGCTTTGGTGGAACAGAGAGAGAGAGAGAAACATAATACAGGAGTGTTTGGTAAAGAGGTGTAAAGTCTGCAGTGGCCACACCGCAGAAGATCAAACTATTCTGGGATTGTCAGAGTGAACTGACCCCTGGCTAACAATCCTCCATCTCATTCTTCTACTCTATCTGCTGAGTGACAGAGGCCCACTGTGGCCCCTGAAGGGCCCCTCTCTGACAGACATGCAATTGTAGTGTGTGTCATCTTTAGAGACTCCGCTTGGGCTTTTTACACGACTGTCTCAGTGACAGAATGGGAGCGGGAGAGAGAAAGCCACCGAAGGTGTTACCGTGTAGTCGGTCTGTGATGTGTCTTAAGTAAACTCTATTCTCTCACCTCGCCGACGTCATAAATGTGGATCTGTCCCTCTGAGTCACCCACGGCGATCTCTCTGCCCGACTGAGACCAGCGCAGCCTGTTCAGAGCGGGACTGCCGTCCACAGACATGCTGGCAGTGGGCACCTGCACACACACACGCACACATACACACAAGCACACACACGCACACACACACAAACACGCACAGACAGACCCGACAGCAGACATCACACACACACACACACACACCACACAACCATAAAAGACACACCCACACACATACACCCACACACACAAACACACACACACAAAACACACACACACACACACACAACACCACACACACACACACACACACGCTCTCTCTCACCCACACACACACACACACAAACAGACAGACCGAAAGACGACAGACAGACAGACAGACCAGACAACACAACACAAACAGAAGACAGGACAACACACAGACACAATACACACACACAACACACAACACACAGACAGACAGACAGACAGACACACAACACACACCACACACACACACACACAGACAGACACACCAACACACACAAACACACACACACACACAGACAGACACACACACACACACACAGAGAAAAACACACACACACACACACACCACAACACCACACAACAAAGAAACACACAGACAGACAGACAAGGTAGTGAGCTTTTTTAAAATTATACCATTAACACGGTTGAATAGTACACGATTGTCAATTCACTTTCTACTCGGGATTCATATGCCATGCTGATATTGAAAGTAACGGGGTCAACAATGTTTAAATACAACACCGGACACGGTGATCAAAGAAATTGTACATTTTCAGCACTGGTGCCTTCTACAGAACTTCTAGCGAAATGCATATAAGAACATGGATCAACAAAAACACTCTGATTGCCTTGTTGTGAATTTGGACTCAAACTGTCAAAGTAGTAGTAAAACATGTACAGTAAACTTGCTGTATACAGTAGGAAATAACCAAAAATGACTTCTATAGTATTATATTTCATGCCGTGAACACATTTAGTAATAAATCATATTTTTTTTTTTTTAAAATGCAATGCGGGTTTTATACACACACCTACTGTTCAAAATGTATTTATTTGATAAAAAAAAAAAACGCTAAAATCCATATTGTGCATATTATTACAATTTAAAGTAAATACAGTTTTCTATTTGAATATATTTTAGAAAGCATTTTATTCCCATCTCCATGCTAAAAGCATTCAGAAATCCTTATCATTATCAATAATGTTAAAAACAGCTGTGCTGCTTCATATTTTTTTGTAAACAATGATGCACCGCTCGTTGCGGAGTCCTAATGAAAAAACCTTCAATAGAACAGGCATTTTGGAATAGGACTCTTCTAGTAACGTATAAAGTTTTACTGTCACTTTTGATCAACCAAACCCAAATGATCTTAGCCAACTCAAAAAAAATTTATTTGAAAAAAAAAAACAAAAAAAGAAACACTTTCAACGTATTGTATATGCGTACATTTATCTTTTCATTTAACACTATTCATGGCAGAAAGGTTATTGAATATTAAAGCGCCATAACTCCACAGTGTTTGATTAATTTTCATACAACTGAGTTTTACTTAAAAAAAAGTTAAATCTAATTAGTAACAGTTTGTTTTAACAACTGACTGAAAAGTGATTTTCATGAAGTGATTTCAGAGCAAATACATAAATATCCATATATGCTGAATAATGTCAACAGGCTGAAAAAATGTGTTTTTATATAATTGTTTTAACTATATTGCTCAACCCTAAAAAATTAAAAATAAATAGTGGTGGATAACAGTTCGGTCCATTATTTTTAATACTAAATATGTCAGCGTGTGTTGATGTGCCTCATTTGTTCAGTAATATTTCATGTTTCACCTCTGTGTCATTGTTGAGGTTCCACAGGTCGACGCGTCCGAGTCCGTCCACACAGGCGAAGAGAGCGGGATGCACCGGAGACCACATAACATCATACACATAATCAGAGTTGTCCTCAAACGAGTACAGCGGCTTGTTATTCTACAGCAGAGAGAGAAACACAGTCAGCCGAGAGACTCATGAATGACAGCGTTATGGAATAAGTGTTTATGAATGCTGTGCTACCTTGGTGCTCCAGAGTTTAACGGTCCAATCAAATGAGGCGGTCAGGAAGAGATGAGTAAAATCTACAGGTCCTGCCGCTGTGTGACAGTGAATGCCTGTGATTGGACCATGATGCCCCTCAACCTTCAATGTCCGCCCGCTGATCACAACACACACACACACACACAGAGAGAGAGAGAGAATGATCAGCATCTCAGCATGTCTCCATCAGTCAGTTAACACTTCACATCAACTAACACACACCGCTGAGTGTGTGTGCGCTCATTACTGTGAGAGGTAAACAGCCGTGTGAGAGATGCTGAGTGTGTGTGTGTGTGTGTGTGTGTGTGTGTGTGGGGTGTCGAGGATCAGATAACCACAGCATCACCAATGAAGAGGAAACTCTCTCAGCTCATCCCAGCACACACAAACACATCGACTACATCCCATTCATAAAAACAAACTGCTTTCCATATTTTTGATACAAAAACTTGTGCTGGAACTTTCAGGAAGAAAGTTTAGAGAGATAGCGATGAATTATAACATGATTTCTGCCTCAGTAAAGCTCTACAGTCACAGTAGACATCAGAAACTTATTATTAATAGAAATTCTATATTAATTTCCTTATACATATTTATTCACTATTTACTTGCAATGAAATATCAACCCTACCATTCAAAAGTTGGGGTCTGTAAGATAGATATTATGTTCACCAAGCTGCATTTATTTGATCAACAAACAGTAAAACAGTAATTTGTGAAATATATTACAATTTAAAACAACTGTTTTCTCTTTGAATAAAAACTGTTTTCTCTTAAAATGCTTTTTTTTTTTCTGTGATGGCAAAACTGAATTTTCAATACTAACATTATGAATATCTTTACTGTCACTTTTGATCAATTTAATGTGTCCTAGATGACTAAAACTAATATTGCTTACAAAAAAAAAGATATATCTATCATATACAGTTTATATACGCATGTAGTGTACATAAACTGACATAATACTATTACTAAAAAATTATGAAAAAAGTTCAAATTAGTATATACGATTTAGTAAAGTGTCATATATTTAGATAATATATATTTATATAGATAAATAAATATATTTATACTATTTTCATTTTGTATATTATTTTTATTAATTTATAAAATCTTTGTAACCAAACAAGGTGGTGATTAATTTCACAAAGAGAAAGCTTATCAGGGATCAGGGATTTTTTTACACCAGAAATGAGAAATACTAAGCAATAGATTGTACTGATTATTTGTATACATATTTATTTTTAGTGTATTTTATCGAACTTGCGATCTGATCACCAGAAACAGATATTTAATAAGAGGACTAAGAAAAATGAAATAAATTTTATAAAAAAGAAAATGTTTGTTTGCGCAAGCGGATTACACGCATAAATCCATGGATCTGCTGCAGTGAACACTGTGTGTGTGTGGTGGTGTGTGTGTGTGTGTGTGTGTGTGTTACCTGCCATGACGACAGGCTGTGTAGACTGATCCATCCTCACTTCCCACCACAAAGTTATTAACGTCACCCAGAGGGAAGGACATGGAGGTGACCGCAACGGATTTAGACTGCTTAAACACCAGCTCCATACTGTCCTGTTGACACACACACACACACATCAATAACACCACAGCCACCAGCCTCTTCCACAAAGATTTGTACACAAAATCCACTCTTTTTACTGGTTGAGTTAGCAAGTGGCTTTCTTTGAATGTGATATTCAAACTCTGAAACTATGATGGTACTTCTGAAGGTACGGGTCACGCGATGGACGGAGCAGAGAGCATTGTGGGTACCTGTGGTTGAGACAGCATGTCCAGACTCCAGGAGCACATCTTTCCATCAGTAGAGATGCTAATGAGGTTATGAGCGTTCTGTGTGCCAACCACATTAACACAGTACACTGGGTGCTGCACGGAGAATCAGAAATGTAAGGTTAAGGGTAAAAAATAATAAAACAAATCGGAAAAATAAGCAATATTTTTTTAGGACACCCTAATAATATCTCAAGGTTCTTGGGCTGCAGCAGCTGCTCAGCCTCATTTTCAGTACGGCGTGTGAACGTCACGTACCGTGTGCGCCGCGGCAGAGAGAGGCGTCCTCTGGGCAGGAGTGCGTTTGTTACTTCTGTTGTCCCACAGGACGATCTGTCCTGAATAAGTGCCACCGACAACCAGGTTAGGGTGAAACTTTGCAAACACAGCAGACATGACCGCAGACTAGAGGAGAGAGAGAGAGACAGACAGGGATAATCTCGATGAATTCCACAACCCTTCAATCCTGCTGGACAAATGCGAAGGAAGCCCGGTTTAGCAGATTCACATGAATAACCAAAAAGTGTTAGAGAAGAACTAACTAACACCGATAATGCTACAATCCATGTTTTTGCCTACTCACTGAAATTGCCAGCTCATATGCTGCTTCTTGTTTAAAGTGTTTGTGTATTTAAAGGGATAGATGATCTAAAAATTAACATTTTGTCATCAATTATGCACCCCTATGTTGTTTCAAACTTACAAGATTTTCATTCATCTCCAAAGATCCAAAGATATTTATAATGAAACCTTAATTTCATTCCAAGCTTTGATGCTTCAAAAAATTAATAAAAGTAATCCATATGAATCCAAGCGTTGCATCCCCAGTCTTATGAGAGTACAATTGCTTTATTTGATGAACGTATTTAATTTAGACTTATATTCACACATAAACATTGAGAAACTCACATACATAGAGCTCATCAAATATGGTAAACAGAAACTCATCTGTATTGGCATGACACACAAGAAGAACCTAATTCGTTCTTGCGGAAACACAAGCTTGAGTCACATCCAAACACAAACCTCTTGTGCATCAAGCAAGTAAAGTTTCCCTAAAAGACCTTTCTTTTACAATCTCTCTAGGATTTTATTTTTTGAAGTATGAAAGTTTTGATGAAATGGACTTTCTGTGGAGGAACAGAAATCTTTCAGGTTATATTAAAAATCTCTTAATTTGTGTTTTGAAGATTAACCAAAGTCTTATGGGTTTGGAACGACATGAAGGTGAGCAAATGATGACAATTTTCTAGGGATGCACGATATTATCGGAACGTTATCGGAATCGGCCGATAATGGCTTTAAATGTACACATTTGAAATTTTATGCCGAAAAATAATTCCGATATGCCTTGCTGATATTACAAATAGTTTACATGTGCTCAGGGTGTACTAGCGATAAGATCAAGTCAGAAGTGTGGTCATTCTTGAAGCAAACTCTTGCCTGAGTGAATGACGATTAGATTCACTGTTTTGAAGTTAACAGTTACCAGTGCGTGCAGCAGCAGCGGCAGCCTCCCCCGGGTCCTAATGTGCCTCCGGTAAGGCGTTTTATTTATTTAGGGGGCGCTGTAGGCCGGCTTGTAATAAAATGAATCAGAATCAGAAAGAGCTTTATTGCCAAGTATGTTTGCACATACAAGGAATTTGTTATGGTGACAGAAGCTTCCTTGTAGGTTCTGATGTCTGCTTTGTAGCTGAGCCAAACCAGACAGTTACTGAAGTGCACAGCACAGACTCAGTGACAGCGGAGTAGAACTGTGTGAGCAGCTCCTGTGGCAGGTTGAACTTCCTCAGCTGGCGAAGGAAGTACAACCTCTGCTGGGCCTGGAGGGGAGCATCAGTCTGGAGATGGTGGTGCCCAGGAACTTGAATGACTCCACTGTTGCCACAGTGCTGAGTATGATGGTGAGTGGGGGGAGTGCAGGGGGGTTTCTTCTGAAGTCCACGATCATCTCCACTGTTTTGAGTGTGTTCAGCTCCAGGTTGTTATGACTGCATCAGACAGTCAGCTGCTCAACCTCGCTTCTTTAAGCAGACTCATCACCATCCTGGATGAGGCCGATGACTGTAGTGTCATCTGCAAACTTCAGGAGCTTGACAGAGGGGTCTTTTGATGTGCAGTCGTTGGTGTACAGGGAGAAGCGCAGTGGGGAGAGCACACATCCCTGAGGGGCGCCAGTGCTGATGGTGCAGCTGTTTGACAAGGCAATCTGTCAGAAAGCGATGATCAATGTACAGAGGGAGCTATGAACAGAGGTGGTTAGTTTGGTCTGGAGGAGTTGGGATGATGGTGTAAGAGCGAACTGAAGTCCACGAACAGGATCCTCACATAAGTCCCTGATTTGTCTAGATGTTGCAGGATGTAGTGCAGTCCCATGTTGACTGCATCATCCACGGACCTGTTTGCTCGGTAAGCAAACTGCAGGGGATCCAGTGATGCAATTCAGATAAGCCAACACCAGTCTCTCAAACGACTTCATGACCACAGATGTTAGGGAAACAGGTCTGTGGTCATTAAGGGCTGTGATTTGGGGTTTCTTTGGGATGGGGATGGTGGAGCATTTGAAGCAGGATTCAGGAGTCAGTGATATGTGAAGCATCTGTGTGAGAGGCCAGTTGGTCAGCACAGGTTTTTAGACAGGCTGGTGAAACACCGTCTGGGCCTGGTGCTTTTCTTCTCTTCTGTTTCCTGAAGACCTGATGCACATCATCTTCACTGATCTGAAGTGCAGGAGGGGGGAGAGGGGGGTTGCTGGAGGTATTAATGTTTGTGTAGAGAGATGGTCAGAGTGGGTGTGGGGTGTGAGACCGGGAGTTTCAAATCTGCAGTAAAACTCATTAATTCTCCACAGTACTGGGGGATGGTGTCTTGTAATTGGTTATTTCTTTTAGACTTTTCCACACTGATGCAGAGTCGTTTGCTGAAAACTGGTTTTCTAGCTTTTTAGAGTAGCTCCTCTTAGCCACTCTAATCTCCTTATTCGGTGTGTTTCTGGCCTGATTGTACAAGATTCTGTCCTCATTTCTGTAGGCATCCTCTTTGGCCTGACGAAGCTGTCTGAGTTTTGCAGAAACACGTTCGTCAGTTGTACGTAATAAGTATGGTGGACTCACAGAAACTGATGTATGATGTTACAGTCTCTGTGAGCTCGTCCAGATCGGTGTCAGCAGCTTCAAAAACACTCCAATCAGAGCAGACGAAGCTGCTTGTAAAATCCGCTAGCTCATTGTCAAACTTCTTATTACAGGTTTAGCTGATTTCAGTTCCTGCCTGAAAAGTAAAGTTTCTTTCTGAAAAGTAAAATACACAAATAATATTAAGATACTTGTGTTTCTGATTAAATGTTGCTTTGATTAAAGGTCAGAAGCTACATGAAAAAAAAGAAAATCACAAACATGATATTGTAATTAAAGATTTAATAATACAGTTTATCATTAATATGTAAGATATTTTTATTATGAAAACTTAAATACAAGGAGCTCTAAAAGATTTTTAGAATTTTTACAGCTCTTTTGCTTTAGACCATTTATTACTGTAAAATCCACAAAATGTTAAGGTTTCAACTGCATTGGTCTAAAAAATGAATTAATAAATAAAATAAAATAAAAAAACAGCAGAGATTGATTTTATTAGTTATTTTCAAAGCTGTCAATGTACTCTCATTAAAAAAGCACCTTAATAATGTTTATCAGTTCTAACAAATACATTTTTGCTCAAAAATAACCAAAAATTAAACAATTATTTGTTTATAATTTCTGCACAGGAGGCACTTCTTGTTGTTTCAAAACAAAAGGAAATATATATCGGCATCGGCTATTGGTCAAAATTATGTGAAAAATATCGGCATATCAGATATAGGCAAAAATCTAATATCATGCATTACTGGAATTTTTTTTTTTTGGGGTGAACTATGTCTAAGTATTTCTTCACTGTGCTTTAAACACAGAATAAAGTGTCCAAATAATATACTTTGATAGTTTTATTAAAACGATTTTTGCTTAGCTCATTTATTTTATAATATTTGAAAATGGGGGAGGTAGTAAAGTAACCAAGTAAAGTTTGACAAGTGACTTCACACTGCTGCTTCTCAGTGGTTCAGCTGATATTTTCTCAGCATGTTCTGTACCTTCTTGTTTTGGAGAATAGTTTGTGAGCAAAGCTACATTATAAAAGCCTCTGAGGTGCATCAAGCATAAATGCAGCTAGTAACTGAGTGATGTGACCTCAAACACACAACCAAGTACCATCACAAACAAAAACAACATTTAATTTTTACACCAACAACAACTAATGATGCTGATGCTGAATTTTGTTATTCACTGAATAAGCTGAACAACTCACACTTTCCTCTAAGAAGAGTTAACCAGCCCCAACACACTCAGCAGAAAGATGGAAAAAGTAACACACCTTGAGTTTTCCGCATCTGTGTGTGTGTGTGTGTGTGTGTGTGAGCTGTGCATCCGTTGCTGAGGGCCGCACATGTGGTTCTACTCAGGTCGTCCACAGCAGATCACCTCAGGCCAAACACACAACTAACACTGAACATACAGCAACACTCAACTGATCAGTGAAAAAAAACATCCAAAAGAAATGAGTTTGTGAATGAATGTGCATGTGCAACACAGAGTTTAAAGGAATAGTATCATAAATGAACATTGTTGTGAACACACCCAATGTTGTTCTAAACCTGCATGACATTCATTCTTTCATGGAACACAAAAGGAGATATGACCACTATACGCTTTTACTGCATGGAAAAGAGAAGTTTGAACAGTCTTCAAAACCTCTTCTTTTGTGATCCATGCAAGGAAAAAGTAATGGCTTTGTGATGACATGAGAGATTTTGAACTATGCCTAAGGTATCACAAGTGTGAGTGTGTGTGTACCTGACAGTGGAAGACATACTCCGGTGTGGTCTTCTTGTATTTTTTTTTTTTTTTCCCATTTTTTGGGTTTTTTTTTTCCAGACCAAAGCCACTCCATCAGGCTCATGCGGGGCTTCCACATTGTTGTTGTAAGAGGCGACCAGCAACTCTGGATACTGTGAACACATGTACAGATCAGGAGAACTAGACGTTTACCATCTAAGAAACACTTTTGCTTTCCCGTATTAAGTGTGGTTACAGCTTACTCTGACCAAGAACCGCCCGCTTACATTTACTTATTTTATTTTTACTTTTTTGTGCTGACTGTAACAAATGTGCACAGAAAAAAAAACAAAATAACGGTCACAGGGACAAAATTTTATTTAAAGAAAAAAATATTTTAATATTTATTATTTAACACTTTAGTTTAGGGACCAATTCTCACTACTATTAATTATGACTTTTGCTTCAATAAACTCCTCATTTGCTGCTTATAAAACACAGTGTAGTTATGTTTCAGGTATTGGGTATGATTAGGGATGTAGAATAAGGCCATGTCGAATAAGGCATTAATATGTGCTTAATAAGTACTAATAAACAGCCAAAATGTAATATGCATGCTAACGAGCAACTAGTTAATAGTGAGAATTGAATCCTAAGCTAAAGTGTTACCTTGAATACTATATAATAAATATATAATACTTAATAATAATAGTAATTCAAAATACAAACTAAATGCTACCATAGTAGTAGTTGTACCCAAAAAAGAGAAAAAAAAGCTATTATCATTTACTTTGTCTTTACTTATCATAAACATATATGACTATGACTACATAAAACTAATAGACAACCCCTGTGCTATATTCAGACTGAAACGCAAGTCATATATGTTTGGAATGACATGTTGGTGAGCAAAAGATGACATTTTTGGTAAAAAAGCATAGCTTTTCCAGAAAGAAAGCAATTTTTCCAAAAAGCTGAGGAGTAATATGACAGTGTTTTTTACTCATTCTTATAAATTAAGACATTTTTTTGTTTCATTTGTGGTAATGTAAATTTAAGCATTAAGTTATTCAATAAACAGCAATACTGAAAAACAAATGTTAGTAGTCTAGCTATTTTTCAAAAGGGTAATCTGACTGAATTTTAAATCCTTTGAATGTAACATATGTCATTATTCAATCATTTATATACTTTCTCATGTCCTAGTATCATATGCAGGGACAATTAATACGGCTACAATGCCGTAAAGTATCCAATGAGCCACTAATTGCATGACGCCAGAAATTTCTCAAGTAAACTCACACTGACAGCATTGTTTCAGTGTGTGGTTTGTGCTCTCACTCAAATCACACACATCTGTTTGTGCTGTGGACACACATGAGGTGCAGTGAGCTTGAGAGGGTTTATACTCTAGATCTATTACATCAAACTAGACACAGCGACTCCAAGACATCCAATCATCTGTTTGATACGGCGAAAGAAATGAACTTTGAAAAACACCTCTAAACACACAGCCAATGTGAAATATCTTCACATTCATATCTAAATGTTATACATCAAAAGCATGTTCACCAGATGAGATTTGTGTTTTGAGGATCAGTGTTATCTTCAACATTTCTGTCAGTTGCAGACAAATAAGCAGCAGTTTTGATAAATCATAAAACTAACATATTGACAAAAAATATACTTCAATCGTCACTTGATCCACGCCTAATGTCATGTGCTAGGTCATATTATACACTACCGCTCAAAAGATTCGAGACAGTACAATTTTTTTATGTTTTTGAAAGAAGTCTCTTGACCAAGGCTGCATTTATTTGATCTCAAACACAGAAATAACAGTAATATTGTGAAATATTATTATTATTATTATATTTCAAATAACCGTTTTCTATTGCAATTTATATTTTAAAATGTAATTTATTGCTGTGATCATACTCCAGTCTTAGTGTCACACGATCCTTCAGAAATCAGGAGGTAATGTACCTGTGGGGACCAATCCAGACAGGTCACCACCCGCTGTTTGGACCAGTGATCATCAACAAACTTCCTGTTTAGAGACAGTTTGGTCCCAGCCTGCATCTCACTAGATAGATAGATACACACACACACACACACACACACACAAGCAAATATCTCACATTAAACAGTGCACATGAGCTGGTTTGTAATTTTGTTTAGGTGAGTAGGGCTGACTGTTACCCCTCCTTCTCCTCCATGTCACGGCCGCTGTAGTCGAAGAAAACATCCACGTGTTCGGACAGAGCGCGCTCCATGAAACGTGTGCTGTGATCGAAGAACTCCATGAACTCCTCCGAGTGCAGAATCTGCAGCTTCTCCTCCTCTGTTAGCTCATGAGGGGGCGCTACACTCACGAACAGACAGGACACAATGACAGGTGTGTAACTGGAGGAAATGAATTCCATTTATACATGAGAATTGTTGAATTCTTGATTCTAGTGGTTGACAAATATTCCAAAGTATTTAATTAAATCGTGTTTAATTTTCCTGTGAAGCAGTTCCAGGTTTGTTCCAGTCAATCCAGTATTGAGCCATGCAAAACTGTAGGAAATTGTAGGAAAGTAAATCTACACAAAAGATTTTGAAAATTGTCTAAACGCATGCATATAGCAAAGGAGCAACTGTGGAAAAATTGATTCTGAACCACTAAACTATTTGAAAATGTAATGCATGCTCTGGGAAGAAACATGTTGAAGCAGGTGCATTAACCTGTCAATATTTCAATGATCTGTTGTGATTGTTTTCCTTACATAAAGTTCCCAGCTTGTGTTACCATTACACCAACATTCAGTTCTGTGACAAACACTGCGAATAGTCAGAACTTCTATGAAATGCCTACTTCAATCATGAATAACATAACATCAACAAATTTGTTAGTCAAACAGGCAAATATATAAATGGTTAAAAACATAAAAAATATTTAATCAAAATAAAACATTTGCCAAGGCAACATTTCTCATTTTCATTTAGTTGAAATTGAAATACTAAAAAGACTGAAATCATTAAAAAAAATAAAATAATGACAAACACAAAATTACTAAAACCACATCTGAAATCTAAAAATTAAATTAAAATA
>JADLZN010001954.1:0-36614 GCA_018155175.1 Sinocyclocheilus anophthalmus
CTGATTATTGTGGGTCTTCTATGCCCCGCCTCTCTCAAATACGTCGTTTTCAACAAAACCCACTCCTTTGACAAGCTCAGTCTGCTCTGATTGGCCACCTGACCCAGTGCATTTTGATTGGCCGAACACAGCAAGCACTCAAGTCGGAAATGTAACGCCCCTTACCATAATCGCGAGCCTCATCTTTCAAAATAAAAGTAAATACAGAGCCCGACAGGGGAAACAGAGTCGCGTGAAAGAACCACTAGTGGCATGAAGCTGTTATGTGTTTGCATTTACACAAGCCACGCGCGTTAAGTAGCGTGTTGTGACCCTCTGTCTCTCTCTTCTTCTCTCTCTCTCTCGCTCTTGCACAAGCGTTACACACAACACCCACACCACGATGCGCAAAAAAACTACGCATTTTACAAGTGAATTAGCAAAAATAACTTAAACGTAATAACAAAAACAGTTAGCTGATTCAGGAAGCGCCAGATTGTCATAGAAAAAGTCAGAATTACCTCCTCTCCAAGGTTCACGAAACGTTCATCTAAGGCCAAATAAAGTGCTTTTTGCCCTTTTTCGCTAGGAAAAAAAACCACCCACAGCGTCTTCCCGGACATGGGCTGCATCAACACTAACTCTGTTTCCTGGAAAAACCACACTTCTTCTTTGCGTGGGCCACCAATTTGGGGCCGCATTATGCAAAGATTTTTCCACATAGTGAGGTAGATATTGTGGGGGCGTGTTAGAACGAGCCGGTTTAAGTAGACGTTGTTGACTCTTAACTTTTATAAAGAACACCTCTTTGGATTTGAGACTTTAGTCTTTGCAACTATCAGGGACATTGATGCTATGCACGATCAGCTTGTAACACCCCAAAGAGAAAGGAAAACTTGAAATCGCATCATATGACCCCTTTAATAATATTTGAGGAACCAGGAAATCACACGTAGCAGGGAAAGACGACATTCAATACCGGATGACAAACTCAGAGTAGGAAACACTTTAAATACACATGACATGACAAGAAACACCTGGGAGCAATAAACATAATTGGACCCCATGACGGGCAAATAAAAACGGGGTAATGGGAAGCACTTGGGGAACAAAAGACAAGACACAGGACTGACAAAAAGCACTTTATTCACTTCTTTGCTTTATTGTTTTTCAGTAACTTCTTTATGTGTTTGTGCAGAAAATTGCATTATGCATTTTTATTCAGTGATGGAATATTCATAGTGTACTTTCCAGTAATACAGGTATAACAGAAATGTTATAAAGTAGTTATTTATTTATTATAATTATTTTGGTCAAGAGATTGTATATGCTGCTGTTCTTTTTAAATGTACTCAAGGAATGTATTGTTGTAATGTACACAGGATACTGTATAGTACATTAAAGTTTTCTAGATTTGAAAGTGTGTATGCGAGTGTGTCATGTTAATTTAATATTTTTGTGCTTTTGAATATACCATTTTAGAATGCTGAAAAAAAAAAATAGCCTTTTAAAAACAAAACTATAGTGTGATGGTATGCATTTCTATGGAAGCATTTTCTAATGATGCACGGTTGAAAAATGTTCTTAGATTGAAGGAACATTTTAAAGAGATACTCTTAAAAACAATGAAAATCTATAACTGTATTTCAAGAAAGTATAACAAAGTGTATTTTAAATAATTATATAAATAGTTACAATTACACCATAAGATAGTGGTGCTCTTCTACAGATAGGCGTCCTTGAAGTGGTTCCATTTTAACACAACTAACTATATTAAAATATACTGCAATTAGCTAAAAGTTCATCTTAAGCATATCTTAAAAGAGCATTTAACATACTTAAAGTTGTTTCCAAAATATAACACATTTATTATTACACTTTAGTATAGTATTGTATATAAAAATTATAGTTGAGGCATCGCTTTAGTGTACAAACTTAAAAAACCTGGTGTTATACCTGAAGGAACGTTCAAGAAAATATGGCTAGAAATCCACATTCTTTCAGGCTATATCTGAATGGAATGATAAGGTTTATCCTGTTTATCTGATTATTTGATGTGCGTTGAAGTTGCTTTCGTTACTATAGCAACCCAACCCCCACCCCATACTGCCAAATGCCTTAAATGCAAATGCTCACAAATAGACAGAACTTTAAATGAGCAAATAACTAAACATTTTTTGGGCCATTTTAAATCAAGCAAAACCTTCTCTAAAACCTCAACAGATCCTCAACTGATTGGACAGTGGATCTACACTTTGGTTGTTCAAGTCACGTCAGACCACATCGGCGACCCCAGTACAACCAGTATTATTTAAGTATGAGCTTCTTAGAAGATAAAGCAGGAATGTGAAATAGAATGAAAATATTTCATGAGAAATTCGACATGCTGCATTGCTGCACCATTTTCTGATTGCAGTCCTGTTATCACAAAATTTTGGCTGTATAAAGCGCACAACGAAGGAGTTTTTATTATAATCCACAAGGAAAGCACAGTAAATCATTGGAGGAACCCACACCCACGTATAATGATTACTGAAACAACAGTTGTGATGGAACTAATTACCAAATGTGACCCTGGAGCACACAAAAAACAAAAACAGTCTGAATGAAGTCGGGGGGCTGGGGTATATTTGTAGCATTAGCCAAAAATACATAGGTCAAAATGATAGATTTTTTTTTTATGCCAAAAAATCATTAGGATATTAAGTTAAGGATATATTATGTTCCATGAAGATATTTTGTAACTTTCCTACTGTAAATATATCAAAACCTAATTTTTGATTAGTAATTTGCATTGCTAAGAACTTCATTTGGACAAACTTTAAAGGTGATTTTCTCAATATTAAAATTTTTTTTTGCACCCTCAATTTCCAGATTTTCAAATAGTTGTGTATTCTCGGCCAAAGTGTAATAGGTATTGTCCTATACTAACCCCAACCATACATTTCAATGGAAAAAGGGCTTATTTATTCAGCTTCAGAAAAAAATTGACATTAAGATGGTTTGTGGTCAGGGTCACAAAATTAGGAAATTAAACAAAGGAAATCCAAGCAAAAACAAAAAACATGTTGGACATAGTGATTTTTCAGTTGGATTTTTGTCTTTTTTTTTTGTCCTTTTGAACCTCTCTGGAGTGAGAACACAAAATAAAAAATATTATAAATAAATAATTTACCCTTATAACAATGCAGGGAATGGTGCCCATTTTCTGCTCCCGAAGGAAAGAGCCCCACTGGTTCTTGCAGGGTTAGCTCAAACCATAATGAAAAAACTCCTGAAACGGGGCTAACAGTAGGGGATGCATCTGAATATGGCATTACTGTCCCCTACTATACAGCAAAACACAAAAAACAAGTGCATGTGTCCAAAGTGTTGATACATAAACAGAAAAAAAAGAGCTTAAAAAAAAGTCCCAGGATGATATGAACCTTACTACTTCCAGTGAGATTTATGAGGAGACAGTGGTATTTCGTCAGTTGGAAGCAATGCAACTGAGAGGGTTAGGTCACATTGGACAATGACTACATGGGACGGAATGTAGTAGGTTCAGATTACATCATAATACACAACATTTTTTTATACTAGAGGTATAAGAGGTACTTGTTAATTGGTTGTTTGCAAAAGTAATTTACTTATTCAAAAAGTAGTATTAGGAACGTAGTATATGATTTCAGGGACAACCCCAAGTATTTTATTTGTTGGGAAAAGGTGAATTATCAGGTCGTGTTTACAAATTTGTGTCACTTAAACTAAGGCTGAAATATGTTTGTTTTTGTAAAATTCAAAATGGCAGAGTGGAATATTAACAGTAATATTTTCCAAGAAAACAAAAAGTTTTAAATTTTTTTTTTTTTTTAATGGTTGTTTTTTGTAAAAAAACTGTCTTGTACATTTTGTGTTAGTTCTTCAGCTTGCTCGCATGGTCTTCTGAAATCTGATAAAAAACATTCCGTAAGGCTCATCAAGGGTAAGATAGCACCATATAGTTGCAAAGACAAAACTATTCAACTGCTTAAATCATACATTCTGTTTTAATCACCCGGCATCTTTACTGCTAACCAAAGGTCAGACTATCACAGTAGAAACAGTTTATTGTTAGTTGATATGTCGCACTTGCTACTATATGTACACGCACTAAAAACCAATATTCAAAGCATATTAGCCGGCAGAATACCAGGCTTGGGAAAAGATATTATGTTCGTGGTCATAGGGGCAGGATAATAAAATTTCAAAAGCACAATATTAAAATTTACTGTTTCCACATATATAGGAAAAAATTAAAGTTGGGATCACCAACCGTTAGAATTCTGGGCTCAATATGTGCATGCGTGATTTTTGCAAACAGTTGGCTTTTACTACTTAGTCTAGTTTTTTAAAATGTGACTAGATTTTTCTGTGGGTGTCTGTCTTGAATGTTGGTTTAAAAATGGGTAACTGGAACTTGTTTACCACTCTTTTATACACTCATCTTTGAGTTTATACAACTCTAGATGGATAGTTTATTCATGGCCAACTTGCTTAAAATATCAAAAATAATCGGTGCTAAGTTTCAAATGGAAATGTGCAGTTACAGTCAAATTTCTGTTTTTTTAGAACATGTTACCGAATGTGCAGGATATCCACACGGCACAAAATACACAAAGAAATGTCTCACAGGTGTTCATGAGCTCTTCTTCCAGCTCATAAGGCAACACTCAGAATGGGGTGATGGAGGGAAATGGGCAGGAGACATGGCTCAGGGGGGGGACTAAAGAGTTAGGTTCTTTATATTTCAGTTCTTCCAATTCTTTACACCGATGTATTTCCCTTTCAATATTTTTACACCCTGGATTTCTTTAAAAATTACGTATTTATTGGAGATGTTCCCATTATGACGTTGCCATTAAGTGGCATGTGGGTTTTTTTGTGCTGTAAGAGAACATGGATCCGTAAGTATTATTAAAAAATGGAAATATTCAATTTCATTTACCCACCATCATGTTCTTCCAAAAAACCAACGTATGATTTGTATTCGTTCATTATTAATGTTGTGATAGTCAAAGGTTTTTTTTTGGCATTTCATTATAATGGAGTCACTGGGGGGGGGGACCTTGCGTTAGTTATTATTAGTATGGGACAAAAACAGTTCTTCAAACACAAAAAAAATATTCGGTGTATTGTGTGTGTGTTCGGAAAAGAAGAACAGGAATAGGTCACAAAGGTTTTGGAATGGACATAAAGGGCGATTAAATCTTGATAAGGTCCCTTTCTTTGTTTTTTTTTTTTTTTGTGTGGTGGTGTTGGAATGAAACTTAATCCCCTTAAAATATGTCTTCTCTTAGTGTTGGAGTGGGGCATACAGTTTCATTCACTACTATGAACCACAGAATGTTCCCTTTCGCTCAAAAGTTTATCAGGAAAGAAATGGGTAGCTGGTGGTCGGTCAAAGTCAGAGTGAGGCATTTGATGGTGGGGCCGTTTTTGCCCTTTGGGATTCTTCTGTTGACCCATCATTGGCTGAATATGAAGGGGGATAAAGTGGAAAAACCCATTCTTCTCTGTTGAGCAATACATAACCCCGTCCTCACAGTCATGAGGTTGCTGCCATGGGCTAAATCTGTACTCAGCCGGCCACTCGTATAACCTGATGAGAGAGAATGGAAAAAAGAATTGTGGGGTGATTCTCTGTGTGTGAGTGAGGTAGGATAGGGAGGGGCAAACAAGTTGTGCCAGGGTGAGCTGAGTAGGGAGGGTGGAGGGCGTTGGTTAAAGAATGCAGAGGCAAACAGCGCCTGAGGGGATGGGAACCGGGGGACGGATAGGAAATCTAGGAAAGTCTTTCTGGTAGCTAGTTCATACAGACAGAAAGTTACAGAAGGATTAGGATGATCTTTCGGGGGAGTACAGCACGGAAAATAAAGTATACATAAAGATGCTTTTTAAGGAAATAGGAGGGGGACAAGGACAAGAATAAATGAAAAGTGGGAAAGGAGTGGAGGGAATTCATTCTTGTGCGGAGGACAGAAAAGACATGAGAAGAAAGAAAGGTGGGCTGAAGAAAGTGGGGCGGATAAATGAAGGGGACAGAGCCAAAGCAGCAGAGAAGTGATTTTAAAAAACGGGGGCCAGCGCTGTCAGTAGAGAATAGAGGAAAAGAAGAGAAGAGGAGCGTTAGTGTGCATGGTTAAAATTAAAAGAGTGAGGTGAGGGTGAGGGGGAGGAACACAGTCATGATGCGAGAAAGGAGGGGGAGGTAAAGAAAGGTGGTTGTGCGTTTTGCAGTTATCAAGAAACAGACGCACACAGTGATACAATAAGGAGAAGGACGGCAGAGCAAGAGAGGAAGTCATTCGCAGTGGCAACATCTACAAATGAGAGTTTATGAGAGCACATGCATGTCAGCGCCTATGTGTGCGCTGAAGCTCGTGTGTGATAGTGGATGCACGTTATGAGGACTCTTATGCTCTGGCTCCTTCCTGTCATCTTTCTGTGTTCCTTCTGGATATTCCTCTCTAACAAGTGAGTTCTCTAACAAGTGAGTATATTCATTTAAGCCTGTGTGTGTGTGTGTGTCTTATCTAGCCTTCTATTTGGAGACTGAACTTTAAAAGACCTGAGTGCTAAATATCGATACGGTCTTCTGGCCACCTAGACTGAAATTAAGTCTTTTTTCGGGTCAAGTTAGTTACCAATCATTTTTTTAGTAAGTAAAGGCCTCTTTAATCTTTGTACTGTCAGATACGTGGAGACATTTGATTAGCAAAAGATTATATTACATTGTTACAAAGGGGTCATGAAAGCAAAGCAAGATGATACTTTTGGAAAAATGGTTCAATGTTTTAGAACGCTGGAAAGGTCTAAATGTTGGACTTTAGATGTTTGCTCTGTTTCAGTAAAGTTCCGTGGAACATTTCACTTTAGAAAATAATTGAAAGTTTCATTTGCATGTCTGAACACTGATCTCTTAAATTCAAAGGCTTATAAAGTCATTAAACTTGAACATTAACTTTAGCTAGACAAAAGTTTCATTTAATATATTTAATACAGTGCAATATCGTTTTGCATTTCATGTGACAAAACATTTACTGACTGAAACAGTCAATTCTGTTATGAATAACAAGCATCTTCAAATGAACCATAATTAAATTAACAACTAAATGACATTTATTACATGGCTCTCTATAAAACATAATTATGATCGGTCAGTCGCAGTATTTAGTAGTCAGATATATTCACTGCCACCCATGGCAATGCTGTTTCTCTTGTTTTATACAAAAACAACTGGCAACATCTTACGTTTCATTTATTGTTTGCATTGATATCAAAAGCTTCAGTTCCGTATTATATTAACCCTTTAGCATTCCTGTAAAATTTGCCTAAAACTCCTAAAAAGGCATACTCAAAGTAAATTGCATGCTGTTCTTGAGCCATTTGGAGTATATGCATGGTTTTGTCTCTTTTGAAAGGGGTCACTCTGTGGTTTGTTCCTAAACAGAACAGAATAGAACATTGAACACACTGAAAAGGAAAAAAAAACAAACATTCCACTTACATTTTTTTTGTAAACAGATGCCTGCAGACAGGGCCGTCGCAAGGGGGATGCGAGGCCCTGTGCGAATGTTTGGAACGTGGAGGCCCGCTGCAATTTTGTGTTTGTGTGTGTGTGTGTGT
The DNA here is from genome assembly GCA_018155175.1 of Sinocyclocheilus anophthalmus. NCBI lineage: Eukaryota > Metazoa > Chordata > Actinopteri > Cypriniformes > Cyprinidae > Sinocyclocheilus > Sinocyclocheilus anophthalmus. The sequence continues at coordinate 7,630 of JADLZN010001954.1, forward strand.
TGTGTGTGTGTTTGTGTGTGTTTGTTGGGGTGGGTCATGAAGTTCATTTAAAAACAGAATTTATGCAAATATAAGACATGATCTAACATTTGTCATTTATGTTTATCTATACTTTTTATGTTTTTTTAATTATTTTTTTTAATCATTATTTACATTTTGCAGGTTTCTCACTTTGAACTCATGCTGGTGCGTTAATGTCTTCAAGGGCCTTTAGATTTTAAATGATGATTGCAAAGCCATCAGATCACACACTCAGAGAGCCTGATAACACATGAAAGAGCTGCTGTGCACGCGCACTGCTCTATAATTCACCCACATCAGGAATTGAATGCAGTCAATCCACAGAGGAGAGAGTTTCTCCTCTCAGACTCAAGTTTAACACATGCTCGTTTGAAGACGGTGAATCTTTACTGCCCTGCAGGTCAGAACTGATGCTTTTACATCGACGTTCGTCAGATCGTTTAACCGGAGTCACTCCTGCTTTTTGCACTTCATGACATTTCAGACGATCATGCAGAAGGCCTAACTAAACTGCAGTCATAATGCATGCTTGATTTGTGAAGGTATTTTTATTTGTTTTCTGTGCATGAATAAAAAAAAACAGGGACATTCTATTCGAAATTATAATTCACACTGTCTTTATTCTAGTCAAAAAGCACTATTAACACATGCCAAAACGCAAAATTGCAGCATATCCAGTTCAGCTCGATAACTTACGACACACCGAGTTCAAAACGAGAATGCAAATGAGAATCGGCGTTTTAGAGAAACAATTACCAGAAGTATATCCTCAATGCATGATGAAATCCCTACAAGACTCCCAACAGAAACCCGAAGCAGAGGAAAACGAATCCTTAACTTTTCCAAGTCCTTTTGCTGCCTGCATTTCAAAACACACACGCATTCCTCAAAAACCAGGCTCATCATCCCATCATTATCCCATCGAGTCTAACTTCTTTTTAAGAAACTCGAAGGATATTTGTGTCAGACTGCGTGCAATTGAAGGCGGGTCTGTGCAACTCAACATCTGTTCTATTCACATGACGCTAAGAAACATATCAGCAACATCTGGTAGAAATAAGTTTGATTCAGGTGCCTGCGCTCTCGCTCCCTCGCCAAAGAGCCCAAACTCCTCCAGGCGTCATGTGAGCGTGCTTCTGACGGGAAACCGATGCAAGCGTTTGGAGAGATCGGTGACAGCAGAAACGAGCGCCAGATGCAGTCTCAACCCGAATCACACCCTACTCGTGAGTCTCGTAAAACAAGACATCTTCAAATTCTATACAGCAAAAAATATTTGCGGCTGTCTGAGATGTTCGCGTTGGTTTTTATGGTATGGTTTTAAATGTCTATTCTTAATTATGCATTAATTTGATGATTTATTGATTCTTTCTAAATCAGTATAAGGTTGTAAAATGGTGGTTTTGACCCGCTGCACCTTTCCGTGACCCTCCTGACCCCTCATTTTATAGACATCTGGGAATTCCATACATGTTTGGAGCCCGTCACACCTTCAAATGATTCTTCACAACATCCTAAACGCTTTTCCAGACCTGTCATATGCTCTCCTTCTGGGTTAAAATCACCGCGCAAAACGACACAAATGTCTTAATTACTACAAGAAGAATTAGTCTTTCCTATGTTATTTTTTTTCTTAAGTGTTATTATTTGTTATAGTAGAAAATAACATGCAAACATGATTTCTGTGTAACACAATTTGTCCAGTTATTAGAACAGTTTGTGCATTTATTTCGTTCAAATGTTTTAAATCATAAGTGCTAAATAAAATGAAACATTAAACAACTCAATAAAATATTTCATTAAAACATGAGCATCATTACTGGGTTAGAATAAGTCTTCTAAATGTTAGCGTTCGAGTGCTATTGTTAAATAGTTTAAAATACTTTCCTCGCAAAAAAAATCTCTCTAAAATTAAAAAAAAAATTTATTTTAAAAATTGATGCAATAAAAAACTGCAAATCAAGCAAGAGTATTTTTTTAAAATCTTATCGAATGATTACTGCATTTGTTTATGTGTAAAAGCTTATTGTCGTTTGTTTTCATGTATTTTTTTTAATCCATAATGCATAAAACTGCAATAACAACATGCTAATATAAGTACATTTCAAACCATGTTTTATTGCAGAACATATACACAGATTTACATCGTATTTAAAATAGAAAATGCATAGACACCAGATCTATTCTGCATTGTGACAATCATTAATAAATAAATAAATGTCTTTTCTAGGACCAGTCAGAGAAACTTCTTCCATATTTCCTTCATTCGTTCTGTAATAAATATGACGGCTGCTGTCAGAAGCGCGGCGAGTCTCTCTGTTGGTCTAGAGACAGAAGCACATGTTTTCCACATTCGCCGTCACAACAGCACAGATCTGATTGTAATTCCTGGTCCCGTGTCTGTAAGTGCTCGCAACGGCGTCATGACGCTCCAGAACCTTCCCTTTATAGTCCTTACGTTCGCCATTGTTTCGTGTCGCTCCTTCCAGTGAGTTCAGCTCCTCTGACTCGATGCTCAAGGCCGAAAATCTGGGGGGAAAAACAAAGATAAAAGTGTTTGAGACGATACAACACGATTTAATATTACAATACGGTTTCATTTAATAGCTTTAATAGTATTTTTGTATGCCAGGAAATAAATAAATAAAAATAACAGTTTGAAAAAAAAGCCCCCACATTTTGGTTGCATGAACAAAACAAAAAAAAATTGTTTTCTAAATGATGAATTATTTTTAGTACAAAAATAGCCTTTTTTATAGAACCGTGTTTTGAAAACGCAGGAGACCCTTAACCATCTAAGCATCTTGAGGAACATACGGTTAACATTTAAAAGTTTGGACACATCTGCTCATTTGGACTATTGAAAGAAAAAGCATTCAAACTCAGAAATAGCACAGATTATGAAGGATGGGAATGATGTAGTGACCAAAACACGTGACACAAACGAAAACTCCTTTATATTTGAGCTTCTTTTCGATTTCAGCTCACTTTGGACATTCATGAGGTGCATCCTGGGACGCTTTTAAAGTTGGTTTCCCATCAGTATCCACTCGGTTTCCATATAATAAATATACAGGGGTGAATTCAGGTCAGTTGGAACACAATATCGAGATGACAATTATCCTGCATGAATTTACCCTATAATCATTTATAGCCTATTAGTCAACTGATGTGAAACATTTAAACACGAGCTTTTAAGTCTTAAGTTTTTCAAATCAATCACTCAGTCAAGTGTGTCCAAACTTTTGACTGTTGTCAAGTTTTGCTCTGCATACCGTGCTGCGCATCCGTGCATTAGTGGGATGTTGACATGGACCACGCGCCCTCCATTCTCCAGACGGAAAACGCGTAACTGAGTCTCTCGTGCGCCACGTAACTGCAGCTGGACATTTTGGAGTCCAGCTCGTCGCTCTGCAGGACCTGGCACAGGAAATCGATGTACCGGGAAGCGAGCTTGAGCGTCTGGATTTTGCTGAGCTTGTCCGAGGGTAACGTGGGGATGATTTTGCGCAGCGACGCGAACGCCTCGTTCAGAGACTGAGTCCTCTGACGCTCGCGCACGTTCGCCATGACGCGCTGCGTCTGCAGGTCCTCCAGAGACTGCGGGCTGCCGCTGCCACTGCCGCTGCTGCACTTTTTGCTCCGCTTCCCGGGCGTCGGGCTGTCCGAATCCTCGCCGCTCTTCCTCCTCGGGCGTCTTTTCCTGCTGCGGCGTTTCTGCTGTCGCCTGTCGGGCTCCTCCTCGCTGTTCCCCAGACTGTCCACTGGAGACTCCGGGGAGCTGGACTCCTCTTGCATCGCCTCTTCCTCAAACATTGATGTTTGGAAAACGCAGATAATATATAATAGTTTCCCTCTGTCCGGCGGAACGGGGTCCCTTTCTCGGGGTGTCTCCTCTTGTGCGTCACGGAGGTGTTTCTCAAACTTGAAGGGAAGTTTGGAGGCTCTTATAGTCTGGAACGCGCAAACTTTTTGGGCTGGCCTGCAATTGGACGAGAAGCGCGGAGACGTAAGAGGGGAGAGGCGGGAGAGGAGCGCGATCCGAAAGGTTTCTGTTATACAAGAAGTCGTTCTTTAACGCGAACATCTGAGCCAATCACAGCGCTGCGTTTAAACTGAACACGACGTGCGCGCGGATGACATATTCATACTTAAAGCAATGCTGATGTTTATGGAATTCAAATATGGAATAGAATCTATTTTTGGATTTTTAACATATTGCAAAACATATTCAAAATGATACCAAACATGCATCATGTCAAAACTGTGGCCACATCAGTGTGATCCAATACTGAAACATTCAATACTGAAACATGCGATGACCAATTAATAGGCTGATGATTCATTTTGATAAATGAGCTGATGAACTGATGACATATTTAGCTTCATAGATGTTTGACCTGTAATTCAGAATAGAATCGAACAAGAATTTAATTCATTTCTTAAAAACACATCAAACACTAAAATCGTATATATCTGAAACATTCAGTACTGAATCTTTGGCCAAAGCCATTAGTGATTCATATGCAATCATTAAAAGGGCTTTTCAGCTGGACAGATTTCAATGTGGTTTCTGGAATGAGTGGGGAGATGATTTGCGATCTGGCAATGTTGGACCAAAAATGCGCTTAAAAAGTTTAAAATGAAGGTTTTCTTTGGTCAGTAGCGATGCTTTACATTTAAAGCATCAATCATGCCGTTAATGTATTCATATCATTTACTGCCACTTTGCGCGCAGAACTGTGTCGTTCTGAAATCCACCTCAAGTCACTGTAAAAGAAAAGAGCGAATCTGGGTTCTCTAAGTAGACCTCATTGTTTATTTGAACATGTTCTGAAATGCATGTCTGTGTTAGTGTTATTGCAGAGTCAGGTTTCCTTCTGCAGCGTTTTCATACGCAGCGGGTCGCCAAGCGCAGACGACGCGCAAACTGTGTGGCCGCTTCAGTCCAACACAAACACGCTCCCCGAACCGGCCTTCTGCCTTCACATACATCCAAAGAGCCCGCTTTAGCCGCACAAACTGACGTTTCTGTAAATGTTATAGAACATAGAAGCATTATACATTCAAATTTAAACCAATAAAAGGCTTCTCGTGTCACAAGACCGCAGAAACGCTCCGTTTTAAGCGTAAAAAGCCAAGGTTTAAAGACTCCGCAAGGGGGCGCACTGACGAAACATATCCATGCGTGCCATCGTGCGAATGCGCAGCTTACATCTGTGATGCGACTTGAAGATTCACCCCCAAACACACAGATGACAGATAAATATGCGCTTATATTTTTATGTATTTGGTTGATCGAAATGACTTGGAAGGTTCTGTTTAAAAATGTAGAGGTTAATACAAAAGTGTCACATTTATGGTCATCCAGTGCGGCGCACCTGTTCTTGGTTTACCTGTCCTGAAACAAATCCACATAACTACAATAAAAAATAATTTGGTGTAGAAAAAATTGTTCACTCAGAAATTGCTAGTAGCCTAATTTTCACAAACAATTACAAAGAAACAGCGTTTGATTTTCAGCTAGGAAAAATATTTGTTTAATGTAATAGACACCTCAAAACCACCCAAACATAATCTCAGAAATCCCAAATAAATGCAACAATTTATCTAAAATTCCTGTTGGAAATGTACCGTAATTTGGAACCAATGCTAAAGGATCCTAAAGTGATTTCTAAAATACAATTATAACGTAAACCACCTCCAAATCCAAAATAAACGCAACAATTTCTGAAGAATCCCTATTGGAAATGTATCATTATTTAGAACCAACCCAATAAATAATCCTATTGTTTTTATAGAATTATAACATGGGCTTATTATCAATAGGCCAAAACACCACCTTTGGACATGAAAAGTTACTTTTTGAGTATTTCTGGATTTCTACAGATGAGATTAGTAGCAAAACGTTATTCCAACACGGATTTTGATAAATATGACGCAATATCCAAAAGGATTAGAAGTCAAATAAGATCATAATGGATCATTCCTATACACAAGTCTTAGACTAAAGCACCTTTCAGCTGTAAAACCCCAATAAGTCAGATACCTTTTTACAAATACATTATTTTTTATTGGCTTCACCATCCACAGAACCGTTCCTTCCCACATAACGTTCTTTTTAGTGGAAAAAAAGTTCTTTAGATTTTTAGAATGTTCCTCACACAACAAAATGATTCTTTTAAGAACTGTTCAACGAAAGGTTCTTTGAAAAACCCCAAAACGCCTTTTGAAACCTTTATTTTTAAGAGCGTACATTATGAAATATTACAGTTTTACATCAAATATTTTCTAGTCCTAATTTTATTGATTAACTCCTGCAACCATTGCAGCATAGAGAACCTATGCCATAAAGGTAGGCCGACATGACAGAGAATAATAAACATTATAATTCATTTTTTTTCCATAATAAACTTTTAAGTACCTCGATAAACGTTCATCTAAACAATAGGATTGAAATATTGACTATGAGTTCAGTTGTTCTCGAGAATATCCGTCATGAAGGCGATGTAGATGATGGCCAGGCGCAGAGTCTCTATCCGCGACAGTCTCTTCTCGTAGGCGAACGTGGGAACCTTTTTGCGCAGCCGGTCGAACGCGTCGTTGAGGCTGAACATCCGTTTGCGCTCGCGGATGTTCGCGGCCTGACGCTGGACGCTGCTGATCAACCGTTTGCGTTTGGGTTTCCCGCTGCTGGAGTTCACTGGAGACGCGGTGCTCGACGACAGCGCGTAAAAGTCATTCGATCGAGCTGTCGAGATGTCGAGCGCGTGGATGGGTGTCAAGTCCTGGTACAGTCCATTGCAGTCGGTGCTGTGTGTCTCCTTTGGGGCCAGAACGGGTGTGTTTGGCATCATCTCCATGAAGTCCACATCAGTGACCAAATCAAGCATTGCAGGACTCAGAAATGACTTTTGCATATCCATACTTTTAGAGCCTATGCACTGTGATTAGACAGCACATGATCAGACTTCATGCATTTAAACCCACTGTTGCTTTCGAAGAGGTGGCCAGGTTTGTCCGGCTCATGTGGATCACCAAATTCAATTGCCAAATCCGGTCAGATCCGTGAAGTTAGATCCTATTGGCAGCAGTCCATGATCCCAGTCCTGCTGTTTTAATATGTCTCTTAATTCCACCCCAAGTGTGTCCTCTTTTATGCCTCCAGATCTGTTTTACTAACTCAATTCAGGCCACTTGAGGGACGTCCGCCTGGCCTCTCCGTGCTGCTCTGTGCCATTTGATGGCCGAGGGCCGCGATGATCCTGAGAGGGGACGAGGTGCTTGACAAAGGGTCACTCAGTCTGTTTGCTCGGTTTCCCGGTGCACTGAGAGGCTAAATAATGAGACTTCTATTACTGTGAAAGACCAAATATAACATTCTCCCAGAGCACACTACACTTCCACAGCTTTTCTTTTGCAAATTAGTGCAAATAGCTGCCGGTTGCCGTGGAAAAGACAAAGTTTCCACTGGTCACTTGTAGGAGAATCACAATGCAAGAGTTGTCTAAATCAAGAACATGCCCAGCTCACATGAAAGTGCACTAAACCAAAAAAACAAAACCAAACCAAAAACACAAAAAAAAAAAAAACAAAAAAAAAAAAAAAAAAAAAAAAAGAAAAAAAAAAAAAAAAAAAAAGAAAAAAAGAAGAAAAAAACAAAAAAACAAGAAAAAAACAAAAAAAAAAAAAAAAAAAAAAAAAAAAAAAAAAAAACCAAAAATAAAAAAAAAAAACAAAAAACAAAAAAAAAAAAAAAAAAAAAAAAAAAAAACAAAAAAAAAAAAAAAAAAAAAAAAAAAAAAAAAAAAAAATAAAAAAACGAAATCTATGATCTATCTTCTATCTATCTATCTATCTATCTATCTACTATCTATCTATCGATCTATCTATCTATCTATCTATCCCTCCATCCATCCATCCATCCACCCACCCTGTAAAAAATGACCGTGAATTTAACGGTAAAAGACTGTAAAAATGCTACAGTAAAAACCTGTTAAATGGTTAACGGTAAATTCCCCTACTATATACGGTGAAAAAACTGTATTGGAAATTACATGTATTGGACATAAATTTTAAGGTAGTATACCGTTTTTGGAAGTGAAAAAGACCGTATAATTTACGGTGAATAACCGTAAATTGACATTCCCTGAATTCCCTGCGTTGCATTTCAAATGTGATGTTTTTTTTGTTGAAATAACTATGTTCCTTCTTAGATTTTTCTTATCAGTTTTGTACATTAGCGTTGTATGTTACACCTAATGTTGTTAAAAGAATGTTTATTGCATTATTTCAGTTTCATGTGTGTTACCATGATGGTGTTTAGTGTTTGTGTGAATGACACACTGTGCACCTTCTATATATGTTATTATTTAAAAGCTGCTTGTGATGGGTTTTGGTTCATCATGTGACTTTCTCATCACGACCTGCATTTGGTGGTTATCCTTGTATTACAAAGATACAAAACAGATTTCAATACTTCAATAAGTTGGTATATTAACATTATACCAGTTAATGAAATACAGTATTAACGTAAATTAAGTTAAACCGGTAAAACCTAAAACGTTGCTACAGTATTTTTTACCGTAGATTTTACGGAATTTTTGTTACAGTGCACCCATCCATCCATCCATCCATCTATCCATCTAATAAAGTCCTCCAGGTGTCCAGGACTCAAACTTCAGATCGCTGACCACAAAATAAGAGTTTCTGATGAAGTAGCAGTATGTGCACATGGCAGTGGATCGGTGGCGAAGCGTTTAGACGATGAGTGTGATGTGAAATGCTGAGGTAGAGGAGCAGAGAGATGCGTGTGGGAGGATGGTGGGTTTTCTTGCAGTTCGTCGCAGAACAGTCAGTGGCTGCTGATTTATGTGGTCTCTCAGTTCGTAAGAAACACTCATGCTGATCTGCTAAATACAGACAGAAACCAAAACACTCCATCATCATTAAAGGCTAGATGATGGTGGCATGACCTCACCATGCCAGAAGATGAACATCTATTTATGTCCAAATGTCCAAACGACTTATGTTTCATTTGAGAAGAAAGAATGAGACAGCCAGTACATTTAAAGAAAATGCTTCATGCTTTTTTAAGCAGTGTTGTTCTGCCAAGTATCATATTCAGTACATGATTTCCAGCGTGTTTTATACAACAGTTCAATAAAAAGAAGCTAATATTGAGTAACTGAGATTTAGACACAAAATAGCAGCAGCTACTTTGTTTATTTTTTTCTGCCGATAAAAATAGTTCAGTTGCAACATTGTATCATAATCAGAATTCTTTTGGAATCCTTGGAACAACATTAGAACTAAAGCTAACAGTAGTACGTTATGCTGCATTCAGAATTAAGAGTTTCTGACTTGATGTAACAAATGATAACAACAGCCAAAATTTATCAAAAGTGACTATAAAAACATTTCTAATAATTTGTAGTCGAATAAATGCTGTCTTTTGAACTTTCTATTCACTTCAAAGAATCCAGAAAAATCAAATGTATCACAGTTTCCACAAAAATATAAAGCGGCACAACTGTTTTCAACATTGATAATAATCAGAAATGTTTCTTGAGCAGCAAATCAGCATATTAAAATGAATTCTGGAGGATCATGTGACAATGAAGACTGGAGTATTGATGCTGAAAATACAGCTTTGAAATCACAGAAATAAATTACATTTACTATATATTCACACAGAAAGTAGTTGTTTTAAATTGTAATAATATTTGATAATTTTACTGTTTTTTACTGTATTTTTGATCAAATAAATTAGCCTTGTTGAGCAGAAGAGACTTATTTCAAAAATATTAATATCACGGTAGTTTATCTGATTGTGAAGCGACTGCTAATCATTATGTGTGTCACATGACATGAAAAGTTTTAATTTTAATACAAAGTACAAGCTTAACTCAGGTACCTGTAACTCAAGGAGAGAAACCTTTCTCTCTCTCCCTCTCTCTCTCTCTCCTCTCTCTCTCTTTTTCCTGGCACTAGGAGAACATGCTGTTCACTTCCTGAGTTGCTATTGAGACGCTGAGAAAAAGCACAGCTGGAACCTGGAGAATATGAGGTAATCCTGAGCCCCAGGGGCTGCTGGGTAAATATTGATCTTGAATAAGAAATAAAACGAGGAGAAATACAGTAAAGAGACAATGAGTGCGTCCGTGCCAAGCAGTTCATGTTTCCATGTGTGAACAGTAGGTGAACGAAAGCACAGGAGACCGTTTACAGCAAAGATGATTTCTGAAAATGTCTAGAGCTGTAAAGCAAACTCCCCTCCGCTCCACTGAAACAAACACCTGCACACAGATCACCATAAATCCATTTACAGTAATACTTCACCCCAAAACAAACACAAAAAGATTTTCATTTTTGTGTGAACTGTCCCTTTAAATCATATTTCAAGTTAATTAGCATTATTATAAACTTTATAGCATTTATTTATATTTTGAGGGCTTTTTCCATATTTTTTAGGTTTTTCATTTAATTTTAGTTAGTTACAGTATGTGCTTTTGTCATTTTTATTATTTTGATTAATTTCTATTTATCTTTCATTTCTTTCTGTTTCAGTTTAGTTTTTTCATTTGAACTTATTTCAGTTAGTTGCCAATTAAGGTAACAATTTTAATTTTAATTTTTTAGTTGTCTTTCTTTCTTTCTTTAAATATATTTAAGTCAATCAAAAGTAATTCAAAGTTTATTTATATTATGAATTAGCTTAGCTTGAAATTTTTGTTGAAGATTTCTTTATGTATCTGATTTTTATGTGATGTAATTTTTTTTTTTTTTATAATTATCATTTAATTTATTTCAGCTTATTTCCATTACTGTAAATGTTTTTTTTATTGTTTTAGTTAATAATAGCAACACTGCTTTAAATATGTCAGTAGCAACCACAAAAGTCAATCAAAGTAACTCACAGTCATCTATAGACTGAGTTTGGCATTGAAATAGTTACACCGACAGAGCGTTTGCCACCTGACAAAAGCATGTTTTCTCAGAACAGAATCTCACAAGAGCTTTCAATCCATATCATGCATCACAAAAGCACATGAAAACCCAACAGAGGCTATTTGAGTCCTGCAGGTAGTGTGCGTTTAGGGACCGCGGTAAAACCCAAGACCTGCCAGATCCAGTTCTTCAGCCCGGGGGTTTTCGAATCAGAGCGGCCTCCATTTACTCTCTCCCTCCTTCCCAGCACTCCAGTCGGGGATCATTTCCTCTCACTTTGTTGTTGGAGATCTGCGGATAGACTACAAAAAAATCAGCTATTACTCGACTGAGCAGAATACAAAACAAACAAGGAACGTAATCGTGGCCAGGGAGAAAGATGGTGATGGTGAGGAATTTTCAGAGGGGTGTTAAATGAGCAGCTGAGAGGTTAAGTTAACTGCAAGACCAACCTACAGCCAGAATCACAACTCCCACAAAGAGAAGCAAGAGAACAATAAACCATACTAGAGTTAAATATAATAGTCATCATTATCATTATCATTTAATTTTAGTGGTTGCAGTTGAGAAGTGGCCTCAATGATATTCTGATTGAGCTTTGCTATATTTCTTAAGTGTTTGGAGTGGTCTACAGTGTTGCCCAGCGCCATTTGATCTGAGGGTGAAAAATATTTCACCCTCAGATCATCCAAGATGTAGATGACTTTTTTCTTCAGTAGAACAGTAAAGAAGATTTTTAACTGAAACCCTGGTCCTTGGTTGATTAATAAAATGCAAATCATCATTTTTTATAATAAAAGAAAAAAGACAAAATTAATACTCATGGCTCCTGATGATATTTTGTGGTCTAATGAAGCGAAACGATCAGTCTGTGCAAGAAACGGAACATTATTACCTGTAATCCAGAGCCTATGGCAAACGGTCCGGAGTGATGTCCGGTTCACAAACTAATCATTCTTTTGAACCGGTTCTTTTTATTGAACTAGATGAACCAGTTCACCAAATCGGACTGAAGCGTCTGAAACAGTTCGAGCAGCACAGATCTACAAGTTACTCAATCAAAACTCACTTTCAGACAGCTGATAGTCACTCCGACTCGAAATGAGCCAAAATAGCAGCGCGTATCTATGATGAACTGATTCAGTGCGCCAGTTCCTCCAACAGTTCAACTGAGGAAACATTTTCGACTCAAACCCGAAGATCCGCTGTGTGCGCATGCGTGAAAACTTTAACTTTTATGGTTTCTCATTGTTTATGTAAAAAGGTGAGCTGATTAACACTAGGTTATGCACTTCATATGCAAACATCCACATTTCACATCATTATTGGGTGCTTTAATATTCTAATTATGTATACATTATGTCATTGCGTGATTATGTAAATTAACTAGTGAACTGAACCAGTTCATTGAAACAATCAGTTCATTGAAAATAATCAGTTTGTGGAAAATAATCAGATTTGCCTGTTTGCCTGAGGCTCTGGATTACAGGTAATAATGTTGTAAATAATGTTCAGTTTCTCATCACAGACTGATTATTTCACTTCATAAAACCACAATATATCGTCAGGAACCAAGTGCATTAATTTTGTGTCCCCTGATATGCTTTTTCGACACCAAAAAAAACATTGACTTTCACCAAGGACGACAGTCTCAGCTCAAAATCTTGTTTACTGTTTTAATGAAGAAAAAAAAGTCACTTACACCTTGGTTGGCCGGAGGGTAAATGAACAGCAAATTGTAATTTTTGGGTGAACTACCCCTTTAGTCCCTGTGATATTTCCTGGTCTCTAACTATGGCTCATGTCTTCAGTGTAAAGTGTTTTTTCTTCAGTGTTTTTTAAGTCCATTCACTTTTTCTAAACCAAATGACAAAGTTTAAAACCTACCATTCAGGGTTTATAATCTCAGTTTTATCACACAAAATCACAGTAAATTAGCAGTTAAATGAGCAGGTGAGATCAGTAATGTGTTTCGTCAGATGTAGATGTTGTCTGGTTTGGTGTAAAGCATCTGAACTGGTGTGTTTCCCCTGGGATCTGTTCATAATGCGTTTGGGCCACAATGCAACAATAAATCTGAAATTAAATATCTCTCCATCCCTCCCGTGTCCCTCTGTCCTCCCTCTGTCTGCGTCCAGCTCGCTCTCTCAGCCATTTCATCTTCTGTGAATGCATCTCAAAGCCAACTTTCTTAAAGGGACAGCAGACCTAAAAATATACAACTCTGCCATTTACTCACCCACACGTTGCTCCAAACCTGTATGGATTTCTATGATCTGTGGAAAAAGAAGTTTAGAAGAATGCTTTTCAATGTAATTAAAATCAATGACGTTTTCGAGCTCTAAAACAGTAGTCCATACAACTAATGCACGATGTTTTAAGACTCCTAAAGCCTGACGCTTTTATACAGCAATATAGATAACAAGGACGTTAAAAGACTTCTCCGATTATCAAATCATCTAGAACTTTTAACACTGTATCAAATGTCACTAGTGAGATTAATCTCAATATTTATCTTAATGCCTTTAAAAAACGATACAGATAAATGACCTGCTCTGAGATCTGGAGCTTTAAAAACAGCACAGAAACATGAAACTGGATGTTTTAAAGGACTTGAGAGAAGTCTAGAGAGCTCCAGGACGGCTAATGATCCTCATAGGGATGTGAGCCAATAAAACCAGTAATATAGTGACTGTACCTCACACACACTAATAGACTGAAGGACAGACTATATATCTGGTCTAGATAGCAGTTGTGAGTGTGTAGGGCGAGATCTTTAACTATTATATGCAGAATAGTTACTTACTGTTAAGTGAAGTTCGGTCAGGCCGAGGTTGACAGCACTGCAGCTTTATTCGACATCTATCTTGGCCTGAAAAACAAGCACACTGACAATCTGATGAAGCCAACAGGGCAGTTTGCCTCTCTGAAGTGTTGAAGTGTACTGTGTCAGAGGATGTGAAAGGTGCTGTGCAGTGAATATGTAAAGTGCTGTCTCTGATGCCCGCGGCTCCCGCACTGAGCCGAGGAGGAATTTCCTGATCCGTCTGGCAGCTGTGAACGTGTGGGTGTTTTCTGAGGTTGCATTTGTAGATAATGCACAAAAAGCAAAGCACGATTTATAGATAGTTTAAAATTTGAGTGTTATTTAATTGTTTAAATCTTGACTAATCAAATATCACTGGGGAGCCAAATAAAACTTTATTCTCCAGAATTTTAGAAAGACACCACTGTTCAAATGTTTGGGGTTAGTAGGATTTGCTTTTGAAAGAAATTAAAGGGTAAGTTCACCTAAAAATGACAATTCTGTCATCATTCACTCAACCTCATGAACATTCCCAACCCATAAAGACCTTTGTGCATCTTCACAACACAAATAATATTTCACATTCTAGTCCCAGAAAGGTAGTAAGGACATCGTTTAAATAGTCCATGTGACATCAGTGGCTCAACCTTAATTTTATGAAGGTACAAGAATACTTTTTGTATTTAATTAATAGCAGAATTTGCATTTTTGGGTGAACTAACCCTTTAAAATGCTTTAGTTCCGTAAGGATTTATTTTACCAAGACTTTTGTACAAACCAAAATTATTCTGAAATAAATGCTGTTGTTTTGAATTTTCTATTCATTAAAGAATCCTGAAATGCGTCACGGTTTCCACAAAAATATTGTGCAGCACAACTGTTTTCAACATTTATAATAATGAGAAATGTTTCTTTAGCAGCAAATCACATATTAGAATGATTTCTGAAGATCATGTGACACTGAAGACTGGAGTAATGATGCTGAAAATTCAGCTTTGATCACAGAAATAAATTCTATTTTAACAGATATTCACATAGAAAACATCTATTTTAAATTGTAATAATATTACAGTTTTTACTGTATTTTTCAACAAATAAATGCAGGTTTGGTGTGCAGAAGAGATTTCTTTCAAAGACATTAAAAAAATCTTCCCAACCCTTTTAAAAATAAAGGTTCCACAAGAGCTTTTCATACCGTTGGTGCAGTAAACAGTTCTTAAAAAATATTTTTTTTTCTTAGTGTGAAGAACATTTGAATAATCTAAAGAACCTTTCCACTAAAAGAACCTTTTGTGCAATGGAAAGATTCAATGGATGTTAAAGATTCTTCATGGAAGCAATGGGGAACATTTGAACAATATTGTACATCTTTAAGCTTTAAAGAGCACAGAAACCAATAAAATTATCTTAAAAACCCATTTGAAGCATATAGCAACTCAAGAAACCTACAGAGCAAAAATACTCTTTGCTAAATCTAACACTGGTTAGCAGGTCATCAGAAGGTTCTCCAGCTGTGTGGAGCCTGAGGAGCCCGAGGAGCGATTGTCCCCCAGTGTGAGTGAGATGACTGTCAGACTAAACTCTCAGACTGCCAATACAAAAGACCAATAAACATTCAGGCTCCTCCCACCGGCTTCACCCTGCATGCCAGATTCCTCCGCCTGCTTATAAAAGCCCATTTTAGAGAAACCACACTGTTTAATATCCACTTTTCCCCATAGAAATCAGGCCTTAGTGTGAGATTTTGAGAGTTTACATGTGTGCGCACATTGGTGTGCAACCTTTAGATACAAGAATAGAAACCTGCTGAAAGACCCCACAGCAGTCAGAGACCACTGACGTGATTAATGGTGTTTGCTAAGGGTCTGAGATTTGAACAAGCTCCAAACAAACTTGTCACGTGCTTGCATAGAATATGTTTCAAGCCTTAAAGGATAATTTGGCCAATATTCAGACAGCTTTGTATTGTCACAATATCAGTAGTATATTATTTAAATGAACAATGTGGAACTTTTTTCTCCCTGTTACCTGCACCTAGATATCACATTTATTTTAGAAAGAATCTACAGAAGATGCCAAACACACACACACACACACATACCCACACACACTATAGATCAATTTCCAGCTGTACCTAATCAAAGTGCATTATGGTTGTGCAAGTTTTTGGCAAAACTAAACTCCAGCCCCTTTTCTCTGTTTTCCTGAGTCTGCGCACAGATTAAAAAAAAATTTTAATATATAAATATGCAATTCGACGTATATACGGACAAGTTTTATTAAAAGAATCCCATCTTGCTAGTCATTAATTTCCTTAATATATTAATGTATATTGCCTTGTCGAGGAGAGGCGGTTTTGGTGCTCTTATGAGTAGTGCTATCATGACAGCGTAGTGATGAAGGAGCTCTCCACAGCGAGCGATGGTTGGAGAGCCCTCAAGAACATGTCCACCCACCCTGAGTCTGTCTCCCTACAGCATCTCTGAGGCCCACAAAGCAGCTCTCGTATCACACGAGGCAGGGTTCACACACAAGTGAGGCTCGGCTCACCTCGTCCAATCAGTGACAGCGGAGGGGTTCATGGGAAGGTGAGGCGCTGCTCAACCTTGGCCAATCAGAGATGACATTGAATGTTTGCTCTCTCCCTGGCCTGTGGCTCTTGGGTGTCTGAGATGAGACCGACTCAAGAGGAGCGCTGGCTAGACAGACACAAACACAAGCCTCTACTTCCCTTTCTGGTGCATTTGGGAGAAGCTGCTAATATTGTTTCTTCTGTATCTGAACTATGCGTGCCATCGCATTATAAAATTGATATAATAAATGATCACATTATAAAATTTACTTAAAAGAATAGTTCACACTAAAATGAAAATGTACTCACCCTCAGGCCATGTAGATGTAGATTAGTTTGTTTCTTCATCATAACAGATTTGGAGAATTTAGCATTACATCACATGCACACCAATGGATCCTCTGCAGTGAATGGGTGCCGTCAGAATGACAGTCCAAACAACTGATAAAAACATCAAAATAATCCACAATAAATCCACATGACTCCAGTCCATCAAATAACATCTTGTGTTTGTTTAAAAAAAAAAAAGGAAAGCCCAAATCCAAAGTATGGCGTCCACTTATCAAAAATAACACTCCTCCCAGTGACAACGTCCTCCCGTGGTCCCTTTCTCAAAGTCCACCGACAAATTTGTTTCATTTTGTTTTCACTTGTAAACAGTGCTTGTTCTGTGCATATTTCTCTCCTGATTCAGACAAGATGACTTTTTCACTGAAGAAAGCAATATCAAGGATAGAGGACTTAAAATGTCTTTATGATGAATTTGTTTAGCTCAACGACTCAGCTTTTTGCTTAAGACTTTAATTGTTGGACTGGAGTGGTGTGGATTATTGTGATGTTTTTTTTATCAGCTTTTTGGACTCTCATTCTGACTGCACCCATTCCCTGCAGAGGAGCTGAGGTAATACAACGGATGAACTAAATTTCTCCAATCTCTTCGAAGAAGAACAAACTCATTGGGTGGCCTGATGGTGAGTACATTTTCAGCTAATTTTTATTTTGGGTGAACTACTCCTTTAATGGCAAGTATTTCACTGTTTTGCCATAAATCTTATGGCCCCACCAAGTGACATAACATACAAAAACCCATTCCCTCTATGAGATGTCCTCACTAATGTAGTGAACCCGAGTGAGTAAAATGTGCAAAATCTTCTCTGGGTTCATCAGGAGTGGGGAATGCAAACAGTGACTTCACATGCCAGCTCAGTGGGTATTCCTAACAGGATTACAACAGAGATACACAACTGAGACTGAGACTGAACAGTCAAACTGTCCAGACAGGCTCCATTACAGCTGCCAGATTACACTAAACATGAAAAATCACCAAAGCGAATAAACTCATTCCAGCCATCTAAATCCTCAGCACTGTACAAATGAACTCCTAGAAAAAACTACAGACAGAGATGTAGAACGAACCCAGAGGGAGCACTGTAGAAACTATTCGAAGATTTGCAGTCAAGATCAAGAAACGTTTAAATGCATGCTAATGCTTTGCAATAAAATAAAAGTTAATTAACATCTACTATAATATAATTTCTGTACTATATGTATTGTAATAATACTTGCCTGCAAAAAGTAGTTATCAGAATACATGGGTAACTAGCTAAAGTATCTACATGTTTTGTATGAAGCATTTTGATCAGACAAAAGACAAAAATGCTAAGACCCTATACTCCAATAAAAATAGCCCAGGAATACTATATAATAATAATAAAAAATACATAAACATTTTTTTTATGTGCTTTGGGCGTCCCGAGGTTGAGTCCTGGCTCGTGGACCTTTCCCAATCCCACCCCCCTCTCTCTCACCCACTTCGCTTCCTGTCTACATACTGTCCTATCATAATAAAGGCCACTGTCCGCAAAAAAAAAAACATTGAGAAGTTGGGCAAAACTTTGTTTTTGTGGGGACAATCTAACAAACAAACAAATATAGAAATCCCATCAAAGTAGTTCATCTATTAAGTTCGTTAGGTTTCATCTATAATCTCACCTGTGATAAAAACCTGCCCCATCATATAAAACTGAGTTTAATATTTTATCCAATATAAGAGATATGATTAGTATTTGAAAATGTACTGCATTGTAGGAATGACCCAGCTTTTATTAGAGTGTGTTTAAGATGCATTACTCCATCTCTAAGTCTGTCCATTATCCAGACGCAGTGACTCAGGACATGAGCACAGGCAGAAGCACCATAGCCCTGCTCGGCATCTGAGGAAAGCAGAAAACCAAGAATTAACAGTGAAAAGAGCAAATAAATAGGTGCTTCTACTTGAAAAGCCTGTAACAAAGCCTTTTGAGGACCTGAGAGACGACATGAGAAAAAAAGAGGGAGAGAGAGAGAGAGAGAGGAAACAAGTGTTTTGTCTCTCAGCTCAGAGCTGGTGGAGGGGCAAAGCGCCACACAGGGCCGTTTTTGAGGGAAATCTTTTAATGAAGCCCAGGGGGAAAGGAGAGCTCATCAGACTGAGACACATCCTCTAAGATTTCTCTTTTTCTCACACACACATTTTATATCACATACATTCACATATACATACTCTAAAGCGCTTTCTCTAGACTTTTAACAAGAGCATGGCAGGATTTTTTCCTGTGAGGGCATTTTGCACTGATATGCATTTCACCTGAGGCTACATTTCCTAAGTATATCCTATACTTCCTTGTCTCCACCTACACAACCAGCTAACCAATGACCCATAAGCCTGAAGGGTTTTACTATACACTGTAAATCACTAGTTAAAGCTCACCAGTGTCTCGTTGACCTCATCTTGACCCTGGTGACATCCAAAAATGACCCCTTTGCAAATCAACAACACTGATAGGGAGAAAAGCCACGTTTATCATCTAAAAGATGATTTTTAGTGCCAAAATGACTTGTTACCTTGTTGCTTACTGGCTCAAGTTACACCCATGCTATTCTGGGGCCTTATTTATCAACAGTGCGTAGAAAAGGTTCTATATTTTGTCCTTATATTTACAGACATTCCTACATAAGTACAAGTTGGTAGATCACACACTTTGCGTGAAACTGTGCTTACGCACTCATTACGCACACATCTGTGCATACGCACTGTTAATAAATGAGGGCCCTGGTCCCTAGATATGGCTTAAGGTACTTTCTTTAATGCATTTTATTGTATTTTGTTTTATTATCCAAAAGGCCTAAATTCTAAGTGCAAAACACCTGATCACCTGTATGATTTGTATGAGACATACGGGCAAAATGCGCAAAAACAATTGCTTTAGCAAGCACCAGTAAGAAATTCTTTACAAAAAATATAAATCAACATGTGAAAGATGCCAAATGCAGCAGGTTGCGGTTTAGCACGACAACCTGTTTGCCAGCATACCCCTTGAATCCCGATGAACGCCAAATATAGGGTTTTACTGTTTGGTAAATTGTAGTAAATGGAAAATGGCTTGGGATTTCTAACCTCTGAATATGTCAAACATTGCCTCTGCTGCAGACATAGAGGCCTGTGACAAAAGCCCTGGTTTAGTGTCATTACCTTCCCTCATTATAGTATTAGCTCTATAAAATGCCCCCGTTGTTTGGGAGGAATACTTACTCGCCTCATAATGGAGAGGCTCACACAGAAAATAGTGACCCAATGTGGACACAAACCCAAGTGAAGCATAGACAGGAACGATTGTCTTAAATTCAGGAAGCTAAAAGCAGCTCTGTCCCTGGAATGCTGACAGATGGACAGGAACATTCTTTAGCAGCAATTCAGTCCATCTCCGAATCTGACTGGTGCTCAGGATCGCATATTCTACTGTTCGGCAATGCTGACAGGAAGAGAGAAATAATGAGGGAATACAGAGAGAGAGAAGGCAATTTAACATCACTTGCACCATGCATGGAAGTAGAGAGGTGTGGGCAAAAAAGGAGGAAGACTTGCCAATTACGTTGTGCTCAACCTCCTGCTCCTACATTATGGAGCTCTTTCCTTTCACAGTACTGTCTGGCTCTCAGCGTGGCCTCTCTGATTGTGTGAGGTGTCACTATCTCACTGATCTCTCGCTGATACAATGAGATCCTCAAGCTGCATAACTCTACATCAAACCTACATATTGTAACATATCGAATATCTGAATTTAAAGCATGTAGAAGAGTCAAACGATAAGGAAGAATCATTCCTTGCATATGCACCGTGATCAAACATGGATAGCGAGCAGCTTTTAAAATATATAATTTGAAGTGTAGCTACATCAGGGTGAGAGAGACAGATAGTCAAATAGACAAATAGATAGATACAGATCGATAAATATGAGTCAGTCATCAATTTACAGATGGTAAGACAGATAAATGTTTAGTGGACTTTAGTTTGGCGACCTAGTTTTCTCAGACTTCCAGTTCTCCGTGATTCTCCCTCCAGTCATCCCTGTGTCTGTCAAGTTCATTAGTCCCTCATCATTCAGAAGAAATGGCCCAAATCACACATTGTCCTGCAGAAAAGACATGTTCTCATAAGCCCATTCATTACGTCTGAGATCTCAGAGTGGCATCTGTGTCCATTGGAGCCGGTCATGCCACAATTTTAGGAACAATGTCCTCTCCTCAGGACCAGTGTGGGATCAGCGCTGAAGAACAACAGGCCATTTGCAGCCACTTTCCAGCTCGGCACAAGGCCTCTTTACATCATCAGTGTTGGGCAGTAACGCGTTACTGTAATTTGATTACTATTTTAGTAACGGAGTAAATTAATGCGTTATAATTTTCAAAATAGTAATTAGAGTATAGTTACAAGCCGAGGTCTCTATACGTTACATTGCTGACAGAATGCAGTGTTTTATAATCTAGATTGTAAAAAGGATGTAGCTTACGCACTGTCGAGTCAAGTGTCAGTGGGTTAGAGACCTGATCTCCCGCGAGACCCGACGCAACAGTGTGCGGCGTGGGACAAGATGGGCGAGTGCGGGTGCGGGCGGTCAGACACTCAGAGGTGTACCTAAAGAACATGAAGATGCGGGAAATAAAAATGATTCAACGGGACTCCGCCGCAAAATAGAAATATCTAAATTAAAATCTCAACCATAATATTATTCTCTATTGCACAAAAGCAAACATGACAACCAATAATACAAAATATAACGATATACAGACCTTGCAAGCATATGCGTAGTTTCTATACCCCATACACTCCCGGCTATAACACATGTTTGTAGCGTTAAGCAATGCAGTGCTGAAATTTGCGTGCTCACGAATCCCTCTCATTATAACACACGAATTGTAGACTTTATGAAAGATTCATTATGCATATATTTATTGTGTTACAGAGATTTGTGAGATTGCGATGAACTGAGATGTCTTTTAGAGATTATAAATGCAGTGCTCTTTGCTGGCATTCTGCCATGCCAAACCATGCACACAGTAGTCGCTTGCTTTAGTTAAAAATAACAGTGTTCTGTGAATGTTGATGCTTTAATAACAATTATTTATCGGGAGTGTGTATGCTGGGATTTCATGAATTTCATGGAGAAAAAAGTAACTTAACTAGTAATGTAACTAATTAGTAATTACTTTCGAAATAAAGTATCAGAACAGTAACGTGATTACTTTTTAGAAGGAGTAATCAGTAATTTGATTACATTTTTAGAGTAACTTACCCAACACTGATCCTCATAGACCAAAAATATTTACACAAAGACTGAACAAAATCAGAACAACTAATAATAAAGAAAAACAAATTAAAACAATTTAAACGGATTAAAAAATGATGCATCATACAGTACAATGTCAACATGTCATGTTGGTATTGATATTATTCTGTAAATAACACTTAGATAGTATGATGAAATGTTAATTATTCAATTAAATAATATAAGAAAAAATCATCAATCAATCAATAACATATCACAATAATGTGTAAATGACATGATTCAGACACTTTTAAACCGTCCGTCACTTTCAGACGAGAATCTACTGCTGTTAAAGTTGATAACACTGAAACAGCCAATTAGCTCAAGAGTTTTTTTTACACTAAAATCACTGATTGAGTGTGACAGTTGAACTGAGAGACTATATATGCGGCACGCTGCCTCTCATTATTCCAGCTCTGTTTCAATCATCTCATGCAGAGCTGACGTGAGTCTAAACAAAGACGTATTGCAAAACATGATCACAGGCTGAAAGAAAACATCCCTCAAATGTGATTTCAGATGAACCCAAGGGACAGTACACTTAACTCAATTTGAACATCTTTACAGATTCTGGCTTGCATGTCACACTGATTTATTTGAGATGTAAATCTAAGCAGAATGTTTTGAAAGTGGCTACATTTGAATGAAACGTGCATTGAATGAACACTTATTTAAATTCACTAAATAAAAGGATATAAGTAATATAGATATAGTGACATATCACATTTCATAGCTCGCTCATCTCTTGTGTTGTGTTTTCACTGTGCAGCATTAGGAATCCACAATGTTCCAGTCATTCTCTACGGTTCAATCGGCCCCTGTGACTAATGTAGAAAACCAGCAGAACCAGTGGGTCCCGGGACCCTCGTTCTCCTCCTGCCCCTACTCCTACAACACCAAATCAAACCTGGGCCCCTACCACAGCAGTCAGCCCTCCACCTGGCCCTGGACTCGATGGGAGGTATGCAAAATCACTAACACACCATTTTGTTTTTGCTTAATGGCATTTAAAGGAATAGTTTGTTTCTTCTTCGGAACAGATTTGGAGAAATTCAGCATCACATCACTTGCATACCAATGGATCCCCTGCAGTGAATGGATGAGCGTCCAAGTTAAAATGCCTTGATGGATTGTTTCGTTCAAACATACAGCTTTTTCATCTTCATCAGAATGTACATTGTTGGACTGGAATCATGTTTTTATCAGCTGTTTGGATTCTCATTTTGACGGTACCCATTCACTGCAGAGGATTCATTGATTAGCAAGTGATGTAAAGCTAAATTTCTTCATCTAATCTGATGGAGAAACTAATTTATCTACATCTTGGATGGCCTGAGGGAAGAGTAAATTTTCAGCACACTTCAATTTTTGGGTCAACAACCCTTTGAAATTGTGAAAAACAGAACATTATTTTACAGTGTATGAAACTGAATGCTATGCAGTGTGTTTTGGTTTTTTTGATTGCAAGTATGTCTTCATGGACAACGTGTCTTGACTGATATTATTAAGTGGAACTGTGAGTTAAGTGGCATTCACAGCATATATTAGATCAATTTGGGTTTTGTGTTGACTAAGTCAATCTTTATTGGGCAGTCATTAGCACACAGGAGTTCTGGCAGGATCATTACAGCTGATCTTAATTTAGTTACATGCATCATAACACAAATTAAAATGATCTCTTGGGGTGAAGGGAGGAGAACTCCCGACAATCTGAAGAGAGAGAGAGAGAGAGAGAGAGCGAGAGGAGAGAGGCGAGAGAGAGGACGAGAGAGCGAGAGAGAGAGAGAGAGAGGGAGTCAGAGATTGTTAATCACTACCTTCGCAAATGTATGTGAATGTTATTATTACAATTGTTTCATTGGATTAGGACGTTATTTAATAAATTAGCATGATTAATATTAGCTTTGATAATATATAAAAATATAAATGTCATTTCAGTAACAGGGTGACAACCAATGTGCCATATAAAACATTTAAATTACAAACAAATCTATATAAACAATTCTTAAGATACCAGGAATAAATAACTGCTAAGATTTCATATTTCATTAACAGCACATCCTGCACATGTAAATACTGTATATAATTAACATGTGTGTGAAATGCATTGTACAAAATTAGTGTCTTTTTTCTCCTTTCTGCCGCATTGATTCTTAACCCCATAATGTGATTAGAGATGCATGCCTATGTCCGCACATTTGAGTCCGAAACCACCCAAACAGCCCTTTGTGTCGCAGGACTCATTTGTCTGGAATTCCGATGCTGTGGATTTGCTGGTGGTTTTGTTTCGGAGCATAATTCCACACTATGTGCTGACAGAACACAAGACCTCTGTTACTGTAATCACACTATAGTCACATTCGACAAGTGTTTATTTTGACTGTAAAAAGCAAAAGGTCCTGAACTGGGGTGTGAGTTTGTTTCTATATATTTTCGGTCACTTCTACCTTTGTTTTTTTTGCAAAGGATTAAGAAAAAAGCGTGAGTTGCTTGATTTTGAATAGCTCAGAAGATTAACTGAGTTTTCAGTTATGTTTTATAAAAGTATCAACTTTGTCTGAGACGTTTTTTTAATGGAGAAATGGCAAAAGTTGACTGATATATATAGAAAAATAATAATATATTATATATTGTAATATATACTATATATATATATATGGGCTGCCAGTTAACCCGTTACTTAATTACTTAGTTCTAAAAATATATTTAAACGCCGTTAACGTACTGGCCCCCGCCCCCAACCTGTAAACGTCCTCTTCATTTCATACGTTGACTGTTGACAAATTGTGATGCAGGCAACAATCCATAAACGCGTTTGCCCTAAAATTCACGATATTGGTGCAAAAATGCCCCGTAATGTGTTTTTGTCTCATATTTATTATCATACTATATCCACGCGCAGGGAAGCAAGTAGGTATTACCCGTGCTGATTTGTCCGCGACTATCACGAGTTTTTGTTTAATGTGCTTTTGGTAACACCAGTTTCAGTAAAGTTAAAAAGTTTTATTTGTGTTATTAAACACAAATATATTTCTTTATTTTTTGCTCAATTTTGGGCAAAAGAATATATTCACCTTTAAGCCACAGCAGAACTGTTTTGCCGTTTTCGAGCCACACATCGGTGTTTTATTTCTGAATGAACTCCACGTTTTTGAACAAAAACAAAA
This sequence comes from Sinocyclocheilus anophthalmus, assembly GCA_018155175.1. NCBI lineage: Eukaryota > Metazoa > Chordata > Actinopteri > Cypriniformes > Cyprinidae > Sinocyclocheilus > Sinocyclocheilus anophthalmus. Next base: position 32,791 of record JADLZN010001954.1, read on the forward strand.
AAAAAAAAAAAAAAAAAAAATAAAAAAATTGTGTGAATCAATGATTCAAAAGCCCATTCATAAAGAGAGCCGTTTATTTCATTCCTGAGTGAATCAGCCGTTTGAACGAATCGACTGAAGACATTTACCACCACCTCCTGGCAGATTTAGTTTCTTATTTAGAATATTATAAACAACATTAAAGGTATAGTTAACACCAAACTGTAACTGCTGCATCATTTCTCTCACGCCCTCAGCGTTTCAACCTTTCTTTTGTGGAACATAAAAGAATGTATTTTGAAGACTGAGATGTTTCTTAAATTATTTTCTTTTATGTTCCATAGTTTGTGTTAGGCCGTTGTAGCCTAAACGTTGATGTGTAATACATTTTATGTTGAATCAAAAGAAATATATCTTTCTAAAGCTACAATTTGTAATGCCTACTTGATACTTTCTCATTTAACACAAAATATATTTCAATAATCTTTTGTGGGTATTTTCACAGTCAAATTTATTTTTCGATTATTGTGATTAAGTTAGTAATCGAAACTCTGTAATTAATTAATTAAACATTTTTATCGACTGACAGCCTATATATATGATAATATATAGAATTATATATATATATATATGAAAAATAACGCGTTACAATTATTAAAGCATTTTAACACACTTGCCCCGCCCCAGACCTACGTGGGTCATCTGACATTTCATACAGTTGATTGATGACAAATATGAGGAAGGGCAACAACTCACTGCGTGATGGAGTCTAGAGAACGTAGTTAGAATGTCCCTAAAATTCTAGATATGGGGCAAAAATGCCTCTGTTTGAGTTTTTGTCTCATATTTACATCATATAGTTAAGCAATATCACACGAGTGCAAATGTGATAGCTACTGATCTTATACAACAGTTCAATAAATAAGTTAATATTGTGTTATTTTAGACACAATGGTTTCTGTTTAGCTCAATTTTGCTAACAAAAATATAAAGACAAAGCAGAACTTTTCATCTCCGAGCAACACACAGCGGCATTTAATTTCTTAATCCACTTTTTGAACGAATGGGTTAACCATTGGCTCGTTGGATTTTGTGTCGGCACAAGATCGATCGGTGTGTGACATCAAAGTCCCGCAAGAGCGATTCAAAAGCATGCAGATTCGTCTGCTCTCTAATCGCCTGTGGTACTTTGAGTCACCCACCGACAATCTTTTGGGATGATCCGCTTCAGTTGAACAAGCCTAATGTTCCATGACCATCCTAAAGATAACTATTTAGGCCCTGTCCCAATGGCACACCAAACCTCATTGTCTGCCTCTGAGGGCCGCACTTATGTTCGTGACGAATTCCGCTTGAATCTGCGTGGAGCTCGCCCTTTTGTGGGCAGCGGGCAGAAGTGCGATTGAGGGCTCCTAAGTGCCGCAACGGGGGCACTCGTGCGCCACCCTTTTTGGAATGCTAAAAGCGAATGGGATACCGCTACGGTCTTGTGACTTAACGGACACGCGCACGGAAGAGGAAATAAGGGTCCGCGTCGTCATACCTAACCCCGAACCCTTTACCAACAATGACTTTAAATGATCTTTGGAGTAATTTCTTCAGTAAATTTGAATGTGGCGATTAATTAGATTAATTAATCGCGCACAATCATGTTACTATATATATATATATATAATATCTATATATATTAGATCTATCTATAAAAAAAATATTACATCACATTGTACATTAGTCCAAGCGACTTGCAATGAGGAACAATCTAAGCAAAACAAAAAAAAAAAAAAAAAAAAAACCAACATAATTAGCAATAATATTCATGCTATGACAAGTACGCATACACGTAACAATTGTTTTTAAATAAATAATAGAGAACACTATTGTTGGCGGGTTCATTTAAATTTTTTTTTTAAATATTATTTTTTTATTTATTATAAAATGTATAATAATAATACATAATATAGATAATTTTTTTAAATGATAAAAAAATTACTTCCTCCGTTTTAACACACGTAACTTTATATATAAAAATTTAACAAAAAATCTACTAATAATACATCTAATTTGTGATCATTTGTCAATGAGTTATGATCTGCTTAAATTGATCAGTCAGAAGAAAAACACACTTCAGCTGCACTTTTAAAAACTGTCAGAAGGAGAAAGCTAGAAATCAGGTTTTCAGATGGAAAAGCAAAGCAACAGTCAGTTTTAGGGGGTGGAAAGGGAATAGAAGAGGCTGGAGCACATCAAAGCTGCCTTGTGTTTCTCTGGTCCACAAGAGGCCTTTCATGTGTTTTAAAGGGTGTGTGTGTGTGGTTGGTGAGGGCTGTGATTTTCACCACTGCAGCACTACTTGTGTTTGGAGGAAAGAGTCTCGTCTCTCTGAAGCGCGCTGTCCCTTGAGGCTATGGCAGACGTACACACACACTTTCACTCAAGAAGGCACAGATCTATAAGTGTGTATCTACACGACCCCTGTCTATAAGGTTTATCTCAAGTGTGTCAGAGGCAAGTCGTGGAGCTGAGGGGTTATGGGAAGATGTGTTATAGGGAGATGGAGATGTGGGGGGTGCTGTTTTGGATCCTGACTGACTAATAGGACCAAAGCAGACTGTGAGAGGGACCACCCACCCCATCTGGCTCAGATCTAAATTCTGTCTGACATCCTGCGAGCCACTGGACTGGCAGGAGGAGGCAAGGTCAACAGATGTATAATGGGACAGACAGTTGTGTAGCGTAGATTAGCATGGGTGTTCGTAACAGATATCTGTAAAAGCCACAGCAGATGACTGGAAACATAGTGCTAGTGCTCTGTGATGCTGCTGAATAGCGGGGGCCCCCCGGTGGCCCGGACCATCATCATGTTATGGCCTGTAATCGGCTTTCAGAAACTTTCATAAACATCTACAATGTGTTTTAAATTGGCATTAAATGAAAATCAGCCTATTTTTTACATGCATGTTTTTGTAAACGATTATCAAGTGCATGTTTCATTTTTGTGTATCAATAGATCCAATGGTGCGTCCACTGGGCGGGTTATTATCCCAGGCCGGTCCCCACATTGTCAAAAATTTCAGGTTTTACTATCCCTGTGGGGACATTTGGTCCTTGACATGTAGCATAACAGTACACTCCCACACAAAAATTAATTACTTGCAATAGACATTAACTGAAATAAAAACTAAAATGTTTCAAACATTTTTCTTTTTTTTAACTAACATTCTATAAAACCAACTTAAAAAAATTAACTATAAATAAACTATAAACCTATATAGCATATTTAAATAAATCGAAGAACTAATCTAAAGACAAAAAAACACACTACAAAAGACTAAAACTTAACTGACATTAAATGAAATGAAAATATAAAAAGAACCACGAAATCAAAGATATTAACAAAAACTACAATAGTATATTCTAAAATAACACTTGTCCTCGTCCTACATTATATTCCTTTTTTGATAACGCGCTTCACTGAGATGTGCGTCACAATACGCAAGAAAAAAATGGCCACTAAATCAGTTTCATTGCAACCTAAACACCTACTTTTTGCTAATTATGTATTTTGCTACTAATTTATATAAATACATTTATTGGTGTTGTGTCAGCTTATTCAACGTCTGCATGTGCCATTTTAAGTGTATGTTTATACTACCAAAAAGTAAACAATTTGGCATTATGCATTTATAGAACTGCATATTTGCATTGATATGCAAATAAAACTGATACTTATGCACTCACTTGGTATGAAATCTATTTTGCAATGAACAAGTATTGCTAAAGCATGGTGGGTGAAGCGCAGCACTAGAGAAACATGGTGGCATTTATAAACGCATCACAAAAACCAC
>JADLZN010001955.1:0-100984 GCA_018155175.1 Sinocyclocheilus anophthalmus
TTTCACAATGGGTGAGAGCTTCTACATGGAATGAACACACACCTTATACATTTTTCATTCCTCACAAACAATAATGGTAGCGAGCAGAAGGTTCTGAGTTTGGAACCTATCCGAATTGATTTGGCTCATAATTCATAATTGAGCAGCTAACTCATGGAAAAGTATTTCATCACACTGCATCGTGGTGACAAAGCTTTTCACGAGCAGTGGGTGACTTTTATTGTGTCCTCGCTGATGGTGGGGTGGCATCTCAACTGATTCTGTGACAGAGTTCATTCAACTGATTTAGTTTGTAGTCAGAGGCATATGGGAAATGCTGTCCTAAAATGTTTGACCTCGGTTTTGTGAGACGTCCTCCAGTTCTCTAGTCCTTTTGTTCCTTTGACATCATGAAATCACTGCTATTATGATTTCATTTATATAAATATAATATGAGTCAATTATATGGTCATAGAAGATTATAGTCAGAGGTTCAGTCTCTACATTTTATTCCAACAAAGTTCCTATAATAAAATGCATTGAGCAATCAAAATGACTAAGATTATGTGCATTCCTGGAAAATGCATGGTGATACTTTACATTAAGGTTCCATATCTTAAAAATAGCTAATACAATAGTTAATGCAATCAAAAAACAATGAACAATTACTTTACAGCATTTTTTAAACTTATTAATCTTCTACATAATGTTAATTTTAATTATCTACTTAATTTTAATAAGTAGATACTAATATATCTACTTATGACATACTACATACTAATATACAAAAATTAACTGAATATTAAAAATGTATATTATGATAAAAAATAATTGATTAACAAAAATTGCCCATTTTTAGTGCATTTTACCTTGGCTATTACATTTTAGTATTATTATTATTATTATTATTATGAGCTTGTGTCATTTGTGTGTATATATATATATATATAATATATATATATATATATATAGATATATATGTGTGTATCTATATATATATATAGATATATAGATATGGAATTGAAAAGGGAGAAATTGCAGACTTCATGTTCCAAGGAAGAAGAAAAAAAAAGTGCAAACTTTGACCGGTCGGTTGCGGCGCATGAGAAATGAGATCGCCATCGGGACGTTGAGATCCCTTCCCAGTCAGTGTGATAAATTTAACAACTTTCTAGCATATGGATCCATGGGTTGTCATAGACTGCCAGTCAGGGGAGAGTCTATTTTAATATGTCAATGCGCGTAAAGGCGCTTGGTGGAACTCAGCGCGGGAGCACGCTCAGCGGAACGCGCATTTCCTGCGCGCTTGGCATCGCGCTGCGGACCCCTACGCTGTGTTCAAATAGCTGCTCAGCATATTTCTGCATCCCTACTGTGAGAAGCGAACTCAGCGTTGGCGGTGCATGAATAAAGTTTTGTTGTACAGTGTATGAACAAAGAGAAATATAGAAGGAGGTTATCATGACACATATGAGTGAGTGTTATGACGCAAAACGGTGTTAAGCATGTATCCAGGGAGGCAGACTTGTGTACTGTTGGTTTATGCAAGCAATTCTTATAATGCATATATCGGCTGACTGGATTAGAAAATCACATCAAAACATGTCCATGCTGTTGTTTACCTCAAAACGAAATTGTGATATTGTTTTCATGGTGATTAAGATTTTCCATTAAATTCGAATTTTATTTCTGAGTTTTTGTTTTTTATTGCCATTATTCTTAACTGTCATTTTCATCAGTGTATTACAGTAAAATAAGGTAGTACATTGTTTTTTATCAATTGCGATCATAAATAATTGATCATCTGTGATTATTTGTATAATGGTCAAATTTACTTTTGATCAAATTTTGTTCAGATATCAACTGAACAATTGAATGCATCTCTGTTTGGAGAGCATCTTGTATTTACTGCTCAAATAATAAGGTGAAGGTCAATTTGAGGAATGTAAGATCACAATAGTACCAGCATGATTTCAATCACTGGAGTCTATTTGTGGAAAATACATTTAAAATCCCTCATGCAGGAAATTAATTTTTCACAAATTATTTCTGGGTCATCAGGTTTCATATTTTTGCTGTAAATTTTTTCCCCCTGTATGTCTTCCTTTATCTAACTTCTGCTTCAGCTCAATTTCTGCAGATAAATGACACAACATCTGACCCAGGCTGAGATGTGACATTTAAGTTCTAAAGGATATGAACTCGGGGAAAGCAGTCAAATTATTACTTGGATTAAGCTCCATTTGAGAGCCCCAATGAGTCTCCCAGTAATTAAGCTTGTCATTGATATGGTGTCTAGACATGAATATATTTTTATGAGCAGGCAGGAAATGTTTGCAATTTTAGCCAAGCTTAATCCTCTTATTAGGAATTTATTTGTCATGGAGTCATAACTTTAAATGACACTTGTGGTTCATGCCTTTCATTACAGGGACATTTATTGTAGTAATATGGACACTAAATGGTTAATAAAGTTTTTGACAATTTTTTGTAATAACTAAATGAAATATTAGATAGTATTAAATATAACATTTTAGTTATTTCAAGAAACAAAGAACTGACTTAAAACGCATGCATTAAAAAATTCACCCAAAAAATGACAAAATCTAAATAAAAATAAAATAAAACAATTTTATTTTTATTTTATTTCATTTCATTTTATTTTATTTCACTGGACATGATTTTGTGAGAATCACACACATAGTTTAACAATATTAATTGTCATGTATTCAAAATTCTAATTATTGTTAAATAGTTTTTAAAACTTTCTTTTGAAAAGTTATGAAAGCTTTTTTCTGCCTCAAATGCCTGAAAGCAAACATCACAAATGTGTCAGTTCTTTGGTGTGGAGTAAACCACTAAATCAATTATAATCTATAGGATAGCCCTTTTTTAAAGGGTTTTCAGAATAGCCCAAAAAATATATTTTTCTCTAGCTTAAGGGGTTTTTGTTGTTGTTGTTTTCCACCATTTGACATTCTTCTCTGAAAACATGTCTGCTGGTCTATTTCTGTGGTTGTGGCATGGCTTCTGTCTTTTTGCCTCTAAGACACTGGCCCCCTCCTTCATCCTCACTGTCTCCTCACTGTCTCTCAGTCTTTCTCCATCCTCACAGAACTGTTTGGCTCGGTGCCTCTCCGTCAGCTGTGATCCATTACTTCCCATGCTAATGTGATAATTTATACAGTCACACAGCATCTGAAACCGAAACAAAAAACTGCATCTAAAGACAGCTCACGTTTTAGCACAATTAAATAAATTTGAGTTTTCAAATGTAAGAAAAATGCAACTCCATATACTCCAATGTTAAATGTTGGTTATGCTTTTACTTTAAGATAATTTCTTGAAATGAGTGATGGTGAAAATTGTCCAATGTGAGTGTTTTTCCAAAATCTGAAAATATAATTAAGTTGTTTTTTATTGAAGTTGTCATGCAACTTTTCTGTGTTGGTGTTTACTTTATTTGACTAGCTTCTGCAAAGTGACAGATGAACTTGTGACAAAATATTCTATACTTTTAGTGTATATTGGTTTTATTGGATGCATGGCCTTCGTGCCAACAAGCAAAGACAAGCCTTTATATGGTCACTTGTGTTTTCTTATTTGTATTCAGCATTGTTTTTCTCTGCTGTCAGACTTGTGAGCCTTTTTTGGGTCGCTACTCAGTTGAGAAACACTGGTTTAACAGAAAAGAGAAGAGAGTCGTCTTTGTGCAGTTTATTGTGAACTAGCGTGCTGTTGTGCAGATGGGAAACATTGTCCACTTTGTCCTTTTAAACTCTCCCTTGTGTACCAGTGACCTGTAATAAATGAGCTTGTGCTCAGAAATGGCAGCTGTGGTAGCGGATGGCAGAAAAGGTAAAGAGGGAATGAAGGAGAGAAAGCAAAAAGGTGTGAGCGATAAGCATTTGTACTCCTTCTTGTGTCCAGCAGCCTCATTGGTAGGGCTGCACAATTAATCGAATTTCTACGAACTACGAATTGCCACAATTGCGTAATCGTTCAAAGCCGCAATTAATCGTTTAAAGTCCTCTTATGTTATTTTGCGTGCTTAGGATGTGATTTTTTTTCTTTCTACAGATAATCGTAAGAGTTTTTCCATTGTTTTAATTTTAAAATAACATTATAATACCATGCATATTTAAACTTTTTTTATTTAAAGAAGAAACCAATACAATGAATAGATGCCATTTGAGGCTTAACACAATAGAAAAGCAATAAAGGTTTTTCAGTTAGAGTGTTTTCAGCTTGTTTAAATTGTGATAATCGTAATTAATAATCGCAATTACAATTTCAAGGGAATAATCGACAATTATGATTTTTGTCATAATCGTGCAGCCCTACCTCATGGCATTACTTTTGTTGCTCTGTTTAGGTGAGATAGAGGGCAGATGTCATATTGCAACCCTATAGAAATATCACTGCAGTTTCTCTCAGTTTAAAGGTTCATAAAACTCCTACTGAGATGGAAGGGTGATAGTGTGTCACCTTGGATTACTGATTCAAAAAGACCTTGTGCGAAACTATAATCGTTGCTTTATGTTCGCAGTGGGGAGCTCATCACTTATTTCACTCAGAGCAGTGAAAGTTTTGGATGAAAGGATATCAGCTGTCATCAACTTTATTGTGAAGTGAGAAGTGTAACCTTATAATGCACACTTAAGTTAGAGTAGATGCTATATTTACTCAGATAAAAAGTCAGCTGTTATTATTATTTGCAAGCTTTACACTTTTATGTTTTACACTATTATTTTGCAAATTTTAAATAAAATTATAGTTTTTATAGCTATTTTTTTTTTGAGTGCATAGAAATTGATGCAATTATTTACTGGCTCACTTGCTTTAAATCTCTAAATGAACAAATGAATCATTTATGTCATGCTCTTTAAAATCATTCTGCATTCATCTGAGCACTTGGCTACCAGTACAGTTTTACTACCTATATATAGCTGGTCACTGGTAAATTCTTGGGGTTGGGCAATGAGTTATTGGACACCCTTTTACTATTTGAATCCATTTCTTATTTTATCTCTGGGATATCCAGCACAGGGAAAATGATGGAAATTCAGTAGCTGATGGGAAGGGATGTCATTGCTGAATGCAATTTCACACACTGAGCAAATTAAGTTTACAGAACTATAACACCTGACTGAGTGCAACTGTCTGAAGGTTGAACATGGCTGGATGTATATACAGTATATATAAATAAGTAAATAAATAAATATATATATATATTATATATATTATATATAAGATTATAATAGAATATATATCAATATATTGATGTACTGTGTTAAGGTGGAGTTGTGGATACAGTCTATATCAAAATAAACCTTTCAACTCTCTGTATTGTATCATGTAATTCATAACAAAAAGTTTGACAAAAAGTCTGACATTTTCTTATGGAAACAGAACCTTGTTGTAAGGTGTCAATGATATTCAGTCTATAAACCAGTTTTAGGTTGAATTATATAAAACCAAAATTGACAATATTGTGATATATGCTGTACATTAGGGTGATTCGACAGAAGCTGCGGTTGTCATGCGTATCTTTCAGGGAAGCACGGTTCTGTGATCAGCAGTAAATCTCCATCAAAAGGCCAGAGGGCGCTCTCGCAATGAAACTCCAAATATGCCCCGAAGAAGAAATCCAGCAAATGCCTATCGCTGCAGCTGAATAAAAAGAAGATTCAACTGCTTTCATTGATTAAACGTGACTAATAAACACACGACTACGGCAATACAAGGTTTATCTGAGTTCTTCTTATTATAATTTTAATTAACATAAAGTATATATATAATGCAATGCCTTTATCATTGCTTAAATACTATGAAATATGTTGCGTGCCTTATTCTGTGTAAGAAGCCACATCATCTCACAGAAGGATTTATTTCAAACACTCGACTGACATTATGAAGTGAGTTTGGAGTAAAAATATGTTATTAAATGTGGTATTTTCAATTTTTTTCAGATGGAGCAGCATTTACTTCACAGAGCCGTAGTTCACTGAGAAGACACGCAAACAGCTGTCATTATCGCGAACGATTTCTTCGATTTCAGTCTGCGATTTTTTTTGCGTAACTTGTTAGTGAACTACGGCTATGTGTAGTAAACTCTGCGGCATCTGAAAGCATGTGATGATGATTTCCTGCTGATTACAGAACCGGCTTTTTAACAAAATGCACGTGACAATCGCATTCGATTAATCGTGCAGCCCTACTGTACATTTACAATAATATACAGTTAAACATACAGTAAAATGCGATTTTGGTAATACTTCTCACCCTTAGTCTGAGCTTTGCATCATCACCATGTGCAGAAGAGATGGTAAATACTGAGCATCACTGATGCCATAGAAACAACCCTGAGCTCTGAAACCTACAGTATTTGTGTTCTTTTATGTGTCAGTGAAGTAGGTACATGGAGAAGCATCTTCATCATAACTGTATAAAAACATCACATCTCAGTGTGTAAGGCATACTGGAGTGCTGTCACAAAATGATGTCCCTAATGGCATCAGTTTGTGTCAAAGATGGCATTTGTGATTTACTGAAACATCTTCCCATGTGCCGTACTTGTGTTCTTATACTTGTGTCTAGCTGTGCAGAAACCAAGAAGAGCTGTATTTTTTTTCTGTGCTGAGAAATTTTAGAAAAATCAGTTTTTGCACTGGTTTCTTTAAATATGTTATGTGTCTGTTTTATGCGTTGGATTTCTGTACAGCAACTGAGTGGTTAAACTACCAACTAGTGGTATACTGATATTAACCAAGGCCAGTAGTTGAATCTATCCGTTTGAACCACCTTCCATATGGATTCAAATACACTTATTATCGATTTATCATATCACATATTATCTGTTTTTACTTATTATCTGTTTTATTATCTGAATAAAACAGAAGCGAGAAGTTCCGAAACAACGTACAATTTAAACATGCAACTTACGGTAAAGTCTTCAGACTTAGTACTTTCTGCTGCTGGATGACAAAAGGTCTGAACAATCCTTTGTAACTGAAGGAGGAACTTGAGCCAGATTTTATCATTAGAGATTTTTGGATGGCCTCTTTTGACTTTGCTACCACTCAGAACACCTTAGTAACTGCATAGCAACACCCCGGTAACCACTCACGACACGGCAAATTGTAGTCTGTTCACTGGTCAAATATTAGTAAGATTTTGGTTATAGTCCAACACTGATTCCCTAGGCAATGCAATCTTCATATGACAATGATAATTATGATAATGGTGATGATGATAGTCATTATTATGTCCTTTGTGTATGTGCTGTGACTGACGGTTCCAGCTGTTAGAATGGATGTAAGCAGCCCTGAAGGTGACTGAGGGAAGGAAAACAATATTTGTGCTCGAGAAGTCATTGAGATATATATTATGTTATGTTTACTGAGGTCTGATGATGATATTTAATTGATATAAATAATTTTGAGGGGAACACTGATTTGTGATATTATTTCATGCTTGCAGACTGGGAACCTTAATGTATTTACTTATGAGATGAACTAAATATATTTGAAAATTATATTACAAATTAGAAATTCAAATATTAATATCTATTTGCATATATGCATATCTGTTTTAGATAAATGCAAGCTTTTCATAAAGCTCATTGTTCACTTAGTTTTTCAGGATATTTTGCCCCAAAATATTGTCCAATGTATTATTATTATTGTTACTGTTATTATTATTATTTAGTGACTGTTGAGCACAACTAAAATACATGCAAATATATAATATTTTTTTCTAAATTATAAAGTATTTATACATAATTGTAGTATTTGTACAGATGTATGCTAGTTTTAATTGGGAAAAAATATATTATTATTAGTATTATTAAAACACACACACACACACAAAAACATTTTATTGCAGAAAGAGAATCACCATTGATTAGAGAAATGGGACGATATTAATGGGAATTAATAGGAATAAACTGAGCACGGATAAAACGCATGCAAACATGTAATATTTTACTCTAAATTATCAAGCATTAGTACATAATTTTAAAAAGTACTTTTTAATGTATTATTAAAAGGCAAACAAACAAAAAAAAAACATTTTATTGCAGAATGAGAATCACCATTGCTTAGATAAATTGGATTAGATGTATGGGATATAATGGAATTTATTTCTTTATTTTTTAAAGTGTGCGAAGACATTGAGGTAATTAGAATTTAAGAGGAAAATGTACTTAATTATCATGAAAATAAAGTAAAAAGTTTTAATGTCCGCCGCTGCAGTGATATTTATTAAAACATGATATATTGTTGGTATATTATTAAAAGGGAGTGTAAACACCCGTGCAGAAGAGTCCACACTGAAACTGCCTTCCTAATTAGGCGAATTAGCTGGAGATCAAAAAGGAAAATTAGTAGCGCGGCGCCACATGTTTTGTGCCGAAGTAGCCTGTGCTCATTTGCATGACAACACATGTTTGCTCCTCATTACGGACAGCCCTGACAATATGTTGCCTGATTGGACAGATTGCTCGTCAGGAGAATCCAGGTCTTGCTTGCCAACCTGGGACCCAGTAGCATTTTAACAATGCCTTTCAGCATTCAGGAAGAAAACGCATACGTTCTGTAATCTTAAAAACATTTGCATATATAGAATAGTATATATCTGGGATCCTTAAATCTGGCCCACGAGATCCACTTTCCTGCAGAGGTTAGCTTAACCCTAAATCAAACACTACCTCAGCAAGCAAATCAGTGTCTCAGGACCATAAGAAAATCAAAAGGTAGGTGAGTTGATCCCCCCAGGGTTGGGCTAAACTTGCAGCGCATGGCCCTCCAGGGCAAGATATATATATATATCTATATATAAGTATAATAAACATCTATTTTATATATATATATATATCTATATATAGATATATATATATAAAAACACACCACTGAGCCACGGTGCTTTTATGTCTAATATTTTTTTTCGGGCCCCCAAAGCAATTAACACTAAATCCCAATTTTACAATTAATACTAAAGCATTTAATGGCCTGAAAGGCACGCTGCTCTCTTACATGCTGGTTTCTGCCATATGTGGCCTGTGATCTGCCCGCTGTTAGTTCAGTTGAGTCTTACTCTGGGCTGTCTGTCACATTGGCTGGCAAAAGAGCTGTTTTTTGTGAAATGAAAGTGTCCAGCTGGATGTGATGTTCAATTCATCAGCTCCAGCCCAGGCTGTTTTGATAAATGACATGGATGCTCTCCTCCATTGCATGCGCGCACACACAATGACAGTCTAAGCCACAATTGTTCTCCTGTGTCAACTGCACAATTAAATGAACTAAGACATTTTTAGGGCACAAAAGCACAGAAATAAACTGACATTTAGTTTTAGTTTAAGCTTTGTCTTATATATTAATTGTAAAATATGCAAATGAGACAATATACTGTATATACAACAGAACAACAGTAATTCAGCAAATGTACAGAGATAAAAGATGAAGAAAAAGTATTCCTATTGTTATAACAACTTATTAACATATATTTTGTGAAACATACTCTTTCTTATAGATTTGACCTTAAGTGAAAAGTTCTCATTTCATGGAGAGACACTTTTAGAGCAGTTTTATCGTTCAACAACAACAACAAAAATATCTTTCAGGAAAATTTGAGTTTCATACTATTCGTTGAGTCATGCATCTTCCTGGGTACTTTGGGAAATCTAACTAAAGTCAGACCTTATGATGTATCTGCCATTTTTTAATAGCATATTCTCAGATATTATGAGATTATGTTTTTGAAGTCATCTTTCAGCTGCTATTATCGAGAATAATGTTACAGCATTAGTCATCTATTGCTAGTCAGATATTGTCTAGGGGTATGATTCTCGCTTCGGTGCGAGAGGTCCCGGGTTCAAATTCCAGACGAGCCCCCACCCATCCCCAGTCTAGCGTTGGGAGTGGGCGTAACAGATTAACCAAAATTTATACGGAAGAAATCAATAAAAACGTGGAGGAATCACTCCAGTCCTCTGCTCCAGAAAAATGCAACAAAAAAACCTAGTTTGGTAAACTTAATTTATTTAGGAAAGCCAGAATTATGGAAGCAATAAATGTCTTCAGGAGATAGCCTGGCCAAAACAACAACCAAAATAGCAGCTGACTAACAGGAGGAGTACTAAATAACCTATGCGAGTAAAAGAAAAGACAATCAACAACATAAGCTTTCCTCAACTCCCTCACTAACCAAAAACAGGGATAAACAGGAGTACAAAATAAAATGGCACCCTCTCCCTACAGCTTCCAAACTAAGCATACATCAATAAACCAAAAATAAGTTTTTTTTTTTTTAAACAGTACCTTATACCGTAACAAGAAAAGTAATGATAAAAGTAAAATTTTACATACACTATGTGGTACCAACACACATTGCTAGTCAACGGGATACAACTTACTTAGAAGTTCTTAACCAGATAAATATTTAAAGGTTCCCCAATTAAACAGACGTCGTAAAGAGGGAAACACCCAACACAGTCTGGAGCAGGGGAAAGTGAGAGCCTCTCCCAAACAGTGTTTTCAACTTGATCTTTGGTACTTCGGTTCCCTTTCAGTCGGTCACTCTCGACGTTCACGTCGGACAGAAGCAAGGACAGACACGAATTGGGATCTCGCGTAGAGGGACCAATCTACTTCGAGTGTAAAATAAACAAGCCAATGACAGTTGGCATGGAGATTATTGCATCCAGCTGCTGATGGATCACAGCGTGAGTATAAGTAGGCCACAGATGCAGCGCATATTCAGCTTTTCGCTTCGGAGCCGAGCGTTCACATCGTTCTGCTCCTGACTACTCGACTGAGAGAAGAAGACTGAACGAGTTTAGCGTGCTCTTTGAGAGCTCTTCGTGTTGGTGGTACGGTGCTTCAGCGGTGGTGGTTTCCTGTGTCGATTGGGTTGCACACATCAGGCTGCACTAACTCCTGTTTGTGTTGCAGATGATCATCTTCCCTGTGCGCCTCAGCACGCTAAAAGGGCTTTTTCCCCTAAAAGAGCAATTTCGGGGTGCGTCTTTTTAAAGACGACGTTACATGGCATTCTTGACGTTATGTCTTTGTAAAGACGATGTGGGTCTTGCTATAGACAACGTATCACCCGGCGTTCTGGATGCGGTCGTTACCTGACGCTGGGTGATGGTCACGATCGCTGCCTCTAGTGCCTGGGCATGAAGCACGCTGAGGTGGCTTTAGTGGGAGTCATGCTAAATTCGGGGGTATGACCTCCGGAGTTGAGGACCGGACCAGTGGCCTGCAAAAGGGGGGGGATTGCCCATGCACGCCTAGATCTGGGGTTCCCTCTGGTGGCAGCTGGGGGCGTCCTTTTTCTTGCGGTGGGCGGACTGGTCTTACGGTCCCGGTGAGGAATTCCCCTCCGGGGATGCACTTCGAAACCAGTGGAGCTCTCAAAAAGAGCAGGCTGGACCCTCCCGGGCTGTACCGCCTGTTTCTTCCGAGGCTCCCCCTGATGATCGGATGTCGATTGCAGCATCGGAGCTTTCTGGAGAGGAAGATTCGCCTGCGCTGCTCTCCTCCGGGACCGTAGCAATGCCAGAATCGGATCCAGAAATAATGGCTATACTTTCCCGGCCCGCCGTAGGGGTAGGGCTCGAGTGAAAACTTTCACAGTGTCCCGAGCCCTCAAGGTTGCACGAGTGGTTCTCGGGGTGGTCCGCGCTGGTTCTCAGAGCCCCGCCTCGGTGCCTTTCTTCCCGGAGGTGCAAGAGGAGCTCAACAAGTCATGGACGGCACCTTTTTACTGCCGGAAACTGATTGGCTGGATCCTCCTCCCTCACCACCCTCGATGGTGGGGCAGCTAGGGGGTTACAAGGGTCCCCCCGGTGGAGCGGTCGGTTGCGATGCAGTTGTGTCCTAATACCGCCTCCAACCGGCAGGGAGAACCGTGCCTCCCCTCCCGGGTCTGTAGGTACTCGACTGGCCAGCGATGCCTATACGACCTGTGGAGAAGCTGCCTCCGCCTTACACGCTACGGCGTGATTGCAAGTGCACCAGGCCAAGGCACTGAGGGATTTGCACTAGGGTGGTCACGACCCAGAAGTTCTCAAAGAACTCCACACCGCTACTGACCTCGTGCCACGAGCGACGAAGGTTACGGCGCGGTCTCTGGGTCATGCGATGTCCACTATGGTGGTCCGGGAGTGCAGTTGCCATTTCTGGCGGTGACTGGCTGACATGCGCGAGACGGACAAGACAAGATTCTTGAACGCCCCCGTGTCCCAGGCCGGCCTGTCGGCGACACGGTGGAGAACTTGCCCAGCGGTTCTCCGCTGACCAAAGCAGACTGAGGCCATCAGGTACATCCTGCCGGCGTGCAGCTGCTACCGTCACCGAGGGCGGCCCCCCCTGCCACCGCCAAAACAAGAGAAGTGCTCCTGCGGCCTCCAGCAAAGCTGCACCATGGAGCCGGTCGCAGGGCAGCCGCCACACCCGTCCAGGCCCCCGCCAAACCTGGTGGCAAGCGAGAGAGCAAGAGGCCCGGAGAAGGGCGACCCAGAGGTGGAGGGACGTGCTCTTCAGGAGGTGGTAAGCACACCACTCCCTCCCCCGGAGGAGGGCCGGGCGGAGAATCTTTTCACCACTGACCTCTCGGTCGGTGGTACCCAAATTCTCGACAAAGAGCAATTCCTCTATTTCTGGGTCCCCAGAGGGGAGGGGGGGTTGTGGACAATCTAGTGCGTATCACACTCACCCTCCTCTCTCGCCAGAGAGCAGCAGTGGGCAGATCGGGAGGACAAACCAACGGACTACCCACGCACACTCTCTGCTCGAACGCAGGTCAGTGTTAAACACACCAGACCCCGCCTCGGACCGGCTACGAGACGCCCGGGCCGGGTCCCTGCGTTTTTCCGCGCTGCCCCACTGCGGGTACGCCTGTAGTTCCGTTGATGCCACTAGCGCGGTGTCTGGGAGCCTGGCTTGAGCTACCCAGCCCGTCTCGATGGCTCCTTCGAACCGTCAGGCTCGGCTATGCGATTCAGTCGCCCGGCCGTCCCCCCCCCAAGTTCAGTGGCATCCGCTTCACAACAGTGAAGGCGGCCGACGGTCCTGTCTTGCGGGCGGAGGTCATAGTCCTACTGGCGAAGGATGCGATAGAACCAGTCCCTCCAGCCGATATGAAGACAGGATTTTACAGCTCCTACTTCATTGTACCAAAGAAAGGCGGTGGGTTACGACCAATCTTGGACCCGCGTGTCTTGAACCTCAGGGCTGGCCCTGTGCCGTGTTCTTCACGAAAGTTACGGAGGTTCCCCCCTTGTTCCTATGAGAGAACAGCGCATTCGCATGACCCGGGCTTGCAGGGTCAGGGGTTTGGACGGGGCCCCAAACTGCACTGGCATGTCAACTGCCTCAGAGTTGCTGGCAGTGCACCTTGCCTTAATCTGTCTCAAAGAGCACTTAAGAGGCAAGCATGTACTAGTCCGCACGGACAACACAGCAACCGTTGCGTACATCAACCGACAAGGTGGTCTGCGTTCCCGTCGTCTATCGCAACCTCGCAGACACCTCCTCCTCCGCTGGAGCAGAAAGCATCTGAGGTTGCTTCGTTCTGTCGGTTCACATGGAGGCAGCCGACGAACTGTCCCGAGCTGCGCTCCCAGGAGAATAGCGACTCCATCCCCAGACAGACCAGCTGCTTTGGGGACGTTTCGGAGCCGCTCAGGTAAACCTGTTTGCCTCTCCAGAAACCTCTCACTGCCAGTTGTTCTTCGCCCTGACCGAGAGAACACTCGGCACGGACGCACTGGCACACAGCTGGCTGCGGGGCCTTCGCAAGTATGCATTTCCCCCAGTGAGCCGTCTGGCACAGTTGCTGTGCAAGGTCAGGGAGAACAAGGAGCAGGTCCAGTTGGTGGCACACTATTGGCCTACCCAGACCTGGTTCCCAGAACTAATGCTCCACGCAACAGCCCCTCCTTGGCCGATTCCTCTAAGGAAGGATCAACTGACTCAGAGACGGGGCACCCTTTGGCACCCGCGTCCAGACCTCTGGAAACTTCATGTCCGGTTCCTGGACGGGACGCGGAGGTTCTTAGTGGCCTACCCCAAGAGGTAGTTGACACCATCACTTCAGCGAGAGCACCGTCTACGAGACACGCCTACGCTTGAAGTGGAACCTGTTCATTGAGTGGTGTTCTTCTCGCCCGAGAAGACCCCCGAAGATGCCCGAACAGAGTTGTGCTGTCCTTTTTGCAGCAAGGGTTGGAGCGAAGGCTGTCTCCCTCCACCCTTAAAGTTTATGTCGCTGCAATCGCTGCTAACCACGACCCCATAGAAGGAGGTCGTTGAAGAAACATGACCTGGTCGTCGGGTCCCTCTATTCCCTCGTGGGACCTGACGCTGGTGCTCATGGCACTACAGCAGGGCCCATTTGAGCCTTTTTGCAGGCAGTTGAGCTGAAGTTCCTTTCAATGAAGACTTTGCTCCTGCTAGCATTGGCATCCATCAAGAGGGTAGGGGACCTGCACGCATTTTCGGTCAACGATTCGTGCCTAGAGTTCGGGCCGGCTGATTCCCAGGTAACCCTGAGGCCCCGGCCCGGCTACGTGCCCAAGGTTCCCGCTACTCCCTTCAGGGATCAGGTGGTGAACCTCCAAGCGCTGCCCTCGGAGGAGGCAGACCCAGCCCTAGTTTTGTTCTGTCCCGTCTGAGCCTTATGGTGCTACGTAGACCGGACGCAAAGCTTCAGGACCTCAGACCAGCTCTTTTCTGTCACGGAGGCGGCAGAAGGGGAATGGCGTCTCAAAGCAGAGGATGGCCCACTGGATAGTGGATGCCATCACCCTGGCTTATCAGGCACAGGGTGTGCCCTGCCCGTTCAGGTTGCGAGCTCACTCAACTAGAGGTGTTGCATCCTCCTGGGCGCTGGCTCGTGGCGCCTCGCTGACAGATATCTGTAAGGCTGCGGGCTGGGCGACCCCTAACACATTCGCTAGATTCTATAGCCTTCGTGTGGAGCCGGTATCCTCCTGTGTTCTCACCTCAAAATGGGTAGAAGCACTGAGAGGCCCAGGCTTCGGGTCGGCTTGCAAAAACCCCTCCAGAGAGTCCATATAGTAGACCCACTTGAGCTCCTCCGTCCCCTCGGCAGCAAGATGTGGCGGAGCGTCTGGCGCCAGGCCTTAACTCTCTGAATCCTCGAGAACCGGTAGAAGGCTGGATCCCATATGTGTAAAGTCCACGGTATAGCCTTGAGCCCGTGTTTCCCCAGCAGAATTCTGCCATTCCAAGAGGGTTACAATCACCTCCATTCTTCCATATGCACCTAAGGGATGTCCATATGTGTATTGCTTCTGAAACCTCCTTCGGGAAGGTTCGAGCTTCCGTAACGTCCCCTGTTCCAAGAAGAACGGGTACGTTTCCCAGTGTTATCCAATCTCACTGAGTGGGTAGTGCAATTAGTTAGCAGTAGCTGGTCTTTGCGCAGGCCCTGGCCTACGCCAAAAAGTGGGGTGCAGGTGACTTCCACGGGACACTGAAGGGGCAGTAGATTGGTCTCTTTAAGCGAGATCCCAATTCGTCGATCACAGATGTGACTCGGAGTGACCGACTGAAAGGGAACGTCTCGGTTACGTATGGTATGCACGGAGGGAATGGAGACGTCACGTTCCGTCGCCACAGCTCCTGTACCACCGCTGAGCTTGGCGTGTGGGTTGTCAAAAACCGGGGCTCGGCTCCGAAGCGAAAACCTGAATATGCGCTGCATCTGCTGGCTACTTATACTCACGCTGTGATCAGCACCAGCTGATGCAATAATCGCATGCCAATGTGCATTGGCTCATTAAGTTTACAATCGAAGTAGATTGGTCCCTCTTAAGCGAGATCCCAATTCGTCGGTCCTCTGACGTGACGTCTCCGTTGCCTCCTTCAGGGAACGAGGGTTAACATACATAACCGAGACGTTCGTCTGCCAGCACACTCCTCTGAAGAGCACAACGTGGGGTAATTTGGACTGCCCAGCAAGCATAGAGTGAATGAGAGTAGGAGGAGGAGAGAGCACACGCCAGGGGGCACCTAACCACCCAAAAGGGTGGAAAACACCACCTCAACAATACTCATTTAAATAATACATCCTAGGAATGAACACATTTCACCCACACCCACACACAATATATGATATATATATAGATTATATATATCTAGATCTATAGATATATACTGTATATGATTCTCCAGAGATAATTATAATATGCTGACTTGGCGTTCAATAAACATTTCTGAGAATACACTGTTTAAACAGTTGTGCTGCTTAATATTTTTGTGAAAATCATGACAATTTTTCATGATTCTTTGATGAATTGCACTCTCAGAAAAAAAAGGTACAAAAAGCTGTCAGTGGGGCGGTACCTTTTCAAAAGGTACATTTTTGTAACTATTAGGTTCTAATATGTACACTTTAGGTACTACTATGTACACTTTAGGTAACCACAATTTGTACTTTGGTACAAACAAAAAGTACCGCCCCAGTGATAGCTTTTGTACCTTCATTTCTGAGAGCGTTCAAAGAACAGAATTTACTTTAAAAAGTATTTTTGTCACATTATAAAAGTCTCCACTGTACTTCACTATATACAGTATATATATCGACCCAAAACTTTTGAACAGTGTATATATAGTATATTGTGTTTGCTGTCAAGACTCATGGAAAATATCCATCCACGATATCGATAACCTTGGTTTTGATGTTTTAATGATAGAAAGACAGCCAATTTGCAGAGGCCAGTGTACTGGACATTCTCTTCATGTTGTGAATTATATACTGAAGAATGAAATATTGTGCTTCAAATAACTCTGAAGGAACTGTGAGAAACTAAATGAATAACATTCTGTTGCCAAGAAGCATGCAGTATTGGCAGTATCACAGTGTATTACTTCTGCTATCCATTATAGTTTCCTGACAAGCAACCAGTGCTCCCTCGGTTTTGTCTTCACCTTGTAATGGTGTTAACCTCAGCTCTCGGTTTTCAGGCAGAGGGAGGTTTGTGTGAGGTGAGGCAGACTCTTTAACCATCCCACTGATAGAAAGTTACCCTTGACCTCTGAACAAACTGTCAGTGTACTATTTCTGAATCATTGCCTTTCCACAGGCTTCATAACTTAACAAAAGAAAATTGCTGTCTGAAAGTTCATGATAACTACAAAACCAATAACAGAATTTATCATAACACAAAAAGTTACTGGCAACAGTAAGATGTCTAGGCCTCTTTTTGTAGTAAGTTCAGAAAAGCAATAATACAAAGGGCAAAAGTATCATATTAATTTGTTTATAATAATCATTTAGATTATTATTATTTTCAAATATTTATATTTGTTGAGAAAATATCCAAAAGGCATTGTTAATAATAATAATAATAATAAAAAGTTACGAAGCTGAAAGATCAATGCAAACAGAGATATCATCTTTCATCAATCAAATTATGGCAGTTTAATGCCTAAAAAAACAGCTGGTAGGGACTACAACAAGTTACTTCCTGCGCTCTAGGAAAAGGCAGCAAAGGGGGCGAGGCAATGCTGCGCTGCTTTAGAGAAGAGGAGGAGAAAACTAGGGGTGCATGTAAAAATGTATTCATATATGAATCGCGATTCTGTCGATTCTGTCTTCTAACAATAATGGATTCACAAGTTTTAAAATCAGTGTTCTAAAGCAGCGGTTCTCATATACTGTTCATCACGTCCCCTGCTCTGCATTCTCTATCTCTCTCTCTCTCTCTCTCTCATTAAGATCAGCTCCAAAAATGAACTGTTACAATTATACACTCATTTTCACATAGCTATGAGAAGCATTAAAAATGGATGCGCGTGCAGTTGCCGTACTTTAATCAGGATAAAACCGTATATTAAAAGCTAACATGAGCAGTAGCATTTACAAATAACAGCGTTTCTAAAAGTATGAGACAACAACAATCAAAAAACATTCCATTAAGAGCTGTGCTTGCACAGGTTCTGCACGATACTCTTCAATAATATTCTCTTCTTCTCAATCGGGCTCAAACTGATAAACAATATTAACGATGCAGTTGTTTACAATACAACTGGAGCACATGCCGCTGAGGTGAGGGGCACGACGTTTAGACACGCACTAGAGGCGATTTAGCAAATCACAACACACTGGGCTAACTAACCAATCAGAGCCCATCGCCTATTTATGAGGGCGGGGCTTCATAAAAGAAGGAAATGATCAGCGTGTTTCTCAGAGAAGGGACAGAGCTGTGTGGAATAAAGGTAAACTATATGAAAAATAATGCGTTTTTTAAAAAGAGAAGTATTAACACGTTAGACTGCACCCCATAAACACAATCAAGCATAGAAAAAAAACAGTGAACCACCCTTTTAAAGGAATCACATTTCATCGTTCTTTAAATATTATTTAAATAAATGCTGTCTTGTTTTTCATTTGTGCTTTGTGTGTGTTTGTAAATCAGTATTACCACTCACACATAAAGGTTTATCTTAATTTTGGTGAGGTCCACGCTTTGTACTCTTGTATACATTACTGTTTAGTCCATATTATTTCACTTTTCACTTTTAGTCTATTAGCATAAAACACATTACTGATCTCTCTCAAGTCCTCTTTATTTGTTTTTCAAGCTCAATCCTTGAAAATGTTGCTGTTATCATGAAAGCAGCAGCCACACTTTGTCAGCATTGATAAAGCTGCGCGAGTCTTATGAACTCTGTCTGACATAACATGCACATCTTACAATCAAAATAAGCACATTTTTTCTTGCCGTTTCCACATTTGAGTTGTAAAAGCCCAAGTAGTTAATTTGTGCTTTGATATAGTGCTTTCATGCTTTGTGTTGTTTTGAGTGCAAAATCACACAGCCACAACTATTTTATTCAATTGTATGACTTCGTAGGAAGTCAAGCTCACAAGCATTTCCATACAAACTGTTTTGAAATACATCAGTATATCAAGTTAGGAGGTTTATAGTGCCAAAAGAGAGACTTTCAATATCGGACTGGCAAAAGCATGGTCAAAATTTATTTGGTCAAAATATTTGACTACATTTGAATGGCTGTCAAAGGAGAAATACCTTTTTTTTGGTGTAGTTTCAATATTGCTAGCATTACTGTGACTCCTTGATATTAGCATGCATCAAAACACAGTTTGAAAGGTGACACATATATGACTCTGTGGTGCTAAAGTACCATCTCTGTCTGTTTGTTAACTCTAATCAGATGGCCACTCACTGTGCTAAATGCCATGAGCATTAGCTCTAGCTCCTAATTGGCCCAGCGTCGGCTAATTGCACACTCCACTGGGAGGCAGAGCTGCTTATTTCAATAAGGGTATACAAGCACTAGCATTCCTCTAACGGTCATGTTTTAATTAGAGGACAGTCCAACACATGTGCTGACAGAGCATTGTAGAGAGGGACGGCAAAACAAAAGGGCGGATCAAAAGGCCAGAGAACAAGGCTATGTCTAACGGCCAGCCCACTCTCTGCACATTAGTACATTCTCACTGATGGAGTTTGCACACTAATATTATGTGAATTTACCTGGTTTGTAAACGTGTGTTTTTAGAGGAGTTACCCTGACTATATTACCATAAAGATATACCATGGTAAAACTATGGTGATATTTGTGGTTAAGCAATATGGGGGTTTCAAAATAGTAAAACAATATATTAAATACATTTTATTTATGCAGTTTTATTCCATTTGAACCAAATAGAAAAATATATTTATTATTAATGTATCAAAGTGTCATGGTAGTCAAGCAGCACCATAGTATATCATTCAAAAGTTTGGCAAGATTTGTATATGTTTTTGAAAGAAATCTCTTGTACTCACTCAGGGTACACTTATTTGATCAAAAATAATAAATATCACCACAATTAAAATATTTATTTTCCATTTTAAAATGTAATTTATTCTTGATGCAAATCTAATTTTCAGCATCATTACTCCAGTATTCAATGTAACTGTCAGGGATCTGGAAGGAGGACCCAATTGCAGTGTGAGTAACAAGGGTTATTGACAAAACATTCAAAGATTTTTTTTTTTCAAAACAAAAAAAAGGGGGGGTGTGAGGTGCACAGGATACCACACGAACGATTAGCTAGGGAAGGCCACTGGAACAGCCTCAGACATCAACTGGCAGAATACTATAGCAGCAGAGGAGGCATCAAGACCAGAGCAAGGCACAACAGAGCTGAGCTCAGATACTTATGGACCATAAACTCTGAAGCACCCCAGACAAAACAGCAAGGTAACGTGTACCTTACGCTAACACCACAACATACAAAACATAGTCCACGAACACATTACTCCCATACAGGCATAGATAACCAAGGACTATAAAAAAAAAATTAACCAACACAAATAACCGAAAAAAAATGAACAAGATCAGGACTAAGGAGAACTAAATGAATACTAAATTAAAAGCAAAAAGACAAGATCAGACCACATCCAAAAACAAGGAGCAAGACAAGAAAATACAATTACAAGAGACAAGACTAGAGCACAAGATCATATGATCAGACAGAGAGCCAGACCGACAACAAACAGACAGACAGACAACAGGAACCATAATCATCCACAGCCCTAGACAAACCGTGAGGGAAAGAATAACCAGGTAACGCAACCAAGACAATAGCAGGCACGAGACATAGGATAAAACCACAAGGAAACAGTGAGAGCAATTCACTAACAGGAATCATAGGGCTAACAGAGGTGGTAATGAGGAAACCAGGAGAGGGCTAAGCACATGGCTGTTGTCACACAAGACAACAGACACAAGAAACAAAACACAAGACAACCAGAGTGTCAGGGCAAAACCCTGACAGTAACATGATCCTTCAGAAATCCTTCTGATATCGATTGTATGTTCAAGAAATATATAATCATTTAAACACAGTTGTGCTTATATTAAGATTTCTGTGAACTGATATGTTTTTTTTTCATGATCTTAATGAATAGGAAGTTCAAAGAACAACATTTATTTGAAAAATATTTTTTTGTGACATTTTAAATATCTTTACTGTCACTTTTTATCAATTTAATATGTCTTTGCGGAGTAAAATTATTATTATGTTTTTAATAAAAAAAAAGTTATTTAAGAACACTTAAGTAGCCATTTATTTAATTAATATTTGTATGCATATATATTTTAAGATTACACACTACTAGTGTTTAATACAATTAAGTGCACTTATTTTTCACAGGGGAGTGTAAGAAAATTTCTGAATCTTTAGCATTTTGTTTTATTTTCTTTCTTTTTTACTTGTTGAACAGAATACTCACATCTTTTTTTCCTATCTATGGCTTGACCCATGGTCCCCCCCCCCCCCCCCCCCCCCAATTTTTCTGTTGATATTTTGCTCATCCATCAGCAATATTACTTGTTTTTTGTTTTTTTTTTCTCTCAAATAATGTCTGTTGAAGAATTAACATTTGCTATAACTCAAACAATTCCGTCTCCAGCTAAGTTTTTGGACGATGGAATGGGCAAAACAATTCCATGGTACCAAATCGTATATATATATATATATTAAAAAAACATTACTCAAGAGCAGTCACATATATTTGGAGCAATCGTCATAATGCACTCTATGGTATCACATCATATTTAGAAGTTATCGTACAGCTGTGCTCTATAGATGGAATGTTGATATGCGGGTTGGTGCGTTTCGAGCGCTTCCATGCGCGTGTGTTTGCCGTACAGATCTGAATCAGGATTTATGGGTGTAATAATGGAAGCTCAGTGGCTTCATTGAAACACACCGACACGCTTTCTCTGTCATCCTACACATTTATCTGTCTAAGCAGTATATAATGGCCAAGCGAAGGCTGTTTCTGTGCAAACATGCGCATCGTGGATTAAAGATAAAAGCAATGCTGCAATCTACACGCCCCCACCGTGACCCGACCCTTCATCACTGCGTCCTTATGAACATCAGGGCATCCAAGCACCGTCGAATTTCTTATTTCTGACAGCAAAGCATGCTTACTCCAATGTTATGAAACGCATCTTGAAGTAATGCATCTTTGCAGGTGTCTTTTAAAAACGGACAGTAACTAAGTACATTTACTTGAGTATTGTACTTAAGTACACTTTTTGAGTATCTGTACTTTACTTGAGTATTATTTTTTCTGGGAACTTATGACTTTAACTTCACTACATTTGAAAGACAAATATTGTACTTTTCACTCCACTGCATTTCTATGAAGGTCCTTGAAGTAGAAAGTCGTTACTATGTAGCAGCTTTTTTTTTTTTTTTTTTTTTTTGAAAGTCATGGTGAATTTTTTTCTTCTCTAAAAACGGTCTTTTTTTCAGACAGTTTATCAGTAATCACTCTTGTAGGGCTACATGAAGAGATTTCCCAGCATTTTTTGAACACTGATCAGTTCCAAATGTGATATTTATTTACAACAATTCAATAATAAGAAATTAATATTGTGGTATATATTAGACACAATATTGTCTGATTTTGCTAAATTGTGTAAGTGAAAATATTACCTATAAAGCCACAGAAGAACTGTTGTGCGTCTCCTAATAAAACACAATAGGTGTTGAACTTGAAGCAGCACTGCACAGAGCGCTCTGTGTGTGACATCAAAGTACAGCGAGAGCGATTAGACAGCATTTAAAATGTTTGTTTTGATGTCAAATAAGTCTTGCTGTTTTGCTTTTTTGTTAAAGCAGTGTTGCTGCTGTAAAGTTTTACAGCTAGATTTCACTGTCCACTCTGTTCAAATGTGGATGAATGGCTACACATAGATGTGTGCACACACACTGTCAGAACTGTGAGATCACTACCACCCTGCTTTTGTGGGGGTAGGTAGGGGTGTTAATTTTTTCCCCCATAGGTTTTTAACATTCTAAAAGATCTTTATTCCAAAGATACTACAAGCTAGTCAGTGTATTCAGCAGGTGTAACGTATTGTAAGTTTCTTCAGAAGTATTGCAAGTATTACGTACAACAATAAAACAGTGCATTGACATAAAAAAGGAAATTTACTTTTGGTACTTAAGTACTTTTAAAAGCAAGTACTTCTGTACT
This sequence comes from Sinocyclocheilus anophthalmus, assembly GCA_018155175.1. Taxonomy (NCBI): domain Eukaryota; kingdom Metazoa; phylum Chordata; class Actinopteri; order Cypriniformes; family Cyprinidae; genus Sinocyclocheilus; species Sinocyclocheilus anophthalmus. The sequence continues at coordinate 23,021 of JADLZN010001955.1, forward strand.
TTTACTTAAGTAAAAATCTGTCTTTACAACTTTTACTTGTAACGGAGTAATATTTGACAAGCAGTATCTGTACTTTCACTCAAGTAATGGAGTTGAGTACTTTGTCCGCCTCTGTTTAAAAAACAAGCGCCTCAGATTTATCAGATGTTTGCGTCTTGTTTAGTAGGTTTTTGTTACACGTTTGTTTGGTCTCAAACGGGCGCTACAATTTTTTATCTCTGCTCAGCATTGGTTGTATCAACCCCTGCCTTGTGCGTTCCCTATTGTTTTCTCATTCTTTGTCATTTTTGCTTTTTATCTCTTCCCCCGTTTCATTCAGCTGGTGATAAACGGTTCCATTCACGCTGAGTTTGTAGTAAACAAGACATTCATTTCTGTTGCTCAACTATCTGCAGTCTCACTATGTCTCCACATCTGCCTTCCTTAACTACGTCTCAATGACATTCTGTCTCTCTCACAATTCTTCAGTCTTTCATAACATCTATTTCAATTTTTTTGTCCATCAGTCAGTTTAGAGAGAGGAGCACTGCTTCAATGAGTTTCGTGTTTCAATCAATACTAATGGTGCTCCATTTTTCAGTGGTGTAACAGTAGCATAGTGTAGTGTTTAAAATAGTGTATAGAGCTTACATTCTCCAATTAGTAGAAATGACCAAACACAACACAATTCTTACAAGCTGAGGGAATAATCTGTTTCTCAATTTTTTTTTTTTCGTAACACTTTAGATTAGGGAACACACATTCACTATTAACAATCTCATTGTTCCTTATTGACAGTAAGTAGTTGTTGTTTAGGTATTGGGACAAGGGATCTACAGTAGAATATGGTCATACATTAATATGTGATTTATAAGTACTAATAAACAGTCAATATGCTATTAATATTGATCACTTTACTCCCATTTTAATGATTCTGTGCTGGCTACCGGTTAAATTTAGAATAGAGTTCAAAATGATAGTCTTCGTTAATAAATCTTTACATGGTTTAGCACCAGGTTATATTTCTGTCATGGTACTCCCTCATAACCCAGCTAGGTCACTTAGGTGTGGGGATCTTGGATTACTCTCTGTTTGCAGGTCTAAACTAAAACATAGAGGGGACCGAGCTTTTGCGATAGTAGGCCCTCTCTATTTTTAAATCTAAGCTTAAATCTTATTTATTATCTTTGGCTTTTTAAATGTGCTTTATAAATAAGTAAATAAACAACAATAGTATGCACATTAATAAGCAACTAGTTAATAGTGGATAGCTTTCCTTAATCTAAAGTTACTTTTTTCTATAGCAGAATATGTAGCTGTTTAATGTTGCTGCTTTTACTTATAACTGAGACGAAAGAGTGTATTCTAGTTGTTTTTGTATGTGCATATAAATTATTGTGTAAATTGTTTATGTATTTTTTTTATATCCCTGCTTAGATTTTTTAAAATATTTTATTTCAGTTTTTGTGTTTAGCAATAGTTTTAGGTAACAATAACAAAACGGAATCTGTTTCTAATAATAAGATTCTGTAATCTTGAATAAATGTTTGCTCAAAATTCACTGAGAATCTTTGAAAATGAAACCATGTGTTGACAGTCCATTGACACATTGACATAATTTTATTCAGTTCCCTAAAATTTAATTATTCACGTATAATCTTCACCTTTAGTGAGCTGTTGCATACTGAACAGTTCAGTCCATGAGCTAAACTGTGTCCAGAATTGCATACTCACTGAGTTAGTACTTCTTTGAATAAAAGTTTGTGTAAAAAGTATGTTCTATTTAGTATGAATGAGTGGTGTATGAAATAACCCGACATACAGTACTATTATCATGTTGTCAATGTCTGAGTAGAGGTCGCGACAGTGGATTTTGCCGATACCGATAGCTAGGTTGGACCACACCGGCCGATACCGATTAATTAACCGATTATTTTAAAATTGATACTGAACAAAAACAAAAATAGTGCTTTATCAACAAAAACAGTACTGAACCATACTAGTAAAAATAAATAAATAATAAGATTAAATGTTGAAATTAACATACTCTAACAAGGAACAATACTTACACAGATTTCATTAATCTTAATGCTACAAATGGTCTCTTATTTTAAAGTGTTTCCATTTCATTTCAACTGTCATGCTTAAAGATGCAAATCTTTAAATATATACACAAAGGCTACAGCATTAAAATTATATACATATGGATATTTTATGTATACTCTCACACTTTAACTACTTCTATTCTTGAACACTTGATCATCTAATCAAAATAAAAGCGCAGCGCTAAGTCTAGGAGAACTCACCGGTATCACAAACACTCCGGACGCGTCGCGTTCAACTCAAGCAGAGGTCTAAAACAGTTTATTAATCACCAAACGGACACAAGTTTAACAAGAATGAACAATTTGGCATGGATGATTTTTTAAGTTTGGTGTTTAAAAAACGGAGCAAACGAAAAGAGAAAGCGCGACCTATATTATAGCTCCATAAATGAAGCACACAGACTTTATTAGAGCCACATAAAGACAAACGTTTGCTGAAATGCCCATACACAATTCATTATTACTTAACAACGATTCGGGAACCAATATAATGTATTTAACTGAAACTATGTAATGCGCTCATGTTGGCGCGGCAGGATTTTTCTGTCGGCGGCATTTCATCCGCTCTGAAGTTTGTCCCCGCTCTGTTCCGTCGTGCATAATACGTGTCCACACAAATGCACGTGCTGGTCGATTTCAAACCATTGGAGGTCCTCCTCGCACGTGTATGACAGCAGACCCTTTCGCCGTCTCCAGCATGGACACAACCCAGAAAATAATCGTCAATGATTTTTTGTCGATAACCGATTGTTCGGCAGCAATCAACTATCGGTGCCGATTAATCGGCAAAACCGATACAAAACAATCGGTCCTACCTCTATCGAGACCTACTAACAGCCTCATTGTGGTTGCTTTACGCCGTTCATAAATCCCTCCCGTGGCCTTATGGGGAATACAAAAAGTGTCCATCATATGCACTCTTCAGAACCAGATATAATAGATCATCCAGGAACTGTTTGCCTACTGTTTAGCCACGTTTCCACCGAAATTACCCGGACCAATTGTACCAGAAACTTTTTTTCCCCCAGACCTGTTGCTGTCTGCATTTCCATCGCGGTCTAAAGTACCGTCAAGAATAGGCAAATAGTCTGGTGGCGTAGGTCTGCGCGCGTTTCTCAATAATAAGTATGCAAATTTTGGACTTGCATCCTCGGTAGTTCGGACTTGGTGAGTTCGACTCAGGAGTGTGAACTCCCACGGACGGGACGACGCAAGTCTGGTAATTCTGCAAACAGCAGCGTACTTGATAACATCAGTCAGCTCACCTTGGCTACTGCAATTTTCCTCACTGTATTTACAATAATACGAAATATATCAAACACCACTGCCCCTTTTCGTTTTCATTTAAACATATTAATAGCCGCAGAAATGTTCAGGGAACGTACATGGCCTACATTACAATGAAACTAAATATTATATCAAACATTATTGCCTCTTTTCATTTTCATTTTAACATATTAATAGAATAAAGACCAAAGATTACCTTTTAAGATTTACCCCAAAACAAATTATCTTATGTTTAACCACTACAGAGACATCAGAGCCAGCGGCAAATGTCAGAAGGACTAGCCGAGTTGAGGCTGCTCTCGTCGGGATACATAAGCACTGAATGCCGGCTGATCGCGTGGACCTCCCGTCTCCGAAACATTTTCAAATAGGCGCTGTTTTTATAAATAAACCGCAGATTTGAGTTTTAAACAACTACATTCTCACCTGAAATACTTTTAAAACTACATTTCATGACAACATAACCATTAATATAAAAAAAATATATATATATATATATATATATATATATATATGCAAATGGTGGTTGAAATACAATGCTGCGTGAACTCAGCCAATCAGCATGTTCAGCACTCAAGTCCCGCCCCCGAAAGTTCCGGACCTTTGAAAAAGTACTACCTCACGAGCAGGGACTTTCTGAGGGGCAATTTTTTACCCAGAACTTTATTTAGATCCTGGTTCCTGCGGTGGAAACACACCGAGTACCGGCCCAAAGTCCCTAGTTCCAGGGGAAAGTTCCTGCAGTGGAAACGCGGCTACTGTGAATTTGGACATACTACTCTGTTCACATGTTTTTCGCCTACTATATAGTAGGGAAGTATGAGATTTCGGATACAGCCAAAATATCATTCTGGCTAGCTTTGTGAATTGGATCAATTGATTCATTGAAATAGTTTGTTTCAAAAGAACAATTTGTTCATAAATTAGAAATATGTATTTATTTAATGAATGTGACAAGACTGCAGGTAGATTTTGTAACTTACACTTTGCAGAATGACAATTATGGCGATTGGCTGGTCAGGCACAGTTACTGACTGACATGAACAATCTAAAAATGGTCAAATATTGAATGATTAATCAGCCTGCCTGATATACTGTATCAACCTTTCACTACATATGATACCATCACTGTACCATGGTACTATAACAGTTCTGCATTAACTTTACTAAAGTAAAGATTTCTTCTTCAGTATACTCAGTAGTGTTAAACAATCTAGTCTGAATAAAACATTTGTGGCTTTTAATATTAAATTTGCATTTAGAGTTATCACTGTGCTTTTGTGCATTTTTCTTCTTTTTAACAAAATTCCTTGACCTAAAAATTTCTCACAATCCACTTTTAAAATCTTTCATTATTCCCATTTAGGAATATCTGCATGTTTCCATGGTACTCTGGATTTGAATGGATTACAAGCATGGTTGGCCTCCCCATCAGTAAAGCAATTCACCCGCTTCCACGATGGTGATGACTTGCTAATGTGCTAAAGTAGCAGTATGAAACGATGGATTTATTGTCAGCTGTGACACAGACAAGTGGTTAAGATGGAAAAGCAATTGCACCTCGGAGACTGTGGTTCTGGATTAATGAGGAGAGCAGAGATGTTCACTTACAGCTTACACAGTTCTTAAGATAAAACACATCCATCTGATAAAGTGTGAGCTCTATGCATATAGATTCAGGCTTGTGTTTTCAAGGGTCAGAGAAATTAGGAACTGTAGTACTGCCCTTTTTCTTCAATAATGAGGGATTTATTTGCTTTGGTGGAGTGAAGTTAGCATTACCTGTGCTTATGTTTGTATTTAAATATTTTGTTATGATGTTTTTATTTGACAGTGCAACATTAATTGAACTTCAGATTCTTATCCAAGCTTTGGATAAAGTCCAAAGTTTTCTGCTGAACAGTGACACACAGTTGCTGAAAATGTGCTCACCTTTACGCCATCCAAGATGTAGATGAGTTTTTTCTTAATAAGAACAGATTTTGAGAAATGTTGCATTACATCAGTTGCTCACCATTGGATCCTCTGCAGTGAATGGGTGCCATCAGAATCAGAGTCCAAATAGCTGATAAAAACATCAATATAATCCACAAGTAATCCACACAATTCTAGCCCATCAATTAACGTCTTGTGAAGTGAAATGCTGCATGTTTGTGATAAACAAATCCATCATTTAGCAGTTGCTCTGTTTGTTTGTTTTTTTTAAATAAAGAAGAATTTAAAGGATAGAAATTAATTGATCAAGTGACGTGACAGTATTAGCGCCTATTTGCAAATATTAAGTTATTTTGAACTTGAACTAAGGGGGACCACCATTCGTGCAGTCGCAAACGTAATCATGGTTGTCCAAGATGACGGAAACAAAACAAACAACAAAAAAAAAAAAAAAAACAAAATATTATATGATATATAGATATATATAAACTTAGATTAGTACCTAATGATTTTCATGGGAGATCATTGATTTTAAAGGTATTTTTATAGGTTCCGGAAATTCCGACCTTGGTTAGGCACCTTTTTTTCTCTTGTCTTGTTCGGTGCGTACATGTCTCTACGATGTTTGAAGGTGATTTGAAGCGAATTTGCTTTGTAGTTGGTGTCGTGTGTCTGGAATTTTTTGTTTTTATACTGATTAAAACCATTGGAGCTGGTTGCATAATATCCTAATGCACAATTTACAAAAATTCCATTAGATAAAGTGACAATGCAGAAAATAAATGTAATTATTGAAAGTGTAAGAATAAAGAAGCTAACGGTACATACATATCTCATATACTGCATTACACACACGTATAAAGAATTATGTGTGGCCTAAAAGCCAGTACTCTATGTAGTGAGGAATGACATTTACTTATTTGATCATATATATATAAAAAAAGAAACTTTTCTGAGATCCATAAAAGCATTAAAATATAAAGTTAGCACATACACACAAACAAATAGACACAGAGAGAGTGAGAGCAAGAGTGAAAGAATAACTCCTTTATGGGATCTAATATTATTTATGGTCTCATAACACTTATCTGCAGTGAACACACCTTACTCAGTGTGATCCAAGCCAATTGAATCTTTATTAGTACATCCACCTGGTCCCTATAAAATCTTTTAAACAGAGAACATTCTGCCCGATGTCATGGCTTACAGATACAGTATTAATGTTGATGTTTATTGATGACCTGCTGACCCCTGTTGTCCAAGCATGTACTTTTTGCTTTTGAATGGTGCTGCTTGCTCATTTTTCACCAGTTAGTCTTATTAGTCAAAATACAGTTACCAATAGCCTAACTGTGTTTGTTAATGAACACACCAGCAAATTTGATATACCTGCTAATTACAATATGGCATGTAGAAATGTGTGTGCTAATTTTTCATACTCATCTTCTGAGGAAAAAAAATTGCTCTTGAGACTGACATGTAATTCCTGTCGCTAAAGTTGCAGCTGAACTTAAAAGCCAGCGAACACCATATAATGTTTGCTGGATGGAAAAAGTTTTCATCAACCCTTATGAGTTATGAATAATATAAGCAACTGTGGAAAGTGAAGACTGACCAAACTTAGACTTTGATTTAGATTTAGACATGAATGTGTGATTTCTACAACAGTGTTTTAGTCAGAAAACATTGTTAGTGCATGCTGCAGATCCGGGTTGAGATATATTGCATTATTTCCCCCCCCCCCCCCAGTGATCTTACTTGTGCTTTTGCATCTTTAACTCTAGAGTTACAAAACTTATTTAAATCTAAATGCACACTGTTTATTTTTGTTTTACTCCAAAATTACATGCTTAATTCAATGCGTTACTTGTCATTCCTTTGTAATAATTTGTGAAATGTTACTCAATTTCTGAGTGAAAATTTATTTATTTGCTTGTTTGTTTGTTTATTTATTTATTTATTTTCAGTTTAAGCACAATTGTGTTTGATAGAATTGAGAGAATAGATACTTGGAAAAACATGTGCATGAACAAACGACTCACTTGTGTGTGAACTCTTACGTGAACTCTCTGTACATCCTAAGCCGTGAGCCATGTGATCCAGTTATTCACTGCTCTATTTAAGCATGCTTGGAATCTAGGCATGCACTTTAAATAACATCTTTCAAGTGACTGTAGCGGGGAGAGTCGACACTTGTAATTGTCACTCAATAGTGATTCACTTGGAGGAAATTCTCTTCTGATTGCTTTTCAGAAACATGGAGATTCAAGCTGGGAAACCAAACTCCAAGAGTAGCAGTTTGAGTTTCCTTCTTTTTGAATAATACTGATATATGTTATTTTTGACGATAAATTGATATTTAAATGATCCCAGATATGTGCTCACATTGAAAGTCAATTGACATGTTTTCAGTACAAGATTTTCTGAAGAAAATTTACCTGGCAAAGGGCAGTGTTTTATGCATTATCAGCAGGGTTGACACAGTTAACTAAAACTAAAACCACCAAAAAAAAAAAAAAAGTTATCTGAAATAAAATTAAATATTTTTTTTTTCTTTCAGCTAGTTGGCAAAACATAATTTCTCATTTTTGTTTATTTTAACTTAAAGTGCTAAAATAATGATAACAAAATAAACTAAAACTAATGATAGAAACATAAAATTATAGACATTTAAAATAATACAAAATGACAAAACACAAAATTGCTAAAACTTAAAAATTAAGTGGAAAAAAATAAAATCTTATTTAATTATTAGCAAAAACAATACTACAGTAATATAGCAATTATAGTAAAATAACACAGAACCATCTTTCATTCTGCTCTGTTTCTTCTTGTAGGAAACTAACAATCCCAATAAATGTTTTTACATACTACTTTATAAAATCAAGCTACAAAATGACTATCTATGGAAAGACAGATATCTGGTGGATTATTTCGTCGGGTAGCAGGTTTGCTTCACTCCAAACACTAGCTGGCCTACTGTATATGGAAGATCCCAGGACAGGATTACTGACCCATGCGCCTGGGATTTATGCTCCTGTGGTCAAGCTTGGCAAAGGAGAGGCTCTTGATGTGAGATGTGATTACGTTTTGTGACTTGTGTATGGCAGAATTACAGGAATGATGGATCTGGAACATGGGAAGTTCTTATTACACCAGCTGCCCTTTACACCATAAAGCAACAGCCCCCCCTTCCTCCAAGGTCACCAGCAAGGACAGAGGTTAATGTCTTAACATCTGGCCTTGAAAATTCCCACACTGAAAACAGGAGGATCTACAGCTGAATTAGCATGATTGGCAGTTTTATAGGCATGTGGGTTATACACATGTGATGTAACTATAGCATCCGTGTTTATGCACTTCATTCATCACACTATCATGCTGTGCTGTGGTTCTATGTGAAGAAATCATAAAATTTAACACCCGTTCCCCAAGGGAGTATCCATTGCTCATTTAGTTTAATTTTAGTGTAGAATGCATGCTGTTAGAGTCAAAGGTTAAGTGTCTTGTCCAAGAATGGCAGTAAATAAAGTGACACATCTAGGGGTTGCACAGACTAGTCGATTAGTCGAATTGTATGCTCTGCCGTGACACTTTAAGCTTGACGTCGACTAGTCGCTGGTCCTATAGAGGGCACAACAGGATAAAAAATCTTTGAAATCCACATTTACTCTCCATTTCCAAACAGTTAAAATGACAAACAATGCATACTTCGAAAGCGCTCGACAAGACACGTGTGATTATACCATCTGGATGCTCGAAACTGAACAGGATAATCTAATGCGCTGCTGCTGGTGGGTTGTACTGGTCAGCCACATAGCGACAACAGTAGCTGTACATCACACGGTCCTAGGAGTCTCGTGCACCAGACTTTTCATCAGTGTACCTGCGAAGGAGGAGATGTCTTAGGGTTGTCAAGGTTCACTGTGTTATTGATTTCTCATGGAATATAAGCTAGAAACTGCAAAGTTCTAGCATATATGTCTTTGTAACTAAAACCCACAGCTTCACTAGTAACATATTCTGGTCCGTGAATTAATTCCCAATTGCAATGTCACGTTGCAAGCTCTTTAATTTTCTCTTGGATATAGGGGTAATGTACTAATTCTGTACTGTGCTACTTTGTCGTTATAGAAATCTAGGAAAGTAATAACGACCCCGAGAACAAAAGACTGACTCAAAGAAAAATTAGCTGTTGTATTGTAGCAATAGCCACGGGGCACGGGTGTCATCTGCATAGCTGTGCACAAGTGTTACTCAAGGTTCATCGATTGTTCTATTTTACTCATCTTACACTATTCGACAGTCGACTCACCTTTCATAATATACTTGTTGACTTTAAATCTTAAGTCTTGTCACCCTAGGATAGAGGTTGAGACAGTGGTTGGTGCGGTGGTGGTTCGGTGAATGAGGAGACAAAGTCCTGGGTTTTGTTGGTGTTTTTTTTATCTAATGTAAATTCCTGTCCCAGTCACATTTCCTCCATTAAATAAACATTGCTTACACTACCAGAGGCCCAAACAATATATTATTTAGATTTTTTAACATTACAGTGTAATGTGGCTGAATATTCCTTGTTTAGTAAATCCATTCTGATCTTGTTCATCGTTCGTGTGTTTAAGCATGTTTGTACGTGCGTTTTAGTTCCAAAATGGAGGTTGATTAGGTTGGATAGCAGCGGGTTTACAACAAGGTAAACAATAATTTTACGTTGGTGTTGGTGAACTTATTTTCAGCTATCTTTTTAATAGTTAATTTAAACTAGGTTTGAAATGATTTGGTGCATCATCATCAAGCTCGTAAATGTGTTCCAGACACAGAGAGTTTTACATTATTCAATTTCCACCAAGCTGATTATTCACGTGGGTGGGGTGGGGGTTGTGTTAAAAACAGCAGCTGTGTTTTGGTCGTTTTCGTGCATATTTTTCAGGCCATTTTTAATTTATTAGATGTAACAACGTGATTATATCTAATTGTGTGAGTTTTTTTACTTCTTTTTTTCAAGGATCTTTCCCATTTGCCATGTGTGGTAATGGTTCGTGGGGTCAGACTGGATTCCGAACGCAGAATCATGCACACAAGGTTTATCACATGAACCTCATCACAGCAAACACATCCCTTATGTGGTGGGGGGTGTTGGGGGGGTGGTTGTTTTGTTTGGGGTTTCCAGTCATATCGCATGATGCATCGTCTCCTCTCATGCTTTCCTCCCCCCCCCCCATTCATCTCAGTTTTACCCTCCACCAAACTCCCCGGTGGTGTGTTGTGGTGGTTTTTTTGTCTGGCTGTGGTTGGTTTTGTTGTTTCAATTGGGCGGTGCATTGGTGTTTTGTGTTTGTGCTTTGGTTTTGGGTGTTGTCTGCTTGGTTTTTTCTGGCTGTGGGTGTTGGTTTTGTTGGACGGGTGTAACTCTTGGTGAGTGGTGTGGGGGTTGTTATGGTGGTGTTGGTTATTTTATTGCATCTTGTCAAGGTGGGGTTCGTTGGTGTTATGACTGAGTGTTGGTTTGTTTTCTATTGTTTGGGGAATTTTTTTGGTGTGTGTGTGGGGTTTGCTTGTGCTAATAGTGTGTGGCGGGGTGTAAGGGGGGGGGTTGTATGGGTGTGTGGTTTTGGGGTGGGAACAGTACATGTGAGGACCTGGCGTTGGGGCTGTTAGCGGACGTTTTTTTTAGCACAATTCCGGGGGGGGAGAGAATGGTGGGAAAAAAGAAAAGAAACGGCGCAAAAAGGGCGAAGAGGGGGAAAACGGGAGAAGCCCACCAACCAGGGAGGAAGGATCGGGAAGGCCCAAGACAGGGGCTGGAGGCAGCAGACAGAAAAACAAACACAGGAGAAGGCTAGACTAGAGAGAGGAAATTATATAGAGATAGTAAAAGCGTTCATGCCACGATCAAGTATTTATCAAATGACGTAATAGGTTAAATATTACTACAGTTTAAAATCACTAGTTTTATTTTTAAATATTACTACAGTTTAAAATCACTTGTGTAGCCAGACCTTCAGACTGATGGCAGAAGGTCTGGGAACCATCGCCATTTTAAATGGCCAAGGCCATATGACTGCCAGGTAAAGCAACCAATCAGTCCTGCACATTATTACTACTCAGTTTAACACTGTAACAAATGTACTTTAGAGAGGCTATAAATAATCTTAAAAGTGTAAGTGTAAATGTTTCAGCTTTCTCTCTGAAAGGGGAAAAATGTAAAATCAATGTTGACTTGTATAATTACTTGATCAGTTCTCAAACGATCTCTGCCTTAGTGAACTAGCTGAACCAGTTCACCAAATCGGACTGAATCGTTTGAAACGGTTCGTGTCTCCAGTATGCATTGATCCACAAATTACTTAAGTTATTCACTTTTTTAACATGGCTGACACTCCCTCTGAGTCGAAATAAACCAATATCCCGGAGTAATTCATTTACTCAAACAGTACACTGCCTGAACTGCTGTGAAGAGAGAATTGATGGTGATCTCGAGCAGAGCAGCATGTGTGCAGCGAGCCAGGTAATGGACGTACACACCCACTGCTGGAGTGGTTCTTGTTATCGAGACAAGAACCGGTTGCATAGGTTTTCGGATCACCAGTACACTGAACCGAGAACCGTTTCTTTCGGACGCATCCGATTTGAGAACCGATGAGTTGATGATACTGCGCATGCGTGTAATTTTTCAAGAGGACGAAAAGCATGTTATCCAAGTATTTAGTTAAACATCAGAAAGTGTGATAATATAAATTAACTTTTTTTAAAAAGATGAATGTATCTAATCTGTGTACTTTGTTCAGTTGAAGATTCTGTTAGGTTATAGGCCAAAGGGGTTTGTCAGGGAAGTTGGACCATAATTAAGACTCTATGTTTAATAGGAATAAGCGATGATTTATGAAATACCTATATTTCACCAGTCGAATCGGTTTTCGGATCACCAGGACACTGAACCGAGAACCGTTTCTTTTGGACGCATCCGATTTGAGAACCGATGTGCTGATGAGACTGCGCATGCGTGATTCAGCGTAAAGCTACCGAACAGTACATGATTGCCTACTATGATTGACACAGCACGTCTGAACCGAACTGATTCTGTGCTAATGTTATGAGCGCAGGTAAACCGAAGAGTTGAATGAAGGGCAATCTGGCGAAACGTAAGTTTATTTAATAACAAATACATCGCAATGGATTATGTATAGTATGTGGATTATGGTTTCTGAGCTGATGACAACTAATTTATTTACTTTATATTTTCAAGACTTAAATCTTCGTATGCACATCACTGCCTGTTAATGTATTTGGGTGTATTTGAACTGGTTCATTGAAACTAACTGTTCGAAAGAACCAGTTCGCGGAAAAGAACCAGACTTCCAATCACTAATAATTACACAATTTTGACCAGTCTCTTGGATGAAAAATGTTCACTTATGAAGTACTTTGAAAAGTTAAAAGGATGTTGCTAAAATATCCAGCACTAGCTATGTTTTAGTGAACCACAAACTGGCACAATAGAGCTTGACAGATAATCCAGGAGGCTTTTGTGTTCTCAAATCAAATCGTGTCGCTATGGATCAGAGTTTTAGTTCATGGTTACAGGAGTCCTCGCTAATGCAGAAAGGATTTTACCTGAACCCCATAACCCACAAACGCAACCTGTTGCTCCGTGACAGCTAACACAACACAAACATTCAGATATGGCTGATGAATATCTCCAGAATATTCTGCTTGGATGAGTGTAAAAGTACCATCTGTAAAAAAATTGTGTTGACATAAACACAATAATCAAAACATTTTTATTTTGTAGGATTTTTTATTTATTTATTTTTAGAAAAAAAAAAATTCTGGTGGTTAGGACCAGCCATGAGTTGAAGTTGGTGTATTGGATATTTTAGTAGTTTTGCTGTAATCCATTCACTTATTTAAACATTGTAATGTCATGACTTTCCAGTTTGCCCATTTAAACATGCATTCATGAACGGTTCCCTCAATATGAATCAACAAAACATTGGTCATTTCACAACTATAAACTAAACAGACTAACTGTGTTATGTGTTTTCTATCTTGTATGTTGAAACAGGAGCGTTAAATGCTCTGGGCATTAATTCCCTACCACTTAACAGTTCAACAACACTATTACAGTCATTACATAAAGGTTAAATGGGTCATATGATGTTGCTAAAAAGAATATTATTTTGTGTATTTGGTGTAATGAAATGTGTTTATTCGGTTTAGGGTTAAAAAAACACATTATCTTCCACACACTGTACATTATTGTTTCTCCTCTATGCCCCGCCTTTCTGAAACGCATCGATTTTTACAAAGCTCAACAGTCTGAAAAGTGAGGTGTGCTCTGATTGGCCAGCTATCCAGTGCGTTGTAATTGGCCGAATACCTCAAGCATATGACGGAAATGTTACACCCCTTACCATATTGTGATGCCGTGTCCCGGCCAGAGCGACGAGACAAAAACATTAAAACCCATAAACTAGGCATTTGTTGCATCCAGTGGGGACATATTTAGTGATGTGACATGTGGCCAAGTATGGTGACCCATACATGGTGACCCATACTTGGAATTAGTGCTCTGCATTTACCCATCCACAGTGCACACACACAGCAGTGAACACACACCCAGAGCATTGGGCAGCCATTTTTATGCTGCGGCACCCAGGGAGCAGTTGGGGTTCGGTGCCTTGCTCAAGGGCACCTCAGGCGTGGTATTGAAGGTGGAGAGAGTCCGTACTTCACTCCCACCACCTACATCCTGCCGGTCCGAGACTGAACCACAACCTTGGGGTTCAGTCCCGACTCTCTAACCATTAGGCAGACTTCCCCATTTACCGATTATAATGACTTATACGTCTTTTAACCCACGCGTTGCAATTGCATCGCAATCGCGCCGCATAAACATAAACCATGTCGCATTTGTCAGAATGACAAACACCAGCGCTACTCTACAGCTGCTCAAAGTAGTCTACTCTACCAGATCAGGAAACAGTCCTCCATAAAATGCACTGCACACTCTTAAGTTTGGGTTTCACTGTTCTGGAACAGTGTTGTAAAATACAAACTTAACCCCTGATTTCTAGTCGTGTCCTCTTTTGGAAGGACAAACAAAATAGTTTTGCTTTCACAACAAAACACACAGCATCAACACACACGGCGGCCTTGTGAGCAGAGGCGGGCGGGCTTGAGAATGGTGTGGCTGGCGGATTCTATGAAGGAGCGGCCGGCGAGCTTGCGGCAACCACATGTGACAACCACGGGCTGGACTCCGCTTCGTCCACAGTGAAAGCCGATCCGTCATCCACAGCGCGAAGTTGATCTATTTCCTCAGTGACCAGCTTGGATCAGCTCTAGGCATGATGAAGCGTATATCATCCTCTTTTGGAAGGCCAACAAGTAGTTTCGCTTATCACAACGAAACACAGCGCCTTCACGACATGGCGGCGGTGGCAACAACAAAACTACAGCGAGAAAAAAAAGTCACGCCTTCTTTCTTTGCATAAACATTTGAGCGGCGTCATGCAAATCTTCCCACATAGTGACGTACACATGTGGGGGCGTGTTAGAATGAGCCGTTTTAGGTGTGGCTGACTCTGAACTTTGAAGAATATCTCTTTGGATTTGAGATTTTTGTCTTTGCAACTTTACAGATCTTTTTAATGCACCAAGAACTTGTAACACTCCAACGAGAAAGGACCAAACATTTTAATTTGCATCATTGTCCCTTTAAGGGAATCGCTCTGTGTTTTCCTCATGATCATGGTTAGGAAACATATGCAAACGTTTCTTATGATTATCGTGACATAAGACTCAAGATGAGGGAAACCTCCCGAGAGCTAACTTTAAATCATGGTAAGTGATGTCTTTTACTTGCTTGTGACCTCTAAGCTAGGTAAAATACTCATGATACTCATGGTTATGCGGAGAGGATGTCTTTGTCCTTTAGAGTTATAATGACACTGGAGGGTACTAGCAAAAGTTAATTGGTGATTATTTTCAATGCCTCGAGTTGTTTTAGTAGCACCAAGCAAACAACCCACCTACAAGGTTTGTGTGATATTCAGTATATAACAGGATGCAAGACTGCATTTGAATGTAAGGAAGTGGAATGAAAATGAATTGCAATTCCAAAACAATACAGTATGTTCCAAATTAATATGTATGTGTAAAGTGCCTTGCGGAAAGTGTCCAGTATTCTACTTTTTTTCACATTTTATTATGTTGCAGCCTTATGTTAAACTGCTTTAAATTACTTTTTTCCCACGTCAATCTACAATTCTTACGCAATTATGACAAAGCATAAAAACAGATTTTAGATCACTTTTAAAATTCATTAAAAATAAAAAGGAACTGAAATAATTACATTGCATAAATATTCTCACCCTTTTCCGTGACACTTGAAATTTAGCTCAGGAGCATTACATTTTCACTGGATGTTCCTGAATGTTGAGATGTTTCTACACTTCATTTGGATTTAACCTCTGGCAAGTTCAGTTGAAGCCATTAGGTCAAAAGAACTGCCTACAGAGCTGAGAGACAGGATTGTGTTGAGACACCCTAGAAGACTACAGTACAAAAACTTTCTGCTGCATTGAAGGCTCACAGGAGCATGTTACCTTTATAATCCTTAATAGAAGACATTTAAAACAACCAGTACTCTTCCTAGAGTTGATGGCCTCCTGGCCAAACTGAGCAATCGATGGAGAAGGGCCTTGGTTAGAGTGGTGACCAAGAAGCTGATGGTCACTCTAGTTGAGCTCCATGACCAATTTAACTGAAGGCTGAAACATATATTATTTAAACAAATTAAAGCTAAATATGAATATATGAAGAGTTCATTTGCAAAAAACGATAAACGCCACTTTAAAAAGAAATGAGCTGATTGCCGTGCACTATTCTCCACATATAGCATGATCTGAACCCTAAACACGTTTTTTCGAAAAAGCCAGTTCCGTCCACTTTCAAGGCATCGCGAGTTCACGTTTTACTGCAGAAGCCGACGAGTACCCTTGTTGTTTTTGAACAGAAGCCGATAAGTCCATTTTAGCGAACCAGCGTGCTGTATTCAGGTCAGGTGACAAGGCTACTTTCACTTTGAAAAGAAGTGCTAGCTGAGAGGAGTTTTTTTTTTTTTACTCTAAAACATGAAATGTGGAGTTATCTGCTTTTGCCAAAAAAAAAAAAAAAAACAAAAAGCCTTTTTTACCTTGTTAAGTTTACTGCTTTTGCTATAAAACACACTTTTAATATGTAATAAAAAAACATACTTTCAATGAACTTTAATTTTGTAAATTACCTGTATTTGTTTAAGTAATTATTACTTAATCAAAACAACCCAACTGCAGTTTGATTGATATTACTTGGAATGCTGTCCCTGTGTATCTGATTACAAATATGATTGCAGGATGGTAATGGGTGACACTTTGAAATTTATGAAGTAAAAGCTTTCTTTCATGGACTGGACTGCTAGAGGCCACAAACACCTCTGGCTGTATCGATGTCCAGATTAAGGTGTTGAACCCTCTGTGAACAATATTTTCCCAGGGCCATGGGAGCTATTTTCCCTGAGCTTATGCACAGTAATGTAGACTCCTCTATATATGCAGTGACACAAAGGGCTGCCGGTGCCTGAAGCAGCTCATCAAGATACAGTAGCTGCTTTAGAGCTGCCTGTCAGCCAAGCAACGTCTTTATCCTCATCTCCCGCCCATTTACAAGGCTTCCTGGGACTTTCATTATGTACTCTGACACAATCGAATGGACAAAGGAACTGACAAGGCCTTTAATATGACTGTAGCAATGCCTCGGGAAAGAATCTTCACACTCCTTGACACAGAGAGCTGAAGATGGACGGAGTTAATACCCACAGCTTATTGTGGCTGTTTATCTGTCATATAGCTCAGCATGAGCTACATTTTTACTGCTGAAACCATAGTTAAATCTCATTGCCATTATTGATTAATGTCTTACAGTGTGTAGCTGATTTATTTTTTTCGCTAATGTAATATTTAACAGCATGATTCCATTCGATTTGAGCAAAAATTTAACTAATGTATTGAAGGAGAGATGGTAATGTCCCATAATGAAGTAGACAATCTGTATTATTGTGTGCAATAAGCATATTTTGTTGTTGTAACATATTTGGCAATATCTAGCCAATTTATTTTACTTGTCCAGTGTTGTTCTTGTGAACTGAAACTAAAACTGTTAACTGTTTTTTGGTAACTGAAATAAAGCTTAAATATAAATATAAGTTATACTTTTTATAAAATACTTTTGACTACTGAAATAAGTTTAAGTCCTAAAATCACAAAAAAATTCAACTGAAATAAAAAATATAAATATTAAAAGCTTAAACAAAAATTAGATTTTTTTGCAACCAACTGAATTAAATAAATGTGTCACAAAAAACTTAAACTGATATAAAAATAAATTAAAGCTAAAATTACTAAAACTTTAACCACAATGAAAATGTAAAAATAATATCTAATTCAGAACATTAATAAATACTAATATGTGATTATAATGCTAAAATAACACTGTCCATACACAGCTACAGCTGTTTTATTTAGATATATATATTAAATTGCTTTAGATGTTAAATGTACGCTGAACTAATGAGATTTGTAAACCTGATGTACAATGTTTGTTTTTGGACAGGTGAAGTAGTAACATAACCCAAATGCATCATCATTCAGCATGTATTCTCAAATCCCCAGGCTGAGGCACAATTTTGGTGGAAAAGAACTAACAGATCCTCCTTCACTATGCAGTCTCCAGCAGCCATTAACTGTGTACTTCAACACAGCTGTGATTTTTTTTCCCCCTGTATGTCCAACCCCAAGCCCACCTTTATGTCTCGCATTACAAAGCTGCATTAAATGGCCTTACAGTCATGCTCACTTTTCAGTCAAGGAAGAGGCGTCAGAGCTCTAATTGTTGGTACAACCTGGCCGTGGCACCTGGAGTGCAGAAAGGAGGCCAAAGAGTCTCCATCAGTTGCCATGGTTTTGGAAATGCAGAAACAGTCTGCCAGTTGAATGAAGTGTTAATGCTTGCTTGCTTTCTTTCAGAAACTTGTGCTGTAATTTTAGGAAGACTTTTTTTTTTTGACTCTGGTAAAGCTGTTTTTTAAGTTATTAATAACAGTATAACTTGATTATTGACATAATGACATGTAATTGGATCAGAATGGAAATAAAGATCCACACTGATGTTATTGGTAGCTAGGGAAAATAAATAAATACAAATTTATGTTTAAGTTATTTGAAATAAAGCTGAAATAAATTAAATCTAAGTAAAACATCCTTTGCAACTAACTGAAAATAAAAAGTTTACGTTTTTAAGTTTAAGTTACGTTTTAAGTACTATAATTTCTAAAACTGAAGTAATTAATAAAGTATATAAAAGTATCAATACCTAAACCTAATAAAAATGTCAAAAGCACAATGAAATTACTGAAAATGTATTTAAAATTAAAATGAAAACCAAAAATGTACAAATAAAAGCTCATTTAAAATATTAATGAAGATTACATTGAAAAAATGGTGTATGATTTACTTTAAAACTATACTTTAAATACTATATATGACATATATTTGCTAAGCTATACTGTTTCTTTCAACATACCTTCTGATGTTCATTCATGTTTATTTTATGCTGTAACTTGTATTAAAGTGGGGGAGACTCGCTCTCCATGCTGCTGGTTGAACTGAGGCACTACAGCGATCTGTCACGTCACATTTAAGAGTATCAAAACATTTCATGTTTAAATTTTGTGATAAAATGGACCGAAAGAGTAAGAAAGTTGTGCTCTCTTATCAGAAGTAAGAGAGCACAAATCTTTTTGCGATTATTGGATGGGAGGCGCTCTACAAATAATGTTTGGTATAGAGAAAAATCTGGCAACCCTGGGTTGAACTACGGGTGATTCATAGGATCATATAGAGCCTGTAATAATGTTGCTATTTTGTAACTGTTAATGTGTTATTGTCGCATTAATTTTTAAAGACCTAAATTCAACACAAGAGCTTGTCTTCACACACAGCCTTTTGATTGACAGGATTATAATTGGCCCTGATCATCGGCTGATTTTGAACAATAGATAGTATATAACTGATCTATATATATACAGGTGCATCTCAATAATTAGAAGTGCCTTGGAAAAGTTCATTTATTTCAGTAATTCAACTCAGATTGTGAAACTCGTGTATTATATAAATTCAATGCACACAGACTGAAATGGTTTAAGTATTTGGTTCTTTTAATTGTGAGGATTTGGCTCACATTTAACAAAAACCCACCAATTCACTATCTCAGCAAATTAGAATATGGTGACATGCCAATCAGCTAATCAACTCAAAATACCTGCAAAGGTTTCCTGAGCCTTCAAAATAGTCTCTCAGTTTGGTTCACTAGGCTACCCAATCATGGGGAAGACTGCTGATCTGTTAGTTGTCCAGAAGACAATTATTGACATCCTTCACAAGGAGGGTAAGCAACAAATATTCATTGCCAAAGAAGCTGCCTGTTTACAGAGTGCTGTATCAAGCATGTTAACAGAAAGTTGAGTAGAAGGAAAAAGTTGTGGAAGAAACAGATGCACAACCAACCGAGAGAAACGCAGCCTCATGAGGATTGTCAAGCAAAATCGATTAAAGAATTTGAGTGAACTTCACAAGAATGGACTGAGGCTGGGGTCAAGGCGTCAAGAGCCACCACACACAGACTTGTCAATGAATTTGGCTACAGTTGTCTTATTCCTCTTGTTAAGCCACTCCTGAACCACAGACAACGTCAGAGGCTTCTTACCTGGGCTAAGGAGAAGAAGAAGAATTGGACTGTTGCCCAGTGGTCCAAATTTCTCTTTTCAGATGAGAGCAAGTTTTTTTATTTAATTTGGAAACCAAGGTCCTAGCGTCTGGAGGAAGGGTGGAGAAGCTCATAGCCCAATTTCCTTGAAGTCCAGTGTTAAGTTTCCACAGTTTTTGATGATTTGGGGTGCAATGTCATCTGCTGTGTTGGTCCATTGTGTTTTTTGAAAAAAAATGTCACTGCACCCGTTTACCAAGAAAATTTGGAACACTTCATGCTTCCTTCTGCGGACCAGCTTTTTGAAGATGCTGATTTCATTTTTTCAGCAGGATTTGGCACCTGCCCACATTGCTAAAAGCACCAAAAGTTGGTTAAATTACCCTGGTGTTGGTGTGCTTGACTGGCCAGCAACTCACCAGACCTGCCACCCCATAGAGAATCTATGGGGTATTCTCAAGAGAAAAATGAGAAACAAGAGACCAAAAAAATGCAGATGAACTGAAGGCCACTGTCAAAGAAACCTGGGCTTCCATACCACCTCAGCGGTGCCATAAACTGATCACCTCCATGCCACGCCGGATTTAGGCAGTAATTAAAGCAAATGGAGCCCCTAGCAAGTATTGAGTACATGTACAGTATATTAACATACTTTCCAGAAGGCCAACTATTCACTAAAAAGGTTTTTCTTATTGGTCTTATGATATTCTAATTTGTTGAGATAGTGAATTTGTGGGTTTTTTGTTAAATGTGAGCCAAAATCATCACAATTAAAAGAACCCAAGACTTAAACTACTTTAGTCTGTGTGCATTGAATTTATTTAATGCACGAGTTTTAATTTTAGTTTAATTACTGAAATAAATGAACTTTTTCCATGACATTCTAATTCATTGAGATGCACCTGTATATACACAATTGCACACATTTATATAAAAATATATACTAAGTGGTTAGCACATTTTGACCCTTTATGAAACAATTTTGATATGGGTGTAATTTCTATAATTTTATGTAATGTAATTTTAACAAGGAGTAATGTTTTATAGTGAAACAAACCAACAAACTGTACAAAACATGACAAGTGATTAAATCCACTGCTAATACTTTGTAATGTTTGTGCTACAAGTTGTGTGTATCTTTTGGTTGGTCAAACAGCAGTGGTCTCATCCATTTGTTCAGTGGGAGTGTGTTTAATCCCTCTCTCCCAGAATTCCCTCCTGCAGGTTCCTTTGATTCGGCTCTTT
Source organism: Sinocyclocheilus anophthalmus (assembly GCA_018155175.1). Classification (NCBI taxonomy): domain Eukaryota; kingdom Metazoa; phylum Chordata; class Actinopteri; order Cypriniformes; family Cyprinidae; genus Sinocyclocheilus; species Sinocyclocheilus anophthalmus. The sequence continues at coordinate 44,377 of JADLZN010001955.1, forward strand.
CACGGCTCCACTGAGACCCAGCAGAGATTCTACAGATCTATTGATCTCAGATGGTATTAAGGGCCACACAGTTTGATATACTGAACCATTTACAACCACAAAATCCCTTTTTCACCCTAGACTTTCAATGGATGTTGTCCAGACCTTGTTGTTCAAACCTTTGTCTTTCTCACTACACTTTTGCAGCGGTTGCTTTTTTTGCTTATGTCTTGTCAAACAGCATTCAAAAACAGAAAGGCATCAAGATTTGTGTGACATCCGTTCTGCTGAGATGCATCCATATGACTGGATCCACAATCCTGCTGGTGATCAGAAAAAAATAAAAAATAAGTGGACACTTGTGCTGCCTAATATTTTTGGGATACATTTTCTTTTCAGGATTCTTTGATGAAAATAAAATTCAAAAGAACAACATTTATTTGAAATAGAAACCTTTACTGTCACTTTTGATTGAATGCATCCTTTCTGAAGAAGAAAAAAATAACTTGCTGACTAGATAGATAGATAGGTTGATTGATTGATTGATAGATAAGATGATAGATAGATAGATAGATAGATAGATAAAGATAGATAGATGATAGATAGATAGATAGATAGCACAATTGAATTCATTAGTATTAACAGAAGTAAGTACTTGATTAACTTTCAGTTTTTCACAATTGTGGATTGTCTCAAAAGCTCATTCAAATTTACTCTAGATCATCAGATGTGATGTTATGGTGCCATGGAACCTAGTCGGAGGCAGAGGGAAGCCTGAGTGGAGGAAGAACTGTTGAACGGTTGTGTGTGTGTGTGTGTGTCTGTCTGTCTGTCGCTGTCTGTGTGTGTGTGTGTGTGTGTGTGTGTGTGCCACCAATTATGATCATAAATTGGAGATAGATATGGCTTGAGATGGCAGCTCCAATCTTGGTGATGGCTGGAGGCAGAAGCTCATATCACGGGTGATGCTGGACATATTGGTCTGGTACTTTGACAGAAATACTCCACACATCACAGCTGAGCACAAATCTATCCATCCATCCAGCAAAGAAAAAAAATGAAAAGAGTGAATTTATAGAAACTTAATTTAACAAACTTATTTTGTCGTAAAACGTCGATAGAGGTGGTAAATCCATAATGTCTTCAATCAGATGAAGCAATAATCTGTCATTTCACAAAGCTCGATGGATAGTAGGAGGCAAGAAGAACACAGTTGGTGGCTCGCTGAGGTCTGGGTCAGATATTTTTAGTTTGAGTGCCACATAGCACCGGCTGGACTGTATCAGAAGCACAAAACAAGCCTGAGATTACAGCAATTTCAGTGAATAGCTTCCTCCATAACTACTCCTTACTATTCGCCTGTAGTATGTAGTATGAATACTATAAACAATCAGCAAATTGTTATATATGTTTTCCATACCCAGCATCTACATCTTTGTGGTATGGAAGCCATTTCTGCCGCAGATGAAAAATTAAACATAGATAGATAGATAGACAGACAGACAGATAGACGATCGATATATAGATATAGTAGCTAGATAGATAGATAATCTATAAGATAGATATAGATGATAGATTACATGTAATTTTAGATCATTATATATATACCATATGAATGTATGGTATGTATATAAAGATATAACATATATTTTACTGAAACATGTTATGACTATTTACTAGTACTAGTAAGAGTAAAAATATTTTATTTAATAGTACTAATTGTATTAGCAATAGTAAATAATATATTTATAATCATATAATTATTTATTAATACATTTTAGCCTCACACTTTCTCACATTCTGGGTCAAAAACAGGCTTCCATAGAATTAATGTGTCTGCCCATTGAATGTGATTTGCTTTAATATAAATGAATATTTAACTATTTGTACCTGTAGCACTGATCTTAATGGAGCAAAAATCGATGTTCGCTGGACAAGAAGCTCTAAAACACATACTGCTGGATCGGGCTTTACTGGGAGTAACTGAGAGCATTATGAGCACGATTTGCAATGGAAAATGCATCTGATGTCCATTGGCTTTCCATTACTGTTTTTTTTGTTCTGCCTGGAGGCTCAGATTGAATAATTGAAACAATAATGTATGTGACTAACAGCATTTGAAATATAAAAACACAACAGTACACAGTGTATTTGGTGATAGACCCAAAGTCTACATCTACAGTAGATTATCATTCATAATCGTGTTTCTTGCTGTATTGCATAGTTCTAACTGAGAGTGGTCAGTTAGTTCATTAGGTAATTTTTACTGGTTAGAAGTGGTTTGAGAAGTACAGTAGCTTTAAGGAGCAGAATTACACACATAAACATAAAAAAAAGATGCATTTACATTTTACACTTTTGAAGAGTATACTTTTTCAAACATAGTCTCAGAGATGTTGTTCATAACAGATGGTCAGTGTTTTTAATAATAATTAAAATAAACCAATGACTTATGAGTTTTACATTGAAACCTGAACTTGAAATGGATTCATTAAAAGCACTAGACTAATTAATATGGTACTTAATAGGGTTAATTTGTGAATCAGGTTAAAACAGCCGCATTGTATATTAATAATTTTTTTTTTTACTTTTTTTAAACAGTTTTCACAATAATGTAGTTATAAAATACATGTGTTGTACAAATATAGATAGAAATCTAGGACAAGACATTCCCATCTCTCTTTCTTTAGTAAGGCTTGATGAAAAAATTTGTTTTGCTATTCTAACCCTTACTAAAGTTAAAGTCATAACTCTGAGAGTTAAAAACAGACAGACACTCTGGGTTTGTGGAGGGGTCAGTATAGTTTGGGAACAGTGTTTGTGAGGGGTTATTAATAGGAGGAACAGCAGAGGAGGATAAGGGCAGAAAATCTCTCACTACTGGGTTATGTATATCAGTGACACCCTTGCAGACCACAAGCCCTTTCACCCACACACTGCCCGGCTGCCAGTGAGCTGTCTCTGGCACTCAGGAATTCTGATACTGGCAAAGCACACAAGCATGTCGGGCAGCTTTGTGTAAGCACAGATGTGTTCATATGATGATGGGCTAACAGCTTGTGGCTGTGTTTTCAATTCAGATAACTGGTTGTGCATTAAAATATCTTTTTTTGTCTGGAGTGTGGTTTGGAATACTTCATCTGTAGTTATGATGTTCCTTTCTGAGTTCATTTGGATTTTACAGAAAGTGCAAAAGTGCATAATTTTCATGGGAAAATATTGGAAAAAAAGTTATCCTAAAAACGCCTCAGGTTTCGTATGTAACCATGGTTACCTAAAGAGAATGAGACGCTGTGTCGGAACACTTTGGGAACGCCTCTGCATGACCACGTTCTGAAGCACATGTGGAATCAGTCCAATGGAGAAGCTAGACATCACAAGTAGAGTAGCTGTGTCTCATTTAGAAGGCTGGGGCTGTGGGCCGCGTGGTCGGGGGGGGCGTAGTTCGGTGGAGTCCGGTCTGGGAGTGTGTGCGTGGCACTGGGGCCTCTGTAGGATGCATAGACGAAGTCTTCTCAACCTAGAATTAAACGAGACGGCCTTCGTAGGACAGGCGGAAAAGGAAACCGGAAGTATCACGTTGCTATGCCAACACATTTAGAGCATCGTTGCGCTCTCACACTACTTAAATGAAGGAAAATTATTTCTAAATTTGGAAAGTAATTTGAAAAAAAAATGCTTTTACTTGTTATATTTTGTTCAATGTTTGAGGAGCTGCAGCGTACGTACAGCAGGCATCTATTAGAGAAAAAAAGGAGGATAATTAGAAACAAATTTTATCTGTTTTTACCGAGGTGAATTAAGGTAAGTTGTAAACACCACGTGAGCTTGTGTGTACGTTACATCTGCCGACGCCGGAATTTTTCAAATTAACAACGGTTGTTCACGGCGACGCAAAGAATTGTGGGTTATTTGTAGCAGCGAAGGATACACCTCATGTATCCTCCGAATTTCTGTGAAAGAAGGTCGCATTCTAAGGTCGCATTCGGAGTGTCCTACTTGCTTTCCTGAAATGAGACAGCCTCGATGACGTAAGCAGCCTTCGAATGCGACCGACGGAGGGTGCACTGCCTTCTATGAGACACAGCTATGATGTGGAGCACCATGAAGCTTAAAAGTGCATGTCCAAGAATCGCCCACATGCACTCATATAACATAGTCCTGTCTGTGTTTGATCAGAGGATGAGAGGGGAAACTGACAGTGCCTATCCTCTTGGATAAGGAATAGTGAGAGGAAGAACCCGTCTTCAAGGTGAGGCTATCTGGACCCTCCTCGTGGGTTCACAGGCATGCACAGCCTTCCAGAGCCACCACCAGGCCCTGAGGAACTTGGTGCACTGTGCTTGCCTCAACCTCCAGTGGCACATAGGAATTTAGTAACAAGTGGTGTCTTCCCCATTAACTGACCAACCCAGGAAGAGGTGTGTTAAGCAGCTCGGCCACCACGTAACACCTTCAGAGTGGATGGAGATAACCCTGCATAGAAAACCCTCCACAAAAAACCACAGACTGTACATTTCAAAGTTTCCCTTCAGGTGTACTGTTTCCCTCATGGCGGGCTCTGGACTGGAGTATGGTCTCACAAACCTAGTTGAGAGTTTGCATTTGACCCTCTGAGGTCGATTAACGCGGACGCGCGTTTTGAGGCATCTTCTCCTGATAACACCGAAAAGAACTTAAATTACACTTTCAGTTTTGATCTTACAGATAAGAGCAATACATCAATCGAATCTGTAAAGGGTCTACTTTTATTTGTATACACACATAATAACAACAGAACTTTGTGCATTTATAAAATAAAGAAAACAAACAGGGTGTGCTGTCTGCCGCCTTGGTCTGCGTGATCTTTATTTAGAAACGCGTCATTAAAATGAACTGAAACTCAGTGAATACTCGACAAAGAGACATGAGAGATATATTTATAGAAAGTTTGACATGTCTACTTTTAAACTAAGCAAGTCTTATCGAAAGCAAATATTCTGTGATAAAGTAATCCATATGAAACCAACGCGATGTCCAGTCTTTCTCATCTACCTTCATTATCTCTAATGTGACCACGCCCACGCGCTGAGCGCTATTGATATTATAATCATCCACGTGAAGCGCGCGGCGTGTAAACGCCCACATCACAGCAAACAAAGCAGCAAGACCTCAAGTTTTACTGTTCGCGTCGCGCTGAGAGGAATAAGACAGAATTCACCTCAAGAAGCTTTGGATTACCTCAGGAAAAAACAATGCAAGAAGCTTTGGATTACCTCAGGAAAAAACATGGGTAAGTCTTTTTTATTAACCTACTTGTATTAGTTTTCACATAACTTGTACACATTTTACTAGTTAGACTTTCTCCAAACTATAATTCCTGACTAAATGTATAATCAAGTGAAACATTATGAAGTTTCATTCACCGCATCTAAATGTCATGATGCCAGGATGTTTTTTTATGTTCTATAACAGACAGAAATATGATATAAAAGTAATATGAGTTATAATGTTACTAGCCTAATGTCAGTAAGAATGATTAGTCAAAACTTTACTGTGATAGGATATTCTCTGTTCACGAATATAGCCATATATGTTTATAACTATAGTTTTTGGATTGTATAGGCCTACATACAAAAAATGCTTGTGTTTATGAATGTAACTAAGCTTATGTTCATGAATATCTGCTCTGGTGTAAATATTTTGAATGTGTTATACCCGTGTCTTATGGAGTAATGACGCTGAAATGTTTGAAACTGTTTTAATTTTCGTTTAGGACTGTGGCTGCATCACCGGCATCTTGCACAAGAAAGGCACACGCACGTCGTTCAGTTTTGAGTTCGCTGGAAAATCACACTGAGTAAGTGCACAGTATAGTAATTGTATTATTCCCAGAATATGTGGTAATAATATTTGTGGTTGATAGTGTTAAAATATAGTTTCCTTGTTATTGGCATTCTGTTTTCTCATAAAGTATGCATACTATACTAAGGTACTGTAGGGAGTACACCACTCTTGCCTTCACCTGCATCTCTCAAAGGAAGGGGGCACTCCTTCAGTTTTCAACTCCATTCAGAATTTTAGAGTAAGTGTGCATTCACTATTTTACAGATGTTACTTTCATTTGATTTATTTGCTGTATGGTAAAATATGTTTGCTATGTGGTAATTGTGTTCTTTGTTTAGATAAATTAGTACTAGTATCAGTGAACATCATAATAATGTTAATAATGTAGTTTATTTGTGTAAACAGCATGCCTTCTTTTTTTATTTCAGATGTGAGAATAGCAGTGCAAAAGAACCTGTTGCAAAGATAGCCAAAGCAAATAAGCAGCCCACTTGGTCATGGAAACCAGAGACTGACGTTGACATGTTCCACAGGCTCTGAGATTCCTGCCCGCACAAGAACCTGGACCACAGCTAAGACCATGTGATGCACACACTCCCAAAATGATGTGATAGTTATATATATTCTAAATAAACTACAAACAAAAAAATAGATACATTTCTTTTTCCTCATTCTTTCTTGTAGCAATTCCCTCTCAGTCACACACCTGACAGCTCATTATGCAGCTCATTATGCAGGCCTTTGTCTTCTCAGGTGTGAATCACATCAGTATACATGACCATTCACGCCCCCTCGCATATTCCTTTTCTACACAAAAAGTGTCTTAGAAAATTTAAATCAATATATTGTTTTCTGTGAGTGAGTAAACAAGATGATTTTCACATCATTCTGAAGCAAAAAATCTAGACAGGGGGTGGGGTGTGTCAAGACGTTCTCATAGTCGGTGAACAATGTTCTGTATGGTGTTTTATTTGGCGTATTTCAGTTACTTGTATGGGAATTGTTTAGGTTTTGGTCTCTCACTAAGCCGCATGGTGGGGCCCGTTGTTTTCTCAAAAACACAATCACATACATACATGCTGCTCACATATTATCGTAGCCCAGCTTGTGTTGAATACAGTATCAGACTTTAGCCATTAATATATTTATAAGAAATTGAAAAAAGCACAAATGTCAGGACATGTCAAAACTTCTTCAAAAAGGGTTAAGCTTCCATAACTCCAGGCGGGGTGAAGGATGGATCCCCCCGCCTGAGAGAGGAGGTCCCTCCTGATCGGAATCTCTAAGGGAGAGCTGTCGAGAAGGGACACAAGGTCAGAGAACCATACTCGGGCCAGCCAGAAAAGGGCTACTTGTAGAAGACGGACCCTGTCCCGGTGTACTCTCTCCAGAACTCCCGAGAGCAGAGCAATCGGGGGAAAAGCGTACAAATGTAGCCACGGCCACGTCTGCAGCATGGCATCCAGCCCAGATGGAGCTGGATGCATGAGGGAGAACCAGACCTCGGAAAGGAGCCTCTTAACAGGATGTCTGCTCCCTGATTCAGGTGTCCAGGGATGTAAACTGCTCCGAGTGAGAGGAGTTTTCCCTGAGCTGACAGGAGGATCTGGTGTGCCAACTTGTATAGTGGGCACACGTGCAGACCCACTGCCAGATGATGTAGGAGACCACCGATGTGTTGTCTGTGCAGACAAGCACATGATTGCCCCTCAGGTCTGGAAGGAAATGTCTCAATGCATGAAACACGGCCAGCATCTCCAGGCAATGTACAGGTGCATCTCAATAAATTAGAATGTCGTGGAAAAGTTCATTTATTTCAGTAATTCAACTCAAATTGTGAAACTCGTGTATTAAAGAAATTCAATGCACACAGACTGAAGTAGTTTAAGTCTTTGGTTCTTTTAATTGGGATAATTTTGGCTCACATTTCACAAAAACCCACCAATTCACTATCTCAACAAATTAGAATGCTTCATAAGACCAATAAAAATTTTTTTTTTTGTGAATTGTTGGCCTTCTGGAAAGTATGTTAATTTACTGTACATGTACTCAATACTTGGTTGGGCATCCTTTTGCATGAATTACTGCATCAGTGCGGCGTGGCATGGAGACAATCAGCCTGTGGCACTGCTCAGGTGGTATGGAAGCCCAGGTTGCTTTGATAGCGGCCTTCAGGTCATCTGCATTGTTGGGTCTGGTGTCTCTCATCTTCCTCTTGACAATATCCCGTAGATTCTCTATGGGGTTCAGGTCAGGCGAGTTTGCAGGCCAATCAAGCACAGTAACCACCATGGTCATTTAACCACCTTTTGGTGCTTTTGGCAGTGTGGGCAGTGCCAAGCCAGCTGGAAATGAAATCAGCATCTCCATAAAGCTTGTCAGCAGAAGGAAGCATGTAGTGCTCTAAAATTTCCTGGTAGATGCTGCGTTGACTGTGGACTTCAGAAAACAAAATGGACCAACACCAGCAGATGACACTGCACCCCAAATCATCACAAACTGTGGAAAATTAACACTGGACTTTAAGCAACATGGTTTCTGTGCCTCTCCACTCTTTCTCCAGACTCTGGGACCTTGATTTCCAAATGAAATGCAAAATTTACTTTCATCTTAAAAGAGGACTTTGGTCCACTGTGTTTTCTGAAGTCCACAGTCAACGCAGCCATCTACCAGGACATTTTAGAGCACTTCATGCTTCCTTCTGCTGACAAGTATTGAGTACATGTACAGTAAATTAACATACTTTCCAGAAGGTCAACAATTCACTAAAAAAAAATTTTTTTTAAATTATGAAGTATTCTAATTTGTTGAATAGTGAATTGGTGGGTTTTTGTTAAATGTGAGCCAGAATCATCACAATTAAAATAACCAAAGGCTTAAACTACTTCAGTCTGAGTGCATTTTTATTTAATACACAAGTTTCACAATTTGAGTTGAGTTACTGAAATAAATTTACTTTTCCACGACATTCTAATTTATTGAGATGCACCTGTATGTGCCACATGACATGGTGGCCTTCCTACAGACTCTGGTCAGAGAAGCTACTCTTGACTGCTCCCCAGCCCGTGAGGGAGGCGTCCGTCATTAGCATAACACAACGACAAGGAGCTCCCAACACCGGGCCTTGAGACAGGAACCAATGAACCTTCGTTCCGACGCATCTCAAGATCCCTGAGGGGGAACTTTGTTTGTTTAATTTTATTTAATTGATTTCTTCGCTCACTCGTATGTTCATTTGTTAATTTTAGAGTGACATATTTCTTTCACCCATATGAAACATTTGAGAAAACTTTACCTAGCACAAATGCTAATACAAATTTATTTATTAGCTCATTACCTAAATTAATAGTGTTTAGATTAATTAAGATTAGTAAATTAACTAATAGTAATTAACTAATCTTAGATTAATTAAGAATAGTAAAATGTGTAGCTAAGCTCTATATTTCTGTGTATGTTTGTTATATCTAACTGGGACTTATGAAAACAAAACTGCAGAACCACAGACGTACTACCTGATTTAGCAATACCCACCATGTGTTACAAGTATCTGTTTAAAATAGACTTAGATGAGTTGCGTAAACAGTTATGGTAAATAGTGTCATTCCAGTTTAATGCCACAGCTGTATCTCTGTATTTGTATTTAGTCTAATGAAGCAGTTTAAGAAGACTTAGCTTTAATCATGCATGGTGTCTTAATATGAACAAATTGATTATTTGCTTAAACACAGTGTTTCTACCCACAGAGGATTCACTGATTTGAATTTAAGCCTATTTAGAGACCAACCAATGGATTTTAAATCTTAAAAGAAAAGAGAACCAGACAAGTTTCAAAAAAATAATTTGAATCTTTCGATTAGTTCAAAATGACTGATTCATTAAGCAATGAAGCAGGTGATTTTATGAACATAATTGAATCATTCGCTCTGCCTATAGTTTCAAAATGCAGATTCATTCAGGAAACAAACAGCATTGTGTTTCACGCAGACATGCAACTCTTCTGCTCTGGATTTATTTCAAAGGCAGTGCTTATTTGCATTAAGTGCAAATAGCAATAGATTCTACTTACACTACGTCATCGGCCTCATCAAGGATGGAGACGAGTCTGCTTACAGACAGGAGGTTAAAGAGCTGGCTGTCTGGTGCAGTCTTAACAACCTGGAGCTTAACACGCTCAAAACTGTGGAGATGAACGTGGACTTCAGGAGAAAACCCCCTGCACTCCCCCCACTCACCATCATGGACAGCACTGTGACTGCAGTGGAGTCATTCAGGTTCCTGGGCACCACAATCTCTCAGGACCTGAAGTGGGACACTCACATTGACTCCATTGCAAAAAAGGCCCAGCAGAGGTTGTACTTCCTTCGCCAGCTGAGGAAATTCAACCTGCCAAAGGAGCTGCTGAAACAGTTCTACTCAGACATCATCGAGTCTGTCCTGTGTTCATCCATAACTGTCTGGGTTGGTTCAGCAACCAAATCAGACATCAATAGACTACAACGAACAGTCAGGACTGCTGAGAGGATTACCGGTGCCCCTCTGCCCAGCCTCCAAGACCTTTACATCTCCAGAGTGAGGAAAAGAGCTAAAAAAAAAATCACCTTGGACCCCTCACACCCAGCCCACTCTCTCTTCGAACTGTTGCCCTCTGGTCGGCGCTACAGAGCACTGACCACCAGAACAGCAAGGCACAAGAACAGTTTTTTCCCACAGGCTATACTCAGTCTAAACAATTAAGCTTTCAAATTATACAACTATATTAAACTGCACACTTTGTAAATAACATATCTATCTGCACACTAATAAACATATCTGTACATTTATCTAAACAATTAAATTTTTATATACTTCATTTCTGTATATAGAACATTATTCAATTATATCTATATATATATATATATATATATCTATATATCTATATATTTTTTTTTTTGTTTTTTTTTGGTTTGTTTTTTTATATTAGTTTTATATTACATCCCTACTGTGTATTCCTATGTATGTCTACACTATCATGTATGTCCGCACTATGTTTGTACTTTCTTCTACACTGGAAGCTCCTGTCGTCAAGTCAAATTCCTTGTGTGTGTAAACATACTTGGTAATAAAGCTCTTCTGATTCTGATTCTGAATCTGAAATAGCATATTTTCTTTGCGACAGATGCTACTAACACTAAGTACAAACAGACTTATATTATATTTACACTATGCAAAAATAGTATTTTGTTAGCAATATGCTATTTACTTTAAGTGCAAATAACGATAGATTTTATTTACACTGTGTAAAAAGTATTATTTTCTTTGCAATAAGTGCAATAGAAGATGCTATATTTTTTTAATTACTACAAATAGTGGCAGATATGTGCACCTCATAGTTTTAGTACATTATAAAACAGAATGCAATCCTAGCATTGATTTGTGTACTTTTTTTTACTTTATTACTTTAGATAAGAAATTATAAGGATGCCGCTGGGACAATTAAAGCCCCTTCGCACCATAACCCTGTGCCAGCTATACCCCAGGGAAATCACTTTATTATTAAATACCCGTGAGGCACTTTATTTCCACTTTTTATTGAAAATAAATTCCCGGGGCGGATGCGAGCTTACAGATCTAGATATGGTGGAGGGGGACAAATGCACGAGGTGAACTAAAGATACGTGGAGTTGACGAGCTTCAGAAAAAAGGACTGTTAAGGATTTGGACGGTGATTTGTGGGCACAGAAGTTGTTGGAGCATGTGTAGTACCTCTATCACCTCGTGAACTGGTGTTGCATATGCGTCTTTTTTAACCCTTTAACTTTCACCCCTAAAAGGAGCTAATGAAAAAATTATTTAACTTAAATTCTTATTAGTAGACATCTAATAAATAGCCCCAAGCACTTTTTTTTTGTATTTGTTTTATATAAAACTCTACCATACGGTTGAGCTGTCAGTCCATGGTAAATCTTGATTTAAATTCAGAGAGCTATTTCTATTAGTTATTTTCCAGCGCGTGAATAAACATATATGAGGTCTTTATAATGTTACGGAAGTTCTTGGGTAATATTTCGAATACCCCAAGGCTCAAAGAAGTAAAAATTATTTTTAGAACAGACATCATTCTCTGAAAAGATTTATAGACATATGGCAATATATAGTCCCTATGATTGCCCTTTTACTAGATCTATCAACCGTTAAACGTGGAATTTGCAATCGCTGATTTTTGAAATAAATTTTTGCATTTCTCATATATTTTGCTATATTTCTGTTCTTTACCATCTACCCTATTCACAACAACATTATGGTTTCATCCCTACTTCCTTGATTGCTTGTTTGACCCTATTATCTGATGACTGACCAGCACCAGTCTCCCTTCTGTGTGACAGTCACATTTGCAGTCGTGCTAACATTTGGGAAAACAGCACTCTTCTTCCTCGATTTATTTTGCTTAATTATACCATATGTTATAATATATAGAAAAACAAGATCTCATACAGACAAACCTCACTGGCCCTGCATGAGAAAATGTCCATGTGTCGTGAGAACATTGTTTTCAAAAATTAAGAACAACTTACTATAAGATGCTTTTTCAAGGTTAGATGTTCCTTTAAAGCCGAGAGAAGATTTGTTGCAGGAAAAAAAAATTACACTGCTCTGTGATGTTACGTCCTTTTACACATTTGTAAGTAAAATTGTCTTTGTATTTCCATGTCAAAAACCCATTACATACTTGGCTTTCTGATATTCTCATGCATTTTTATGAGTCCTGACTAACGTCTGCACTCTGCCGGTTGCTAATTGAACAGGCTGCACGCGTTTTTTTTTTTTTAAAGCGTCAGAGTCAAAGATTTACCAGTTGCCTCATTGGTTAAAAATTCCAAACATTTTACATAGAATTTAAATGTCATTTATTTCATTTAATATTAAAGTAATCACTTTGGTAATCTAAAATACTTTTCAGATATAACTGAATTGATTACCACCCATTTAAAATGTAAAATGTATACTGAAATACAGTTACTCATACTTTGTATTTTAAATGGGTCATGAACTGAGAAATCAAAATTTCCTTGATATTTTGACATATAAGCGGTCATTGTACTATAAAAAACATCCTGTAAGTTTCAGAACTCAAAACTTTCTCATTAGTCTAAAAACAGCTTATATTGAAGCCAAAATGACAGCTTGTGGAATGTGACACTTAATGATGTAATAGTGTGGCTAAACCTTGCCTCTGCAGAAGAAGATCAACGCCTGCTTCTACATCACTGCCTGTTTAGCAACTCCCACCGATTTGCGCATGTAGTGTAAATAACGAGAGGCAAACACAGGTCTACGCTGAAGCCAAATGATAAAGATGACTCCGAAGGCAACAAGACACTGTGTGGTGCCACATCAGTAAGAACTTGGTCCTTTGTTCACTTCAGTTTACAGAGGATTCGTTTACAAGCAAGGCACAATTCGATGCAGGATCAGGACAGAAAACTAGCCATTACTTCTAAATAGTTTTTTGATGTAAAAATATTGATAACATTATAAGTGGACCACCGAGAACAGTACAAAAAAAAATCAAAGACGTCTGCTTTCCTGTCCCAAACCTATCTTCAGTAACAAAAGGGCCATTTGGCTTTCCTAAAGGCACATACGTGCCTGATATCAATCAAGGCCTGTAGGCCAACATGTGTATACATCGGGGGTCTTCTAATTGTCACACCTTTTGCACAGAGAATGAAGATGTAATCTGCTGATTGGTCAGTTTGAATGTCTCACATTTGGTTTTTAGTCACATGGTCAAGGAAGGAATAAAAGAAGATTGTAACAATTGCTCTGTCTCTTTTCTTCGGCTCTCTTCTTGGGGCTCTGCCCTCTCTCTCTCTCTCCCTCAGGTAATATTTTACATACATGTTGGGTACAATTAACTATGCTTTACCATCCTTCATATATTTTGTAACCAATTCAAGTGTAACCATAACAAAATATTGTTATTAAACCATTTCAATTATTAATTATGTGCTAACTAGTTTTGATTCAAGGTTAATATTAAAGTGCTACCTATTGCAATACAATAGTCACTCAGTAGCAACGCTCTCCCACATATTTAGCTATTCTAACTGCGCTTATTTCCGTCGTTGGTATAAGTGGCAGTGGGTGGTAATAGACTAGAAATGTACAGTTTTATACCATCGTGCTGATAACATTTCTTTAGTCATTCGGCAATCCTACACTGTAGGGAAACCATCCTTACACCTTTAAATACATAACAACATTGCATGTATTTAGTTTTATATTTATATATATCGCCGCCTTGGAAAGGTTCTGTCTGACAATTTTTGTCAAAATTAGTTAAATGAGTTATTCACATATTCTTATTCTGTGACAACTTACTTTATGTGAAGTTGTGTACATTTTAGGCTTTTTATTTAGAATAAAAGGTTATATCTACAAAGTCAAACTCTAACTTGGTTCTATATGTGAGCCAATCAGCGCTTCGAATGCACACAAGAGGACCAATCAGTATCAGCTTTCTTTGTCATGTCGCCGGACGGCTCAGTGACAGGAAATATTAATTGTGAAATATTTTAATGTATGTATTGTATTGTATTGTATTGCATTTATTTATTTAACTTCAGGTCCAATTAAGTAATCATAAAAAAAGCGTATGTATTTTTTTCTGCTGGCACCCATTGGTACTGTGAATTTGTGAGCACAAACTCCAAAGTAAAGATCAATGGACTATTAATGAGATACTTCAGCATTATTGAGGAGATATGAAACACTGTCGGAGGAATGAGGCCTTTGGGACTTGTACTCTGGGAACCAAAAGATGACTGCCACATCTTCTGAAGATTTATTTACAAACTGAACAGCTGCCAGCTTCTGTTGCCCCGGCAATATTTTTTTTTTACAAGGACCCGTTTGACTGCAGCTCCTCGTAACTCAAGCTCAGTCTATCAAATCAATAAGCAGCATGTTTGAATGTGATTTAGAGAAGTAATTAGAGCTGTTAATTGTTTTCATTACTCAGACTAGCTGATGGCTGTCTGGGGTGTTCTCGAAAGGGCTTTGTGTCTGTCTTCAGGACAAGGAGGCACTAGTAGGTGTTAGACAGGACTATTTTTGTACATTTTAAGAGGGTGTTGGTGGTGGTCTTACTAGTTGGGTGACAGTGACTGATGTACTCTTCTCTTGACATCAGTCACTCAACAAAACTGATATCAAAGCAAATTAAAGGATGCTGTATGAGCTTCTTTTATTTTTCCATACAATGAAAGCGTATAATAACCAGAGGCTCTCAGGCTCTTGCTTGCTTCTTGTCATAAAGAGTGATAGGATTTGTTCTGTGAGTCTGACTGCATTGTATAACCCTGCAGGATCTGTGGAAGTTATATGTAGAGGGTTTGAGAATGGCCAGCAGTGATCCTCATGGTGACCCTATTCACTGTGACAATGCTCTCGAGAGGGATTCAGTGGCCATGTCACAGCCAATGGCATCTTTTCATGCTCTGATGCCTTGAGTGGGACAAATGAGGGTGACATTAACCCCAACTAATGCCAAAGCTTCTTTTAGACAAAGTGTCAGGTCTGAATCTTAACAATTCAGAGTTCATAACTGCTCTAGTTTTTCTCTGATGGCCAATTCGCCTCTCAACCCTTTTCCAGTGTTAAGAGGAAGCTACTTTGAAACAGCCAATTAAGAAGCTTAAAGCTACTAATACGTGAATGCAGTTCAACCACAGTTATGCCATTTTGGGGGAGAGAAAAAAAAGTAATTAAATTCAGCACATACACACAAAATAATATGTCTGCTAGTTATTATCAAATTAAACTATCAGAAAATGTCCCAAAGTAACTACTTGTGTGTGTGTGTGTGTGGTGTGTGTGTTGTGTGTGTGTGTGTGTGTGTGTGTGTGTGTGTGTGTGTGTGTGTGTTAGTAAGTGTATGTGTAGTGTTTTGCTGAGATTTAGCCAGTGATATGGGTGAGTTTGTGTAAGGGGTTTCAGGGTATATAATCATGTAAAATGCTTAATAATACACTTTATAATTTTATAAAATAATAAATTGATTTATTTAACTGTTGAAAATATATTAGCCAGTGTATTCAAGTAAACATTATGTTGTGAAATTATACTATTACAGAATGTAATAAATGATAATATTTTATTTATATTATTATATAATATTTATATTATTTTATTTTCTATTGCCACAAGAAGATTTTTTTCCCTGAGAGAGAAAATTAGAAGTACTTAAATATATGTTTGTTGTGAAATATAATATTACAGTTAAAAAAAATGCTTACAGCACAGTTTTTGACACTATGGCTCCATTTCTCAAAACCCTTCACACAAAACCACAAAACACACACACAACATGCAAAACGTCACACATATCTTGTGTATAGGTTGCACAATATGGTATTATCACGCTATTATCACAATATATACAACAAAACAAGAACACAAGTCTGACATTACCTCCCCCTCCCGGAAGGCGCATCCTCGCATCACTAAACTTCCAGAGGGGAGGGGGGTGGTCGCCCTGGAGGCAGTACTGATTACGGGAACCATGGCAGAGCAGGCAGTTCAGGGAGACATGGCGGGATGGCCTCCGTGGCCTTGGGCTCGGAACTCAGCCCGGCCCCAACGGCCGGAGACGTATAGCCCCCCCTATAAAAATTTCCTGATCCCCTTACTGGAACTGGCCCTGGGCTGGGCTCAGAAGTCCACTCCGGGCTGCATTCGGGAACAGAAGCCCTCTTTGGGCTAAACTCAGGAACAGAAGCCCACTTTGGGCCTGACATGGGAACAGGAGCCCTCCCTGGGCTTAAAGGGGGATCTGGGGCCCTCCCTGGGCCAGACGGAACGTCGCCTGTTTTAGGGCTGAGGACTGAGAAGGAGCTCAGAACTAGAGACATGAAAATGAATGTGGATTTGAGCGGTGACCAGCCTGACTGATATGTTGGGGTCTGCCCTGTTCGAAGTCCGTCTTCGAGCTCGGGGGTACTTGGGAGGTGAAGGGTGGTCGGAACCATTTGTTAGGCATGTGGAGGGTCCTGGCATGGAGTGAGCTGGAGAAGTACAGTGTGTTTCAGAGGGGGCTGGATGAGGATGATTCAAATTTTCCTTTATTTCTTCTACCACAAAATTAGAACCATTTAAATAAAGATAAGATTAATTAACTTGACCAAGGGAAGGGAAGTAGGGAGGTAACAACGGATCGTATTCTCATCCAGACCCATCAGAAAGCAGACACCTAGAACAGCATCGTGCCAGCTCACCTGATAAGACAACTCAAGGAATTCCTCCACATACCTCTCTGCCACAGACTCCACAACTGGTCCTCAGCCTCTATTGGCGCTTTTCCACTGCATGGTACGACTCGGCACGGCTCAGTTTGTGTTTCCACTGCAGTTCAATAAAGTGACGTGACATGTGGCCAAGTAAATGCCCCTTACTAGGAATTAGTGCTCTGCATTTACCCATCCAAAGTGCACACACACAGCAGTGCACACACACACCATGAACACACACCTATTCTGTGCCGCCCGGGGAGCAGTTGGGGTTTTGGTGCCTTGCTCAAGGGCACCTCAATCGTGGTATTGAGGTGGGAGAGAGCGCTGTACATTCATACCCCCCACTACAATCCTGCCGGTACGAGATCGAACCACAACCTTGGGTTATGATCCAAACTCCTAAACCAGTAGCCACGGACTTCCAGTGTTGTTAAGGCTTTAGAGTGGGCGGGATTATTCACATGTCCTTATAGTTGTGCCTCCTCTATTGCCGCGACTCCTGAAAAACTTTTTCATTCCGCATCACCCCATCAATCTCTGGCTGGATCCGCTCCTCTGCTATCAACGAGAGGAACATCTGTACTTCCTCAACAGACAATGAAACAACATTTTTTTGGTTGTTAAAAAAAGGTACGCTCTTTCAAAACAGTTGTGTTCAATCCTTCACTGGCTGTGCTGATTTTAATCTAGCAAGTTCAGTGCCAGGTAGTGACTATTCTCTCCGGCCAATCCGTGATCAGCAGAGTTTACACGTCACATTTTGGCAACGGTACGGTTCGCTTGGAACCTCAACCGAGGTGGTACTAAAAAAAGTACTAGGTACCAGGTACTGTACCCAGTGAAAAACCCTCCAAAAGTGAACTGTACCGAGCCGTACCGTACCATGCAGTGGAAAAGCGCCATATCATCTTTGTTTGCTCCAGTGTTCTGTCAGGATGTCTACTGTGAGGAACGTGGAGAAGTAGGAGTCATCTCAAATAACAGTCTTTAATAAACATCCAAGGAAAGATTAAAGGTTATACCCAATGGCCCTCCCCCCCCCCCCCCCCCCTCCCCACACACACAGGCAGCACGGAGACACACGTAGCACCACTAGATGTTTAATACTGGACAAAGGAACCATAGAACAGGCAACACTTTAAATACTAAACTAAACGAGGGTAATAGACGAGACCAGTGGCGCAAAAACGTGGTATGTAGTATATGCAGTGCATGGGGGCGCAATTTTGCCGAAATCATTTTGTGAAAATCTTCTTTAATAAAACATAAAAAATAATCAAATGCTTAGTTGTTAAAAAATAATGTAATGAAACATTTTTATTTTACGTTTTTAGCATTTTAAACGAGTTCAAAAATGTATTTATTATAAACTTATTAAGACGCGGAACGGCCATATCTCTTTACGACCACAACAAACGGGAGACTTTTCAGACGCGCACTTCAGCAGCTTGCCCTCAGCACCAGGCGTGTGTCAAACAAGCGCGGAAAAGGTACATGTGCCAAATGAGCTTCAATAGAACAACAGTGAACTGCGGTCTGATGAGATGTTGTTATGTGTCAGTAAAGCAAACTTTCCTGTTCTGTCAGACGTTTTACTGTGCTCACGGCGCACACTCTTCAACAGTACGCAAATATGTGGCGCACGCTCTATATCACTTTCATCATAACTTACACAATAGAAACTGCAAATCGCCATTAAGTCAGAAATTACCTCAGGACCTGAAGTGGAGCACTCACATAGACTCCATTGTTAAAAAGGCCCAGCAGAGGTTGTACTTCCTTCACCAGCTGAGGAAGTTCAACCTGCCACAGGAGCTGCTGAAACAGTTCTACTCCGCCATCACTGAATCCATCCTCTGCACTTCAATAACTGTCTGGTTCAGCTCAGCTACCAAATCTGACCTCAGAGCGAATCATTGGTACAACCCTCCCTTCTCTCCAAGAAATGTACTCATCCAGAGCGAGCAAAAGGGCTAGCAGAATCACTATGGACCCCTCACATACAGCACACTCCCTCTTTGAACTGTTGAAATCTGGTCGACGCTACAGAGCTCTGAACACCAGAACGGCCAGACACAGGAACAGTTTCTTCCCTCAGGCAATCCATCTCATGAACACTTAACAATAACTGTGGAACACACACTATTTATTCACTCATACACTTATTTATCTAACACACATACTCAGTCTACACCTCAAATTTGCTCATAATATACCTGTACATACAATGTCGATTTGTATATTTTATTCTATTTACTGTTCTATTTTTTTTGTTCTTATTTTGTTATCTATACGCCCCCCCTGACTTTGCGATGTCCCCACTGATCCCCATAGGTCACGTCCCGGTCGGAGGAGCTTGTTCGCCCTCGCATATGGACACAGAAGATTGTAGTGAACATACATGCCTGAGAGATCGCCGTACGTCCGGATGCCTGGCGCATGTCCGCTTGCCGCCCACGCTAGTGAGTAGCTAACCGTGCCGCGTCCCCCTCCGATCAATTGAGCGCCACTCCGACCCCGCAATGTCCCCAAGTTCGCGGCGGCACCCCGACTTGAGATACTACAGTTCGATTTACGATACTTGTACATTGACATTGACATCTACTAGGTTATTAATGAGCAGCAGTAGCTGATGCAGCCTGGGGCGGAGCGAGAATATGATTCATTGTACGCACAAATTTGTCGCCTAATTTCGCACATAGTAAGAAGAAGTATAGCACCGGCCTATTTAATATTGCTACTCATCACTAATTATCTCGGTTTATGTAATGCTGCGCTGCTCGGACGTGCTTTCACCTTCTTCCACTATGTATGTACAGGTGAAGGTGTGATTAGTATATAATTGAGATATCTTTTAGTTCGCCTTTATATCAGCAGCCTTGTAGGTGTATTCTTTCTGTGCTTTTTGTTGTGTGTGAGTTAGTGTGGTATTCTCATGCTTGACGAACATTCATACTCATCATCCCATGAGGTTGTCGGGCCTGTCAATTGATGTGAGCAAGCAAAATATTTAGGGGGGTTGAGGCCATTGCTGATAGTACCAATAGAGGTGATCTGAGACGGATCATAGTCTGACAATAGTGCATCTTTATTATCATATAGTGTGATATATGTGTCATCTATAGTACTTTAATTCCCATGTCCTTATCTTATATCCCTAGTGTATATTATAGCCATATTGTTTTATTGTTATCTAGTTGTGTGTCTTGATTGTTTCTCTTATATAAACAGTCTCCGCCCGTACTTTAAACGAAAGTTGTATTTTGAATGGGGAGTGTAGTATATGTAGTACAACGTAATACAGCACCTTGATGTGCCAACCACAGCACTGAGTTAGATGTAAGTTGAGCTTCCCTGAGACTACTATGTGAGAACGATCCTGGCTCTCGCCCTGCTAAAGCCGTCACCGTACACGGACAAAGGACACTATCCATTCATTCAGGAGAGAGCAGTTGCAGGCGCGGTGATGCTGTTACGGAACTAGAGCTGTCTGTAATGAATAATCAGGATGCACGCATACAAAGCTTCTATGGCAATGTGACTTTGGAAGTCTTTTCATGCCTTTTCAGCATCCTTTTCCGCCCGCGCCGCCCCTCTCGATATTTCGTGATCTGAGATGTATGCTATGCATTGCTGCGTTGAATTTGAGCGACATGTTTCACTTCCATGAAGTCATGCATGCATGCTGAGTCTCTCCACGATCTTGATTTGCCCATGTGCTCTCGTCTCTATGCGCACTAGATAACATCTTAGTTTCCCCCCCCCCCCCAGTTGTAATTGCCTAACGGCTCAAAAAGTATGGCTCATTCTGTTTTCTTCCTTTGTTTGTGATGTAGGATTTATTCATTATTTGTATATATTAGTCATTTGCTTCCAAAATTGTTTGTGATTTAGCGGGCTCATATGGATCCTAAAACCGGATGTATGACACTGAGTCAACGGCAAGCCCGTAGATGCCATGGATCAATCCCTAGCTCGCCCCTAGTCTAATTTGACGCTCATCTGTTCAATAGTCTTCTCTGCTCGGTGTGATCTGACGCCCTTGTATTGTACTTACTGAGGGCCAATGTAGATTTAACCGTCTCCGAGATCGATATACCGGATGGCTTTCTTGATGCTAGGTCACTCAGTTGGCCTGAACGCCGCAAATAGCCTACCCGAGTTTGTAGAGTGCCCTGTGCCCTTTTTTTTATCCTGCAGATCGTATGATGCTTTACGATCCTAGATGGTAGAGACCGCGTTTCGCAGCCTCAATGCAGTCTGCGCAATCAACTGGACTTACACACGAACTACTGTACAGGGAACCATGTCTCAGATCCACATCGCGAGCTCAAGAGGCACATCGTCACGTGATATAAGACATTTCATTAAGTGGCATGACAGCACCAGACATGTAAGATGCAGGGAATTAGCGACCCAGTAATTGACACATGTATTTACGGAGGCCGTGAGGGCTAGACTCATTTGTGAGTAGCCTTCGGGGATCCTCTAAGCGAATTCAGTGATGAGACGTCGCGATGAGTGACAGTAGCAATTCTGCAATGGGATATCATATATCTACATAATTATTAACACTCTAGTTAGAGAGGAACAGCTATATCGAATGTAGACGATAGTGTAGGGTACATAAGATCGGCAGCGTGATGGTTAGATGGTTGATCTAATAGATACTATGTGCGAGCTGACAGTCACAAATCGACCTGTAGATACTTCGTCTGTTCGCCATAAGTTTCTACTAGAGTTCAATTTAATTGCTGCTATTTTTTATTCATAGTTGTTATGCTTGACTAGAGGCTCCGTATGTGGTTTTGCGGTGCCAGAGATAAATTTGCCTCCGCTTATTTTCCTCATTTTATCGTTCATTTACTTATGTTAGTTTAGTTCCTTATGTCTTAGAATATTTATCCATAGACGGACCTATACTTTACTGATGAACAAAGCATAAATCCCTTATTTCTTTTTTTTTCTTCCCCTTTCCTTTTCTTTCCCTTTTTCCCATCTTCCTTCCTTACTTTCACTGCTCTTCCCTCCATCATTTCCTTCATCACATTGATTTTCTTTAACCGATCTAAGAAAGAGAGAGAGTGAGGAAAATAATTAGTTTAAGAGAATTGAAAATGTGAAATCCCAAGTTTACAACAATATGTGAAAATGCATAGACAAGAACAACCATCAATCACTTAATTAACCCTAGCACTGAGTTCCTCAATGAGCGTTAAAATTTATATTAAATGCACCAGTTCAGCTAGGATCTGGAGGTACTTGCTTTCTGTGTTGCGGGGTTCCCTTTCTTGTCTGGTTGCTGAAAGGGGTTTCCCGAGGTTGCTGATTGGCTGGAGGTTCAGTCTTGGGAAGCCAGTGATTGGGCGTTGGCTGGCGACGCGGAGCTGTGGTCGGCAGTTGAAGGGTAGACAGCACTCTTGGAGATGCGGCGTTAGGCAAACTTAACTCAAGACACGAAACTCTCAACGGAAAATAAATCAAACTAAAGAAATAGAAATAGATGTAAAGTTTGAGGAGACCAGGTGGCGTTTCTCCTCATGGTTTCGGAGGAGCTGGCGTGTAGGCCAGAGCACGCTCAAAACTAAAGAAGCATGACTAGGAGTGAAAAGCTAAAAGCCGCATGGCTAAAAGCTAGACACAAAAAGTCAGACCCGCAAAAAGGCAAAAGGCAAAAGACCAAAAAGCGCTAAGTTTGATGGTGTCCTGAGTATTTAAACCAGGCTGTTTAACACACCCAAAATGGTGTTTTGACCAATTAGATGTCGTGTTTGCCGGGGCGTTGTATATTCCTCCTCCCAATTCATAAATCAAAATGTTACCTCATCAGGCACATGGTCCGAGTTTTTCCCGCTCTTGCAGAGTATAATTTTGGACATGATTTCTATAACAAGAATATGATACATTCGACAAAGTATTGATTGGAAGAAATGTTTCAAGCAAGAAGATTCAAACACACACATACTAAACATGAATATTAACCCTTAAGCTATTCAATAGTTATTAACAATACATAAACAATAAATGATTAAAACATGATGGTTAAACAAGTGGGTTAGATACATAATATGGAGTTATGCACAGCAATTATTAGCTGGTCACCAGTCCTATTAGTGTCATTTAGGTGCATGGAAAGCAGTTTCCGTGCCATTCTGTGAATGTATGAAGACAAGAGATTAAAATGTCTGTAAGGAATTTTAGTCTGTTCTTTGTCTCCTAGGTGGGGGAGTCAATCCAAAGAGCTTGTGATTGTGGTTACTATCACGTGATGGTCATGCTGTCATTTCTTTGACCATTTAATCTTGATTACTTTCCCTAAAATTGACAATCTCCTTGGACTTGTCATTAAGTGTTCTTTTGTGTTAATGTTGAAAACTGTTCTGTGACAGGGGTTTAGGTTTAGGCTTGCTTCAGAGAGGCTAGGGTCTGATTTATGACATCCTGTTGTCTTGGGCCTCTTGTGGAATTTTGGACTCCTCGTGTTTCAACCATGTTTTGACCAAATCTTAGTTTGTCTGATTCGGTCTGATATCCTACACTACCTTTCGCTGAAAATTGCCGTTTTGAATTCAAAATAGGCCATCTGTGTGATTCAAGTAGATCTGATGAGTTGAAAACTCTTGTTACTTCATACTTCAATACAAAACAATGCTGAATTTGGACAAAAAAAATATATTTTTAAATGCTATAATAGTGATTTTATAATGTGTAAATATAAATCCATTAGCAAAATATGTGAAAATAACTACATTCCAGAGTGGAAATGGTAAATGAGACAATAAATTATCCTCTGCTGCCATCTAGTGGTCATAGTTGGAATCGTGACATTCATTTTAATATAATTTGTTTTTATACCAGGTGAAATCTTGGCAAAAATCTTCCACTGAGCATGGCAAATTTCGATGAATTATCTCTATTTAGTCAAAATGGGGAAAAAAAAAAAAGAGAAAAAAAATGCAGATGTTTTTTAAAGTACATTTTACTTATGGTGTTCTCATTTTATATAAAAATGTGCAAAAATATGAAAAACTTTGAGGCAAATGAATAATATATATATACCTGAATATATATATTGAATTTACACATTAAAATTACCTAACTAGTGAGCAATATTACATGTGTTTGAAAATAAAAATGAATAAAAAAATGTGTTCTACTGTCTGAGGTCTGCCATCAGGAGTTAAAGGGGGAGTTAATGTGGACACAATTTTTTTATTTTTAGATATATATATTTTGGGTTTTACTGTTCAATTTTTTCCTATGGTATTGAAAATGGGGAAGGGGGTTCGTACCTTTGTCACTTTTTTCACCCCTGATGAGTTTGTATCCTTCCATGCACAAGCTAGTTAATGGGCTTTTGGTCATTGACTTGCAGAAAGTTTTCTGCTGGAGTTAGCGTTAGAGACTACTAGAATACAGGGGGGCGCAGACACTGATCTTGCATACCCCTCGTCAAATGTGCAGTTGTGCCCCTGGACGAGACACACATGAATCAAATGAACACAATCAAACAAGGGAGAAACTGGGTCATGGGGAGCACATGGGGACAGAAACACAACAAAACAGGAACACAAGTCTGACAGATATTGGACAAAGTTGAAAAAGA
Source organism: Sinocyclocheilus anophthalmus (assembly GCA_018155175.1). Taxonomy (NCBI): domain Eukaryota; kingdom Metazoa; phylum Chordata; class Actinopteri; order Cypriniformes; family Cyprinidae; genus Sinocyclocheilus; species Sinocyclocheilus anophthalmus. Next base: position 69,058 of record JADLZN010001955.1, read on the forward strand.
GTGTTGTCATAACAGGTTTAATAACTTTTTTAATAACAAAAATAACTGAACATTTAAATACAATAAATACACAAAAAATGTATAAAGTTAAAAATGTTTCAAAAGCTTTAAAAGTGCAAAATAAGTATTAATTAAAGAATAATAGGTAACAGTTTACAATAATGTCTCATTAGTTAACCTTAGTTAATGCATTAACATTAACAATGAGCAATAACTACATTTGTTGCGGAAGTTATTATTCTTACTGCAGTTTGTTTATGTTAGCATGGGTCCATTAAATAGTACTGTTACAACTTTTGATTTTTAATAACATGTTATTAAATGTTGAAATTAACTTAATAAATGCTTTAGAATAGTTTTTAATTGTTTATTTTAAGTAATGCATTAGCTAATGTGTAAATATGGCGCTAATGTAATGTGTGACCGAACAATAAAGAATCAAAACAATTTCAAACAATATCTAGGGCATGTTGTAGTCCAGATTAAAATGTAATAAAAGTTTGAAAATAAATAGCCTATTAGGTCTAAATATTTAAGTATTTGACGCTGTGATGAATACCACTGTGAATACAAAAATCTGAATGGATGTTTAAAACATTTAAATCCTGTTCAGAAACAGAAAGTAGCACAGCCAGTGGATGGAAGAAGTATTGTTATAAGACATATATATATATATAGATAGATATATATATATATATATATATAGATATATAATATATATTATATAGTGAAGTGCCACAATAACATATCGTGATGTTCTTATCTGTAATGTATTTATACCGAATCCGATCAAGTGTTTCAAAGAAAACAAAAAGTTTTTAGTTGTGGCTTTTGTGTTAGTTTGACTGATTGTGTGTAATATTGGACAAGGCTTTGCGAGAAAAAAAAGACAAACAATTTTTTACAATGGCAAATACAAACAATGTGCGTAATGTGCTTGTAGTTTTGCAGACATGGACTAAAGAGAAGGTTATGCTGAATGGGTCACGGTGTGGGCCTCCAAGTACTGCTTTTAGTGTCTTAAGAATGTTTAAAAAAACTGTATTTGCATTGCTACAAATAAGATGTAAAACTTTTACAGAAACCACATTTAAATCCAGTATTTTTTGTTTTTTTTTTGACATGAAAATTATCCGCAGCTGTATTTAAGTAAATTTATATTATGGTAATTAAATGATGATACATTTTAAATCAGAGTTCCCAATACTTTAGAGAGTTAAATTAGAGTGTCACAGCTCAGGACAGTCAGTGAAGTCTGTAGTCTGTGCTGGTTGTTATATTTCCACTGATTGCATGTTAACTGTCAGTTCTAAATGAGCACAAAGTTCAGACATGAAAGTCTGATTTAAAGCCTAGTCTAAGAACATGATGTTTCTTTACTTTGACTATAAACTATGTCAGTTATATGCACTTTGAGCCTCCAGTCCAGTCTCCATTCTGTTTGCTGTTGTTTTGATAGAGGAATACTACTTAATGTCCAGCACAATGATAAGTTTCAGTCTACGTTGCTTTAACTTGTGTTCACAAAACTAAAGGCAACATTCACATTTATCTACAGTACCAAACTGTCCATTTTATCAAAACACAAACATGCAAACTTATCATGTTTAACCCAATGTTCACTGGCTAAGTCCAAATAAAACCCAATCTCAAAATATATTATGTTCAGCTTCAGATAAATTATTCAATTGCATATTTTTATTCATACCTAAAGACTTCAGCTGTGCAAGTGATTGATGAAGTGTGCTTGAATAATTTAAACTTAGGAGTCTCATGGATTTGCCAACTGGACCATGGGCTCGAGAAGAGAAGAGACAGGAGGATAGAAGTCTCGAAGCTGCCACAGACAGAAGAAGAAAAAGAAGAAAAATTCTTACTCAGATATGAGATGACAGAACAGCAAATGTGTTTCTGCTGGAAGCATGCTGGCTATTTTCGAATCTCAGCCAGAATTGTTATGTCTGCATGAGAACTAGAGTCTGTTAGGATTTTCGTGATATAGTTGTATACAAAATGACTATTTTCACAGTGAACATAAAAAATGCTATTTGAAAAGGATGATTTCATCCACCATATGTGGTTGCAGGCATAAATCTTTAACTAAAGCAGATTATGAAGCCAGACAGTCTACTGAATTCTCATATTGTATCCTATCTTAACAAAATTACCATCAGCAGCTAACTTAATGATTCTGATAATTCGTATTTTTTAAATAGGTTATTTGTCTCAGGAACATTAATGTGTGAACAATTATGGTTATTTCAAAACAAATTACTCACTCTTTCATTCAGTTTTGAAAGAAAGGCAAATGTTAACTCATTGGCGAGCCCCTTAGACAATAGTTAATTGTTGCAATTTGCATGTCTTTGGTAGAAATGCATGAATAAACAGTATAAATGCTCTGCAATGGTGATGCATGTGCACACTTCAAACAATTATTCAGCTTGTTCCATGCGACCACACTTTTTAATTTAAATGCATATGGCATTTAAATGCAATATTTATTTTATTTATTGCACCACTTGCCATTAACTTACCTTGAATGTTTTCTGGCATTTAATGACTATAAATATCTCGAACTGAGCATGGATTCCTTTCCTTCTTAACCTCTTGTTATTTTTTGCCGATTATGGAGCCTAGTTCAGCAATAAGACTCACTACAGATATCCATATTAATCATGTCTGGAGGGTAGCTTTCCTCACGCGTTTGCTAATCACGCTACTTCGAGGATTCATACCGGGGAGATGATAGAAAAGACTTTCTGGTTCAGCCGAGGAAATCCATGAAATGGTAAGAGAACAAGGTCACTGATTTTGGAAGATTTGTCCAGGGAGCTCAGGTCTAGCTGCTGCTCTCAAATGAACGCCGTCAGCATAAAATGAAATGCAAAATGACATTGTTCAACTAGATTTGTGCATTTCCTAAAGTGGTGCTTGGCTGTGAAAACTCATCACAGTGCTATAGTTACAAAATTCCTTTGTCAATTTTTTTTACTGTAATAATATTATTAAACCTAAAAAAAATAAACAGAAGAATGCAGGCAAAATGTTAGCTTTCAGTTGCCTTTCTTTCTTTCTGCAAGTCACTCGTATGAAGAGCAATTGATTAGTTGATTGATTCAAAATAGAGATAACAAATTTTTCTTGATGCACAGAAAATCTGTATGCACATTTTATGCATGTCACCCTTATGAAGATTCATTCATTTAATTGAAATAAAGATAATATATTTCTCTTGATGCACATAGAACATCTTAATGCATATTATTTATGCAAGTCACTCACACGAAGACATTTGTGAAAAGTTACCTTAAAATTAACATAGCATTCATTCATTCATTCATTCAATGTGGTTGTTTGTACAGTATGTCTAAGTAATATTTAAAATGAAAACGTAGTACAATGCAGTTTTTGATTATTTCTTTTTATATTTTAGAATATTTATTCAAGTGCCATTGCATTACTTGATATTTGTATTAAATCCTATATCATTAGAGTAATGAAAGAAAATCTGTTTATCTGAGATGTGACATCTCACCTTCTCACTTAATTCATTATGACCTGACATTTTCTCCTCTCTGTTTTCAAAATATTGAATCTCTTAATATGCCGAGCTTATCTCCATCTGTTCAGTGGCATTACATATGCACTGTCACTGCTGCAGGATATGAGCACATGCCGCTTTTCTCTATGTCCGAGGCCTTGCACTTCCATCCACTCTCTTAATGCACACGCACATTGAGGGCACTCTGAGCTCTGTGTCCTTATCCAATGCTCCTCCAACCGGTTTGTTTATTTCCTTGGTGTCTGTGGGGAATGAACCAATGGTTTATAGTTAACGACAATCTGTTGATGTCCACTTTGAGTTAATGATATGAAGCAACCCTGATGAAAAGAGCATTGCTGGTTGCAAATGAATGTTGTGGTTTGAAAGCTAGTTGGTCTTAACCAGCTTAACCACCAATATTTTTCTTGGTGAACCCATTTCTTCATAAATACCTTGGTGGTTGAGCAACTTTGTTGATCACTTTTTGGTAGTAAATAGCAATGCAGTGTTGGTCCACCAGCTAGAACAGCAAACAAGCAGTAAAATAAAAAGCAACATATCTTGATTTATTGTCTTTTGTGAGTTTGATTTTGGATTTTTTTTTTTTGGATTTTGGCAGCTGTGTAACACTCACATTTGCATCCATAATTCCCTGGCAGGCTGTCATGACACTTTGCTCTGTGGTCCCATCACATTTCGAACAGATGTCAGATGTAGTCACTCCTGTGTAGTAATTTGTTTGGAAAAGGGGAGTTAATTATTGCCTGTGCGCTCATCTTATTGGAAATGTCATTTTCTGTAATACCAATTTTTTGAGTATCTTTCAAGAATGTAAAGGCGGAGATGGTGTGATATCAAACTCAGTGTTAGAAACCCCACAATTGTACGGTGTGAAGGAGAAATTAAGGAAACAGAGGAGGAGAAGGGGAAGCGGAGGGATTCCGGAAGAATTGTCGCTGGGACGCCGCAATGACTGCAGCTTATATACGCTGATTATGCTCATAGCGATGATTGTCAGGATTGAATGATTAGGCTCCTCCCAAACAAAAGTTTGGAACTTCATTATTTCACTCACATTACTCTTTTACTTATATTAATCTATCATGTTTACTATGCAAAACCACACAGAAAATTAGTAAAATAGCATATGAAGAAAGTGTACAGAATGTATAGAAAGGCTAATTTCACAAACAACTGTATCAAGCTATAATTTTATGTCAGAGAAGGCAAGAAAATGTTCCTCACATGCACAGTAAGGTCACCAAGAATCACCACCAGCGCCACAATTTTTTTTAAATTCAGCTTTATTACAAGATGGTAGATTACAAAATCTCAATTGCTAATTCCAATGCTAAGCCAGAGGAAAGATTCAGTTATGTTTGGAAAATGGCTGGTTGCAAAGTAAAGATAAAATATATTTATTATAAGTGCGCATATAATATATAATATGTAGCATTTGAAGACATATTAACAACAGGATAGTGTCGCATGCTTTAATTACTCTAAATTATACTTGGCAACTATCCCAGAGGACATTTATTTGCTCAGAGGTTGCTCCATCAGGCTCAGGAGACTTCATCTCAGTTATTATTCTTTTTAATTCCTCGAGAATAATCTGTGACTGTTGTGATCTCCTCATGACACACATGCAATTACTTGGCATGTTTTCTGAGGAAAATGAGACTTGGGGTAAAAGTCTCCGTTTGTTTTCCATTTAAGGTCACTGCTGGCTATTAAAGGTGGGGGGTAAGCGAATTTGGTAGCATTGTTGCATTGAAATCACCACAAAAAACCACTCCCATACCAGAAAGGTCTCCCCTATTTTGATATCTCCCCACACATACGTACGCACCCAGGCAATGATAGTTCTGTGAAACAAAGCAAAACTAATGTTACACCGTGTCTACACCGGCCGCGGTTTTAAAGTGGCGCGGCGCGCCAAAATACTATAGAACTCATTATAATCAGTGATGCTGTCTACACCATAGATATATATATATATTATCTATAATATATTATATATATATATATATATAAATCTATATATGGTCTACAATAGATGCGGCAAGGCGGGACCACAAATCCCCGACACGAAATTGCTGCTGAGTTATATTTAGAAGATTGACCAAAATTTCAAAGATTTTTCACGAGTCCACTTTGTCTCGTCAAGTGTACTAGACAGACTTTAGCTGTCGCGGCGCAGACACTGTGTTACTCACCTATCGAGAAAAACAAAGCAACCTTGGCCGTCGATCGCAGGCCTTACGCTCCTTGAGTTCTCTTCAGCGCTGAAAAGCTGATCTGATTTTTACACGGGTCCACTTCTGCCTATTGCGTTGCCTTCTTTTGTTCCGCAGACGTTTTCCTCTTTTGTTTTTTATCCGCCATCTCTATCTTTCTGTCGCTAGGCTCGGCTAATGTCCGTCCTGTGCACTGAACTCTCTCTCCTCCACATCATGAGTAGACACGCCCCTTAATGCTGATTGGCTACAAGTTTGTTTTGCTAATCAGCCCGAATCAGTTTTCTAAAGCGTTTTTGAAAAATCGCTTACCCCACCTTTAAGGAGATCCAATTTGCAATTTATCTTTCCTGTGAGTGGTTATGCTTTATGTGCTTTTTTTCAATGACTGGCAAAGTTTTTGTTTGTGTGCAAAGATACTTTCTAAAAAAAAAAAATCTTGTTTTTATTTCTACAATAGGTAAGGTTGCCATTTCATCCTGTCTCCTTTGCATTGGTCATTTCCACAAGAAAGAGTAGGTCACTATTGTTACATTATCTTTACAAAGGTATATAAAGTTAGGCTCTAAAGGCCTTAATAAAAGCAGTCTACAGAGAAGTAGAGTCATTTAAGACCCATAAAAAACAATATTTTTAGGTGGCACTTGCAGTTAATGTTCAGAATAACATACTAACCTGACAATTTCTGCAGTATATACACGATTGTTCCAAAAACTTTTGTGTCAGTAAGATTTTTGTAAAGAAATTAAGAACATTAATTCAGAAAGGATATTGATCAAAAGTGACAGTAAATACATTTACATTTGTATTAAATGATGGCAAAGCTGAATTTTCAGCATCATTACTCGAGTCTTCAGTGTTACATGATCCTTCAGAAATCATTCTAATATGATGATTTGCTTCTCAGGAAGCATGTATTATTATTGTTGCGCAATATTTTTGTGGAAATCATGATCTGCAGCAATATTTAAGAATAATATTCTGCTTAATATGTTCAGGGATTCATTAACAAAGAAACTTGTCTTTTTTTCTAATTTTGAAAGACAGGCATGTTCTGTTTTTGGATGTGTAAATGGAAACCATAAACATGGTGGTATAATATTGAAGATGTTTTTGTGTGCTTTCTAGCTCAGAGCTTTGTGGGATGTTTTGAACAAAAAGCCAGTCTGACCTTTGAGCCACATATGATGTTAAATTATACTGTCTGCCTCCTCATGTCAGACCTTCAGGCATGGTCAGCAAGGCCAAGCAACATTGACCTGTGGAGGAATCAGCAGAGGTCACCGTCATCTGTAGAGAAGCCATGAACTGAGCTGATGTTAGTCACAGCAGGGCAAGATCAAAAGCTATTCAAGTTTTACATTTACTTTTGAATTCAGTGACTTAAACATCCTTTGTAAAATCTTCTAAAAGGGTGCATTTTGGTTTTATCTTGCTTTTTTTTTATAAAATAATGTGATCAATTATTCTAATGTTCACAACACAAAACTCCATTTATAAGATAATTTATGGAATAACTGATATATACACAGTTTAATTCTTTATTAGTGCTCTTTTTTAATTCTAAGACAAATTATGCACTGTAGCTAAAAATGCTTTAATAATCAATTTGACAAAAATTGTGTAGTTATTTGAAGGAATTTTAAATAAAATGATATCTTACATTTAAATCAGATTAAAGGATTTTTTTTAATCAACATTTAATAATGTTCAGAATTTAAACAGAACATTTCAAATATGCAGCCATAGAGAATATTTTAATTTTAAGTGCAGTAATGGAATCACCACATCTTAGAGACAATATAAAAATAACATATCAAAACTCCACAAAGCAAAAGCAAAGGCAAACAGCAACATTTAGTAAGTCAGTGCACAGTCCTTTCATTTCACCCCACATCAGTGAATTTTGGCTTTATTAAATCAAAGATATCAATGTATTATGACAAAATATATATATATAACTGAGACAGCTAGAGATTGTAAATATTCTATTTTAATTTGGATCGCAATTGTAAATATTCTATTTTAATTTGGATCCAGAAATTCTGTGATTTGTCAGTCACCTCATGTCAGATGTGTGTGTTTGAGAATGAAAGCAATTTATATAAAATCTATTGACCTCCAAAGTAAATTGAAAAGTCTAAAGGGATATTTCAGCCAAAAAATTTTAATTTGCTAAATATTTACTCACTCTCAGGCCATCTGAGATGGAATTGAGCATGTTTCTTCATTGAAACCGATTTGGAGAAATTTAGCATTACATCCCTTGATCACCAGTGGATATTTTGCAGTGAATGGGTGCTGTCAGAATGAGAGTCCAAACAACTGATGAAAACATCACAATAATCCACATGACTCCAGTCCATCAGTTAATGTTTTATGGTTAATGTTTTATGAAGTTAAAAGCTGAGTGTTTGTAAGAAACAAATCCATCTTAGAGGTGTTTCGCTTCTGGCCAAAATAAAGTTCACAATCCATAATAACACTTCCTCCAGTGAAAAAGTCCATCCCTTGTTTTTCCTTTCACATCAAAATCCACCAACATATGGATTTAAGTTAAACTCCAAAGTCGCGTAAAAATGTTTATGCTTCATTTACATGGCCTTCCTTATATGGTATCAGCCCATATACGGGTTCATTTGAAAGCTTGGAGTGTCCTCTTTACAAAGAACTACCTTCCTTTTGGTTTTATATTATAAAGCCAGTAAAAATAAGCTTAGAAATGTTGTCGTCCCACACACTATATTTCGCCTAACTAGTGCGAATAATTTTATGACAGATGTGTATTTTAATATGTTTTTATTATATATTTATATAAAATATGATTATTATTATTATTATTATTATTTAGGCTGAATGTTTGGTGCTCCTTGTTTCTATAAACTATAAGAGAAGACCATGTGTTAAGGAAGTGAAGGATATAGAACGAAGGAAATGGACGTCCAGATCATAAAGTATGGCATGAAAGTGGGATGAACATGATTTGTGTGGAAATCTTTTACAACCCTCACATTGCCCTCTAAAGGATGACTTCTCTAGGCTTAGGGATGACATGGCTAGAATGTTAAATAAGCTTGGAGGAGTTTCACATTGTCACACTGTGTCACTGGAGCATCTGGATGAAGTTAATCTCGAGGGCCATTTGAACACCATTAGCCTGCTGAACCCTCCAAGCATAGTGACTTTCCTTCCCAGTTATTGTGCCCATATAGTTTCTGTGGCCAGCTAACACAAACATAACCACCCCAAAACAATCAGAAGGTTTTTAATCAGTTAATTTCCATTTATCTATTATTTTCTTAGGCATGGCAAGAGAAATATACGGAACCTTTGTCTAATTTCTTACCCCCCAAAAAAAACCTAAAAAATAAAACTTATTTTCCCACTGAATGATTCTTAGCTTTCCATCAGTCCATGAGACTAATCCAAATGTAGTGTTAGAATATTCCATTTTTATCTGGCCGAGTGTCAGTATCTGCTCATTGATTCATCCCTGCTGGCAGAGTGCAAGCAAAACGAGCTTTATGCCTGTTTAAATAAAACATCCCAAATAACGTATGTTAAATCTGGACCTTATCTGGCTTTTTGGGTGACATGCACGGTGTCAGGGTGTTTGCAAAGGATGAATGGCAGGCAGTGTGTGTGTATATGTATACTTGCGTGCGACGTCGTTGAAGGGGTTGGCTGTCAGACTGTTCATGCAGAAAGAAACCAATGGTAATTTATCTGCATCACGCTGTTGCATCTAAATAGCATGCAATATTTGACTGCTTTCAGCATCTGTTACACGCATTTCCCCATAGGCAGGTGTGTAGCTGAATGCTGGGAGTGGAGATACTTACAATAGCTGCTTTGCAGGCTGTTTTAAGTTTAGAATGATGTTTTCCTGTTGCAGTGCCCGTATAATGTGGATTTGCTTTTAATGGCAGGTAAATGGAAAATATATGGTATATTTAAGAAAAAAAGCCAATAACACATAGATTGAGCTTCATGTCACAATGTTAAAACTATAAGCAGACATATACTACTTTCAGTTTATTTTTTGTTGATTTGTAAAATTTTTATTTTTTTATATTTTGAATGATGTTGTATTGTTTTTATTCTACTTTTTTATACATAAATCAAATGAAGTGATACTATACAGAAAGAAAGCACAAGCAACTCTAAGAATAAAGTTTGTTCTCTACAAAATTTGTATGCCTTTGTAACTGGCAAGTATTTTATCGGTTTTACAATGAATATTGTGATGATCAGAGATCAGCATCAGTACAAAATAGTGGTTTTAGTGCACAATATAAACTGCATACATATAGTTGCCGTGTATTTAACGTTAATTATCTTTAATGGTGAATTTATAGTTAGAATAGCTCTCTTGATAATTGCAACATCTCTCCATTAGAGCAATTAGTGCATTGTCTTAACTTTATCAAGAGTGGATCATAGCAAATTAGCACTGTTGTTATGAGGTGTGCGTGTCCTGCTAAACAGTGTGCTCCAAAACGTGGATGCCTGGGAGCAATAATGAGACAGCAGCTTCTCATAACGTAACTAGTGCTGGCAGAGATGATAACAATTTAGAAACTCAGCGTTCCTGCAGATGCCCAGGCATCCAGTGAGAGCCAGGAGTATGTCCACATGGTGCTGGAATAGTGCAAAAATTGTGTCTGCAAAATCTGTAATGTGTTCTTGAACGGCACCTCATATTTCTTTTGTTTGCAAAATATTGGTTCAGATTAAAAATCGACAGCATTTCTAGCATAATGTTGATTGTCAACATCTTCAATCAACTCTTTCCCCAGTTTGCAGTAAAACCCTTACTAATGGGGCAGTGCAAAATTGTTTTTTAAAAATATTTTAGAGTTTATCCAAAAGATGTTCTCATTTTGAGTGAAATCCAGAATGACTTGAAGGAATATTTCACCCAAAAATGAACATTTGCTGATCATTTCAGATTTGGAGAAATGTATCATTGCATCACTTTCTCACCAATGGATGCTCTGCAGTGAATGGATGCCTTCAGAATGAGAGTCCAGACAGCTGATAAAAACATCACAATAATCCACAAGTAATCAACATGAACATCCAGTTCATCAATTAATGTCTAGTGAAGTGAAAAGCTGCATATTTGTAAGAAACAAATCCATCATTAAGACATTTGATTCATGGAAACATATGAAGTTAAAAACGCTTTAACGAGGCAGTTGTTTCTTACAAAGAAGCAGATTTTCACTTCACAAGACATTAATTGATGGACTGGATTTGTGTGGATTACTTGTGGATTATTGTGTTGTTTTTATCAGCTGTTTGGACTCTTATTCTGATGACACCCATTCACTGCAGAGGATCCAATGGTGAGCAAGTCATATAATGCTAAATTTCTCCGAATCTGTTCCATTGAAGAAACAAACTCATCTACATCTTGGATGGTCTGAGGGTAATTTTCAGTAAATTTTATTTTTTGGGGTTACATATTCCTTTAATTTCTTGCGAACGTTGTGCAAAGTTCTATGCAGTTTTTTTTCTAACAAATCTGGTAATCCTTGACTTGTCATTTACACTTATATATTGTTGTTCTTTTGTTAGTTTTGACTGCTTTTATTGTCCTCATTTGTAAGTCGATTTGGATAAAAGTGTCTGCTAAATGACTAAATGTAAATGTAAATGTAATCCCTGTAACTGAAACATGCAGAAATTCAGAAAAAAAGACTACATGGAGCACATGACATATTGAGAAATAGTAGAGGAATGTGTCAATATTATTTTCTGAGTAATCGATATTATGGCGCAAATGCTGACAATGAATCTTAGCTTAACCCAAATTGTTCCCTAAAAACTGAAGGATCTTGCCACAGGCTGTAGAATGTGGCAGTAAGGTAAGAAATATCAAACTTCATCAATATCAAATAGGTTTCTTCCATGTGTAAGACGTGCACCTTTCTAGTACTACTTGCTACTTCCTGCAGGATGACATCTCTTTATCTTTCTCAGCTCTCAAGTATTGCCAAGGGTTCTTTTTCCATTCCAATTTTTTAAACTTCCTTTTTGCACCTCAAAGGGAAACATCAGAATCACAGTCAAACTGAACTGTCAGTTCGCTATTGCGCTGAAAAACAGCATATTGGCTTCTAAAGCCATTTATTAATGTCTATATTGCACTGCTTTACAGTAAAAAACAATATTGTGAAATATTATTACAATTAAAAAATATATATATTTTAATATATTGTTAAATGTAATTGATTTATGTGATCAAATCTGTATTTTCAGCATCTTTACTCCAGGCTTCAGTGTGACATGATCCTTCAGAAATCATTCTAATATGCTGATTTTTGGTCATTAAAAACATTTCTTATCATACTTTTTTTCCCAGGATTTTTTGGTAAATAGAAATAAAAAAAAACAGCACTTTTCAGTAAAAATATAATATAATGTATTTCTAGCCATAGAAGGTTTTTACTTCATGCACTACTGTTGAAATTAGAAGATAAATAAATTGGAAGATAAATAAATGGCTGATGGGAACGTTTTCCTCCAGTAAACATGTAGCTGGCACAAGGCAAACAGAATTCCTACTGTTTTCCAAACTGCTCCTGCTGGTTTGCCATGGTTGAATGCTAAGCTCGAATCTTTTTCTTCCTGTTTGTCAGGGAAGTGTTTCCCCCTCGCTATACTGTATTTCACAGACTGTGGTGCATGAGGAACCTTATTAGACTTTGTGGACATACGGCGCTTAGAATCACAGGCTTGGGGTCAGTTCTGTCAAACGCATTTATCATTCCAATTTGTGAATGAGAATTTCATAATACTCTGGCTGAACTTAAGTGAGTACCAGATATCACATTTTTCTCAAATGTTTCAGCTATCAATAATATGAGCATAGCAATGCATTTTTAGGCAGGCAATACGCACTGTTAAAATGTTAGTGTGAAATTACAGTATATATTTCACAGTGGGACTTCTCTTGTATATATCTGCACTCTCAGAAATCTATTGTAAACAAACAGCATCATACTGTGTTTATACAGTGCATATGTAGAGTTTTTTTTTTATTCTTGTTGGTTTTATTTGTGCTATTGAACTTGTTCTTGGTTCAATTTTAGCTGTTTGTGTTGTCGGTTTATTTTGTAATCTTGGTTTATGTTGTAAGTGTTATTTTTATTTGTGGAGTGTCACCATTGTTGTGTTTTTTGTGTTGAGTATTGTTGTCACATTTTTCAAAGACGTATTTCAGCAATTGCTTCATTATTGTGAAAGATCCACCCACAAAGAGTTATGAATATGAAATAAGTTATTGATCAATCTTCATGCTTAAATAATTGGAAGATAAAATCTTCGTTCAAGCTAAGAATAGTTTGACTAACTTAAAGTCAGGCAATTAGCATATTTTATCTTGTCATCATTTTGACAAATGCTTTCATTTTTCACACTTCTGACATGACTAGATCAGAAATTTGAATATACAATGAATATACAAGTTCCAAGATCCCAAACAAATAGGCTTAATCACTAACCACCATTATGATGACTTCAAAACTATTACAGTAGTAAACATCTAAATTTCTTACAGTGGCACAGTTAAAGACAACTTTATCATTTGAATTAATGTTAAAGTGGTCATCGGATGTGACATGCACTTTTACAAGCTGTGTGAAATGAAATGTGTGTTTTTTTTGTTTTTTTTATCTCGTTAAATAATTTCCCCTTTCTCAAATCGAGCCGATCTCAGATGCCTGTCTGTGTGACGTCACACAGACAGGCCCCTCCCATGACTGTTTGATTGACAGTAGCGTTTCAGCACAGGCTGGACTGCTGTCTTACCTTAGACCCGCCCTGAGTGAGCTGTCATCAGTCAATCACCATTGTTTCGACGCCGGAGCAGATGTAGACAAGAATGGCTCCTAAGCGATTGAGGTGTTCTGTTGTTGGATGTAATATGCAAAAATAGCAGCGTCATTACTCCCGAGATCGGCCTACTGACAGATGCAGTCGGATTACATTGTTTATTGAAGGGAAATGCGCCACCAATCTACTCAAATGCGTCCTATATTCGCTAGGTTCGCGAATCATGGTGATCAAGACTTCACCGACAGAAGAAAGTGCACCTGTAAGGTTTTTTAATGAATCTTTGCAAATTGCCTTTCCAAATAACGTGCTAGTTAGCAAGTTTCACGTTGGATGCGGCTAAAGTTTACCGTCTCTCAGAGAGTGGCTCGGAAGAGAGGGGCAGGGCGAGCAGAGGTCATTTGCATTTAAAGCTGCATGCAAGAAAACAGCTTGTTCTGAAAAGAGCTGTTTTTGACGGGGTAAAAACGGGGGTGGTTTTAACACACAATTGAGAAATTTTAACCAAACTGAGTTACAGACTTTTCATTAAGACCCTAAAGAATCATATCAACTTGTGGAAAATTGGCATCCGATGACCCTTTTAAAACAAAAGCAGTAAATTACTGTGATGTCAGCATCATTCTACTGTTCATACAGTCATTTGTAAGAAAATGACCAACATGCATTGATTTCACTGTAAATTCTGACTACAGTAATTTACTGTAAAATAATACTCTTTAATCCTGTAAATTCCTGGCAATTGTTTACAGTGCGCAATCAGTAAGAATGGACGGGTTTTGGGCTGATACGGAGAAGGTCAGTCTGTTTTTTGTTTTGTTTTTTACGTGCAATGGGCAGTACTGGGCTGGACAGAATGTATTAGGTGAACATTTTATCTCTCATTTTATGTACTGGATACAACGTTTGTGTTGCAGGTAAATTAGATACACATGAGTTTCCATGCAATTTGTCAATAATTGACACTTAAAAAAACAGCAAACATTAATGTAAAAATCAGAAAACATATATTTATATTATTTTGGAAATCAGTTTGGACCATTTATTGCTAGTATTTATTGCTATTTGTACTTCATTTGCCTTTGCGTATGGTTCTTGAAACCCATTTGTACATAAAATGGGTTTCTCACTGTTCTTTTAAATGCTGCCACAGACTAGTAATTGAGACTCAAAAACTACAATCAAAACATCCTTTGACAGATTTTTTTTTGCTGTGAAACTCAGATACATAAAGAAACAGTGAATTTTTCTTAAATGTTTCAGAACAAGAGTTATAAAAATTTGTAGAGCCTTTCCACAATCTATTTTTTTTTTAAACTTTGCACATTCATGACCTTAAATGAGAAATATTCACCAAATTTCAAGAAGAAATAAATTGTTTAAGCAGTGTTTCAAACAGTTTGAAACTCGAGTCTAGGTTAAACTGACCCCAACACAACAAAGAATTAGTCTGAACCATCTTCACTTGCTGGTAAATATCATGGGACTAGCATGGAATTTAGAATTAGTTTATTTAGACTTTTATCAGTTTAGATTAGAATTGGAAAATTTAGCTTTTGTCTTAAAGGTCAAATTTTCTTAAAATAGAAGACTTATTGCCAGCTCACAAAGCTGTGCACAGCAAAAGTCTAGAAATTTAGCATTCACCTTAGCCTCAGAGACTGGCAGGCAAGCTAATGCTAAAGAAGAAGAGAAATCATGCAACTAGAACCCAGCATTTCTTTATATAAAAAGATAAAGTCAAGATGAAAAGCCTCATCTGTGTGTCCAACCTTTCTTCTCAGGCGACTGCAAGTGTGTAGCACATTCAGTGATGAAGTTAGCATTAGCAATGTGGTTTATATCAGAGATGTGCTAATCATAACCTGTGGTGATTGGCTAGCACAGAGTAGTCCTGCTATCTTCCTGCCTGAAGCTCTGTGCTAATCAGTGATTTGTACTGCATACAAAGTGCTGTGCAACTGGTGGAGAAGAATTTTAAATTTTACAGAACGAAAGAAGTCTGAAAGGAAAACAAGCCGATAAGACCACTCTTCCAGAGTTACTCCAGCAGTATCGTCCCACTGACAGACATGAAAAGCAGACTTTGGATAACTAGTTTTGTTAAAATATTTAAATCATCTTTAAAACATTGCTTGCTGAAAATAACAGCATAGCTGCTCACCAGCACTGAGTTTTATAAACTGTTGTTCAGTGTGTCCCTCTGCATCTAAAGAATGATGCTGATTCTTCATCCAGTTTCTTTTTCTGATTTATTCAGGCTTTTTTGCTTCACCATCATAGTCATAAAGTGATTGTATTCCATAGCTATTTTTCAGCTGCTGTAAATTCCATTTACAGGGTTTATATTAGATTAACACATTTTATTTTCTGTATAATACATAAAATATAATTAATTGTATTAATTAATACAATTGCTAGAAAGTATTAACAAAACCGTTAAAATATATTTTTTTGTTTTGTTTTGTTCATATTCAAAATTAACTTTATTCTATTCCGGATTTGGGCTAAGGGTAGGTTTACATTTCATATGTGTACATATTATTGATCATGCATGATGTAGGTAACGTACAAAGATTTTATGGCACATACATACATACATACATACATACATACATACATTAATAAAAGAAATAAGAACTAACTACTTGGACAATCCTTGACATATTATAAGCTGTATATTACTGGTATTATATGGAATTCATATTTTGTCTTTTACAGGAAGGGTTTGATGTCTTATATTATATCTCTCATATCTATCATATTACTATCATATCATATTATATTAGATTATATGAGGTATATATAGTCTAATCAATTAACGGATCTTGCATGACTTAATTTCTCGGGGATGATTGCATTGCTTCCCTGAATGTTTTATAGGGTGATGTGCTGAGAGTGTCGGCCCTACTGAGAATTAAATGGCTTGTCCACTAGTGCCATTGACACTATGGACTTTAATGATATTATAATTGAAGCAAAACCCTCATCGATGATGATGCAGGGGATTAAAGACTCTTGACTGCTTAGTCCCTTTGGTGTAATGTTGGCTGGTTTTGCACATACATAGTTAACATGACTGCGAAGGATGTTCAAGAACGTTTCACTTTGATTGCCTCTGGGTTCTCTTGCTTAATTGCGCACCCCCATCAATAGTATACGCTAGATGCGGTCTTGCAGGGATCTCTTCATTAGGATAAATCATTGCTCTAGTCGTTGCTTCCTGTCCCAACTTGTATCGCTGCCCGATGACGCGGGCGACGAGGCAGACCGGTGAGAGTGTTGTGATGACACGGGAAATGTTTACACGGTGAGAAGTGCTGTTAGAAAAGACATTGTTTGCCGCAAACCACAAGCCTAAAGACAGTTTACATTAAATAGTATATAATAATAAAGAAAGGATTGGCTGTTTTAGACACAAAAGGAAGCAGCTCAAGGTCATGTTGATGCTCTCACCAAGTTTACCATACACCATAACTCTAAATATTCAAAACTGAAGCTCAAGAAACCAAGTTCAACATGGCAGCAACTTCTACAGAACACTGAATCTTATATCCTTTCTCCTACCAACAGCTGCTGCCAATAACTAGTAGATAAATCTGATTGGTTCAGCAGGAGAGGGGCGTAACTGGAGGTCGATCAAGTCTCCAACTTCTTAAACACTTGCAATTTGCTCAAGCCAGCATCTAACTCCTGTTTAATGAATGGTATTTTTTGTTTATTCTTGGCTTAGCTTATTCTCAAAAAATAAATCAATAGAAAAAACCAAGTAACACATCTGTAATGTTTGAACACTACAATATGGCGTATAAATAATGAAGGAAATACAATATATATATATATAGGTGTGTGTGTGGTGGTGTGTGTGTGGTGTGTGTGTGTGTGTGATGTGGGGTATATGATAAGATATATATATATATGGACTAGAAACAACAAATACTTAAACTTTAACTAAAATTAAAGTGAAAAAAAAATCTAATTCCAAATATTAACAAAAATTATAACAGTATATCAGTGATACCAAAATAACACTGCATATGAAATAATAGTCAGAATTTTAGTCATTTATTTAATATTATTTTCTAATGGAAGTTTATTAAAAAATAAATTCTATATTTAGAATGTTCTTTTTTAAATTACAATGATTTTTATTTATTTTTATGTACAGTCAATGAAATTCAGTGGTTTGCCATTTTATTGTTGCTTTGCATCCTAAAACACATAAAAAGAAAGAAAAGCATTGAGAAATCCACTGTGGGATTTAAACAAACATTTTTTCCCCCATTTGTTATGGTTTTTTTATGTCTAATGACTGTTTTATTAATGTCTTTACATTTGTTTATGTTGTGTAAATGTAACATTTGTATCCATCAGTTAGGTTTTTAATACTATAAACTATAGGTGCTGCTTCCTATAAAGGCTTTATCAGCAGATAGCACACTTGTTCATGTGTGTACAGGTTATATGTTAGAGGACAGATTTGTATTTTCTGCCATGTTTGTTGCTCTCGTAGGCAGGCACAGGTTGTGCTAGATAGTTGCTCAGTATCAAGCCTCAATCTTGTTTATTTAGTATGCTGTCAGAGATAGTATGAGGATTGACAGTATGAGGATGAGGTTTGGTTGGCAGAGGTATTCAAAGCCAGAGCTCCCGAAGCATGTATAGACGTGCTTAAAATCAGCCTCTAGCTGGTTTTAAAGGGGTCCTATTATGCTCTTTTATGCTCTTTTTAATAAAGTCTTTATTTTGTTTTGGAGGTGTAAGAGTAACGGCTCTACCGAGGTATTTCACGAAAAAAACGCATTATTTTTCACATGATTTACATTATTACAACACCTCTCTCCCCAGTCTGGCATGAACGGCTCAAATCGTTCCTGTATCAAATGAAGGCCCGCCTTCTGAAATACGAAATGTGCTGTGATTGGTTAGCTGGGCCAGTGTGTGTTGTGATTGGCACCACTCCGGCGCTTGGTCGGGAAATGTCATGCCCCTTACCATAGCCACCTGCAGCTTCAGTGTAAATATTGTGTCCAAATCAAATCAATTTGAGCGCGATTTAAACCCGGATGATTAACCACTCTAAGTGTGTCTGCCTTGGGAAGCTAGCGTAAGCTGGCTCCAAAACTAGTATATACAAGTGCTTTCTCTAGTGCAGCTCAACCAGGTCTCATCCCATTCGTCAGTATTATTGATGTCACAAATCCCGGAAAATATGCATTGTGGTCCAAATGAGTCGTTCATTGTAGTTTTGAGAAGTGATTTCTGTTAAATAAAATATCTCCTTTTGAAGTGGACTTTGAGCTTTGTAGATCTTTGAGACTTGTTATGCGTCAAGACTAGCAACATTACCAGACTAACTAAAGTGAAAACAAGTGGCGAAAAAAGCATAAGGACATATTGTAATTATCCAGGCACTTATTCTAACCTGGTAGCTTTTCAAATGAGCTATAATGGCCTTTGAAGCACCTATCAAAATAAGTATTATGTACTTTGTAAGCTTGAGTTTTTGGCCTGAAAAGGCCTGTGAGCATCTCGATATGTGCCATGTTTGCATGCATGCATACTAATTAAATATCCAAACAGTTTCAATAGACTGCCTGTTTCAATGCATAATTGTTGGTGATCATAGGAAGAACATTAATGGTATTAAAACACTGGTAATGAGCAAGAGGGTGGCTAACCGCACACTGATCCACTCAAGACTAAAAAGTCTACAAAAACATTTAAAATTTTTATAAATTGCATTGTGCAAAAGTGCAAAGTGCATGTGAATTTAAAAAAATGGACACGAGCAAGCAAGAAAACGTTTCAGCACATTGCTATCTTCAGTGCTCACTTAACAAACAACAGTCACCCTTTTTAAATAGGTCAACAATTAAAGACAATCAGCTGAATTCAGTTATCTCTGGTAAACCTCAATTAATCACAAGCAGAATTCCAAGAAAGTTTGATCATTCACATATATATAGCAGAATATTTACAAGTATACAACTTCAAAGAATGAACAAACATTACAAATACAACAAACACAGCAGGAGAAAGAAAGAAGATAAAGTAGTAACGACAATAACAATTTTTTACAAAAAACAAGAGAGTTCTAGTTCTTCATTCATACCCTCAGGAAATAAAGATTTAAGTTCAAAGATCCAGAAAGCCTCCCTTTGCAACAACTTCTTATCTCTATCTCTGCCTCTTCTATGAGGTAGAATCCTCTCGATGCGCAGGAACTTCATGTCAGACAAAGAGTGGTTGGCAGACTTAAAGTGACGAGAAATTGAAGCTGTATCATCCTGTCTCCTAATGGCACTTGTGTGTTCAATCATTCTTGTTCGTAATGCACACATAGTTTTGCCAACATATAGTTGTAAACATGGACAGATAATAATGTACATAACATATGTACTCTTACAAGTGATCAATCTTATAGGTTTTTAATGATTTACATTTAACATACTTAGTACAGGAAGTACAGTTGTGACATGGAAAATTACCCTGGGCATCGACAAGAGCAGTCGGAGAAGAGATGTAGGTGTCAGCATAAACAAGCTTATCCCTCAAATTAGAGCTCCTGGAAGAGACAAAGAGTGGTTGATCACTAAATAAATTAAATAACTGGGGATCACTTTGGATAACGTGCCAATGACTCTTGATAATAGTTTTAATATCATTACTCAGTGGACTGTATGTGGATTTAAAAATACATGAAAAATGATTGTTTCTTTTATT
Organism: Sinocyclocheilus anophthalmus; assembly: GCA_018155175.1. NCBI lineage: Eukaryota > Metazoa > Chordata > Actinopteri > Cypriniformes > Cyprinidae > Sinocyclocheilus > Sinocyclocheilus anophthalmus. The sequence goes on from JADLZN010001955.1 coordinate 89,413, forward strand.
CATAGTCAAATTTCTTTCCTCCTGTTTTTGTAAGCTAGAAACCTTCTCAAGTGCAGTGTCAAGCCACTTAATAGGATAACCCCGTGATTTAAAGTCCATATACAAGCTCTGGGCTTTAGCCTCAAAATCCTCTTTCTTAGAACAAATACGATGAAGTCTTAAAAACTGGCTATAGGGCATTGGGTGAGCACTCTTAGCATGAAGAAGACTGTTCTTAGCTGTGTCTTTTCTATAAAGAGAGGATACTATTTGATTATCCACAGTTGATCTAGAGGTGTCCCAAGAAATTGACATCAGTGATCCCCACATGATATGTGAATTTGATGGAAGGCCTAATACAGTTCATGTACAAAACAAATGCTTCAAAGTCACTTTCAGAACCTATAACAAATAACAAAGCAATCATCGATGTATCTCTTAAACAAAATTATGTTGCCAAGGAAAGGATTATTGTTGAAAACATAGCTGTCCTCAAAAAAACCCATTATAAATTAGTATAAATTAGCATAATCTGGAGCCATAGTAGCCCCCATGGCGGTGCCCTCAACCTGTAAATAATATTGATTTTCAAATAAGAAATTTGCCATTTCAAAAAGCCATTTTAATGATAAATTTGGTTTGGAAGACCATCATCATCCTCATCATCGCGCATATCAAGGAAATGTTCTAAAGCCAGTAAACCTTCATGATGTGGAATGTTAGTATACAGTGACCCGGTAACGCTACGGTGTGCCCGGTGTATAAATCTTTAATGTTACTAGACATTAAAGCTGCTTAAAATATAATATATTATATATATAACTTTAATATTATAAGACATTTAATGTTAAATGTCTTAACATTAAAAAATGTTAAGACATTTAATCATGCCCCCTGGTTTTGAATCTATAGTAATGTTAGACCAACAATATTGACCCAGTCTTAACAAACAATTTCATATTGAACCATTTTTAAGGGTTTGGGATTGACATAGTATTGAATATTTTGTGGTCTCTGTTAGATATATATTGTTTTTCTATTCACTGACTTCGTTTTTGTTGATTTTCTTATTTGTTTTTTAGTGATATTAAGAATTGCACTTTTTTAATATTTGTATTGAGGTTTGAAGGTTAACTATAAGGTACATGTTCAACCATTAAACTACTGACCATGTGTATTTGAAAAATTGCAGACTCACTTCTCATACTGTAAGTGTATTTCTTATTAAATGTCAGATAAAGTTGTTTATAAGAATACACTAAAGACAAATTAAAACGGAGGTATAAATTGAAAATTAGCTTGACAAGAAATCAGTGGTTGCCTTGACAAGATTTAATTGGCTGAACAAGACATTGATCACTTAGTGAATGAACAAATTCCAATTGGCAAACAAAGTAGCATTACTGAAATATGTTTTAAAAAGTGCTTAATGAATCAAAAATATTTTTTAACAACACTGACTCAACCTAAATACATTCGATTGCAACTGCAGGATACTACTTTTGTGTATGTGCCTTGACAATATCAAATGGCTGAACAAGACATTTCGCACAGTGAATGAAGAATTTTCAATCGGCAAGCAAAGTAATGTTACTGAAAAAAAAAATTTCACAAATGTGTCATTGTTCATTTAAATTAATTGATTTTAGTCATAATATTTTTTTTAACATCACTGAATCAACCTAAATGCATTTGAATATAATCACAGGATACTTTTTTTCAGGACATGTATGTTTGTTTGTTTGTATGTATTGTCTTTTAATTAGATTTTTTTCTTAACAGTTCATTTTTATTGTGCCTGCTGGTCCAGGAACATATATTATTTGGCAAAATCACTTTTATACAATACATACAGGTCTTCCTGTATATTTTAACGATTAATTAACAATTATTTTTTATAGTGCCCATTGGTCCAGGAACATGTCCAATTTGGCAAAATCACTGTCATACAATAAATAAACATTTTCACCAGGGAAATGCTTTTCCAAAACGGAGGACACCATCACTTTGAGAAAACGTGGGCTGGTATTGTTGTTGTTAAGGTTACTGTAGCAAAGGGGCGTATGGGTTCTTTCCTATTAAAAAATATCATGTTTTAAAAAACCCTCGGCATTCTCTGGAGTTACTGTCAACAGTCCCCAGGCTGTGCCGAGAATTCCAAGGTCAGAGGCAGAGCCGTGTTCTCTGGGGAGTCATTACTGCAGCCTGTCTGCTGTGGGGGCAAGATGAATGGAGCTGCGCTCAGTGTACTCCACACCGCCACACCAAGGCCTTCTCTATCAGCGCTCATCTGTGTTCCTCAACACATATCTGTCTGCTCTTTAAACTCACCCTCCCACCGTTTACCTCACCACACCGTTGGCTGCCTTCCTGCACCTGTTTTGGTTCCATGTGTGTTCAGAATTTAAAGCATTCTCGGGTTTATTCCTTTGCGCTTCTGACTGAGGGTGTTACTATTTCATTTTCTAGGAAAATATGGAGATAAAATTACATAAATCTACTCACCGTCACCTGCAGCCAAATGTTTTGCATCCTTGACTTTTCTGCAGGCAATAGCATCAAATATGTTCAAGTAAAAGCATTGGAGGGAGAGAGCGAAAGGAAAAAGAAAGTCTTTAAGTGAGCTGTTACATATCTTTGAGGTGTGAAGTGAGTGTTTCTTTTGAAAGCCACCCCCATGTTCTCCTTCATCCTTGAAAAGGATGACATGAGAAAAACAGACATGAGGTGAGCAGGAATGGCTGCCCCTTTTGAACAGGACACTTGCTTGACAGGTTTGAGTGGGCGAACGGGAGGTTAGACGATTCTTTTCACTATTTTCAGCCCTGGAGAACTGATTTAACATTCTCGAATCTGTACTGCCACTTTTTTTTGAGTGCGTAGTGTCATAAAGGGTCTTTTTACATGACTGAATTTTTGCTTTTGAAAACAGGAAGGCACCTCGTGTTGTGAAAGACTTTGCTGCAGAAATGAAAGGTTGAAACACAAGGTGAAAGTTTGTGTCTTTGCTAACTTAGCATTTTTTAATTTTTACGACTTAAAAAGTCTTCTTAAATGGCTTAAATAGTATTAAAATTTACTATTTAATTTATTGTTTTTTATCATTATGCATGGAGCAAAAAGTGGTAATGTCCTCATATGACATTTTACATTCATTTATAATAATAATAAACCTTATGCAACAAGGATACATTAAATTGATCAAAACTGGCAGTAAAGGGTTTTGTTATGTTACTTTTTTCCACTTTTTTTATTAATTAAGACTAGCCATATAAGTATTTGCTTTGAAAATAATTTGATGAAATTACAGTTGTCTGAATGAAAGTTGTCTTGATTAAATTTATTGCTATTTTTATGATAAGTTAATAATGTTTAAAGATATGCTGAAGACACAAATGTATACGTACATTGGGGTTAAAGTAGTTATTACGATTCACGGAATGTCATTATTTTTGATTGATGACTTTGACATTTGACCCGCCCCCTTAGGGGTTAACCTTATGACCTTTTTAATGACCGTGATTAACCTGTGACCTCAGCAATGAAGTAGGTTATTGTCCTTTAATGTTCAGCAGATGTTTAATGTCATCTGTTTGTAGCACACATCCGGGGAGTGACATACTTAACCTGTGACCTCTAACATGAATTAGGATATTATCCTTTAATGTTCAGCGGATGTTCAAAGCCATCTGGCTCTAGCACATATCCAGGGAGTGACATACTTAACCTGTGACCTCAGCAATGAATTAGGATATTGTCCTTTAATGTTCAGCAGATGTTTAATGACATCTGTTTGTACCCCATATCCGGGAGTGACAAACTTAACCTGTGACCTCCATCATGAAGTAGGATATGGTCCTTTAATGATCAGCGGATGGGGTTTTGTAATATATCGTGTCACACCATAATTAGCCCACGATCTCCATGGTTGAGACATGAGTCATGTTTGAACTCGATCGCCCGGGGCCATATATGGACCACATGTGTTCGTGGAGTTCCATAGTATAAATAGAGCAGTCCATTTCTGTGGAAAATCAGAAAAGAGCTGATAAATAATAAAATAATACAACGAAATAACTCAGATTATAATAATTTATCTCTCACACAAAACAACAACACACACACAACACACACACACCCACACACCCACATTAAATTATAGACCTGATTGTGAAGTCAAGACAAGGGACGATATGTGCCACAATTCTCTGGTCACTTAACTCAAGGTCTCTGTGTGTTTTGCGACCACGGACGTGGTCGCTGATGCGGGCGGGGCTCCGGGATTGCGAGAGATTATGGTCAAGGGATAGTTGCAGATACTTAAACAAACCACGCGACAACTGGTCAAAGCATGGAAATTGCTTATAGAAGGCCTTCACACACCACACACAATACGGAACGTAAGACCCTTTGTCATGTCTGAAGATCCGAGGCAGATGCAGCGACCCCAGTGTCCCCGTTATGTTGCCTCGGATATGAGGACGCACACTATTTAACTGCGACAAATTAGCAGAAAATAATGAGAGCTATCTCCGCCCATACTTCGGCTCTGAAGCATATAAATTGCTTGGCACTATTCCAAAAATCATTCAGCTTTGAACAAACTTCCATCAGTTTCAAACAATTGCTCTACAACTTGTTCGTCAATATTCAAGATGGCACAGGAACGTCATAGTAAGTACAAATTTTAAAGATTAATTTATGCTTTTAAGAATGTAAAAAATGTACAGCTGATTACAATTGATAAATAGGTTTATAATTTCACAGATGTGCAAAGACAATTTGGTGTGGAATATTCCGCATTTGACGAAATAGATCATTTTGGTAACTATGTTTCTATACATTCCTAATATTTTTTTATATATTTAGGTATTCATTATTAACTTGCTTTTATTGGTGACTTTTAGCAAGAGCTGCATTAGTCGACGTCTGCGGAGAAGGTGAGTTATTTCTATCTATGTGCTATTAATAAACTGCAATATTATATTTATCTTTTATTTTATATAGATGTATTTTAATTCCTAGAATTTTTGGAGCTTATAACTCAGCCAGGATTTGGTCCGTCGCAACCAGAGGTAAACGTCATCCAGGAGAGCCGCCGTGTGGAAAACGTCATCCAGGAGAGCCGCCGTGTGGAAAACGTCATCCAGGAGAGCCGGAAGAGGTGTAACACCGATGACGCAGAAGCCCCCAGCACGTCAACACGAACAACCGCAGCGAGACCAGCAAAATGTCTTAAAATAGCGATTGTTTCTCAGTCATGTAAGATATATGACGATGGAGAATCGAACGCATCATTGAGCGGTAAGTTTTATTATATTGCCATAGTTCGTAATTTTTAAGTATGAGCGATCGTTTAACATAGGGTGATCCTGCTATCATGGTCCCATGTGCTAACTCAGCTGGCTACGACAGTAGACCAGTGCTGGGTGACAGAATCCAGAGATCGGATGCTATCGATTGACACCATAAAATAAGGTTTATTTTATTTATTTATTTTTTCTCTTATAAAACTTTATATCGCTGTTATTGACTGTGTTTTATATCATTTTTTGCATATTGTCACACGCCCGAAACGGTATAGTCACACAGGGAGATAGTGATAGCAACATCAGAGTTCCAAAACAAAGATTTTATTTTTGTTATACATTATATAGTGAATAGTAATAATATATGATTTCACAAATATCCTGTTTGAAAAATTGTTTACATAAAATGAGTAAACACACTGACTGTTTTTTATATTGAGGTATTAAATTAATTTAAATCATATTTATTGGTGATTTTTAAAATAATTAGTTTTAACCTATGCACATCTTTTTATTTATAAAAATGTAAACCTGTAAACAAAGTAAAGATATGAAAATACTATATTCCAAAATTATTCTGTATTCAGGAGTTTAACCCTTTAACTGCTGCAGTCTCAGGAGGTTAACCCTTTAACTGCAGAGACAATTGTCATAGCACGTTTTAAACAGTAACATCTTTATCATTTGGTTTATTCATAATTTGATAATTATTTATTCAAAATAGTTTGGTTTATTTAAATATTAATTAGTGTTTTATCATTCACTTATTTTATTCATAATAATACCTTTTATTTATTTAGCTTTTCGGCTACAAGATATTTTACATTTATTTAGTAATTTATTTAATAGAAGTACCGCCCGTATTACGTTTTATTTTCCCTAATCCTGTTATTGTTTTTCAGACGTAGAACGTGAAGACTTGGATGATGTCGATCTCTGGTCAAACACACAAGTACGTGAGTGGGACGGAGTGACATTTAGCAGTGAACGTGACAACGAGAGCGAGACGGTAAGGAGTCAGACACCGTACGCATGGAGTGAAGAAGAAGAAGAAGAAGAAGAAGAAGAAGAAGAAGAAGAAGCATCAGCATCGATCGTGGATGCGGATGCAGAAACGGTTGGTGACGAACTCAGGTCGGCGAGCCTAAGGCACGAGGTACTCCTTCATGAAATAATTAATAAATTGGACGATATCGACCTAGCCACGAATGCGAATCAAATTGACAATGTGACGAACGGGTTACGTCAATTGAGAACAACGGTTCACGAAAGCTTTGAGACAGTTCACGACACGCTTCACGAGCTGTTGCGTGAGAGGAGACTTTTGGTGGATCTTGTCGCCAATCTTAATCATTTTATAATGAGGAGATAACTGCTCTATAACATTTTTATTGTTGCTGATTTTAATGATGTAAACACCAGCAATTTTTAATGTTGCCGATTTGTTATCAGTATTAGACTATAATTTTGACGATATCTGCACAGTGCTATTTCATGTTAATCTCGTAGCCAATTCCATTATTAAGGCTGTATGTTTTTTATATTTTCTTTTTATTTGTTGTTTGTAATCACTTTGTATCACCGTATGGTTTAAACTTTTGTTACCTTTTGTCTGTAATCACTTTGATCTTATCACCGTATGGTTTAAACATTTGTTACCTTTTGTCTTTAATCAGTTTGATGTTACCAGTGTATGGTTTAAACTCTGTTGTCTTTATAAATAAGTAGTTATATTTTTTGTCTGTAATAATTTTAAAAATGAATGCCAGAGATCTAGACAGAGACAAAGCTCTTTCTGACACGCTACATAGTATAATTGATTTGCAAATACAAAATGCTCCTGATAATATGACGCTATGCGATAGATTACAACAAATGATAAGTTCGCACCCAGATGTGATAGGGCCATTTCCTAATTACACTATGCTAAATGCTTGTGATTTGCAACAAATAGAAATGGACCAGACCCTAAATTTGAATTTATTTTGTTACAGATCATGTTAGAAGAGCACAACCAGCTGTTACAACAAAACAATGTCCAAAACGGTGGCGCATTAACAGATTCCGACTCTACACCTGCCGGTGCTATGCATTCATCAACTACCACTTCTGCTACCGAACGTTCATCGTCTAGAAGAACCGCACCCCCTGCAGGTAATAACGATGCCGAGCAACCTCTGACTCACCGTGTCGAGGCCGCTTCTGATTCCGAGCGACCCTCAACTAGCAGAACAGCGGACCCTGCCGGTACAACTCGGGCGATCATCGATGCAGCGATACGTAATGGCGGTACCGTAAACGGCTTTTGTGTTTTACCGCGACCGCGTTTTAACAGCGTGGATTTACGTAGGACTATGAATATGAGGGAGATCATGTCTACAGATTTAGCATCGTATCACGTCTCCTTGCACAACACCATGGCTGAAATAGTGTCATTTGCCCGACCGATCGGAGGTGATGCTAGCGTAATCAACTTGGTTATGACGGCCCCTAGCCTTAATTCGTCCGTTAACGCCGTTTTAACCCCCGGAAATAATTATGACGTTAATCTATTTACAGAACAAATCGAAAAAATTTTACAAAGCAATGAAAGGCTGATGGTTGATGATGCGGTTGAAATTGAAGCCAACGTAGCCATGAACAGACAAGGAGGCGGCAGGACGGAGGGGGGGTAAAGCTCACATCGACGTGGGATATTGCGACCCCAGGTTTCGTACAGAAAAGACAAAAGATGGAGTTAGCTATTGCAGTGATCCCTGTTCTGAGTTACCGGGAGAGGCTTAACACTATGTTGTTGGCTAGTGCTGACATGGCACCAGAATGTCGTCGACACACCCAATTCCCAGAGAGCGAATGGAAAGTTATGCGGCGTTATCAAAAACAACGTCCGGGTCACTCGTCAAGACCCGATAGGTAAATCTCACAGAACCGATACTAAGTTTGCACATCACGATTGCTAGGCTGTGAACAAAGAACCGTCCGTCTTGGTTTTTTTACAGGCCTGCCCCCGAGGAACACGCTATGGCGAGGGTATGAACCGTATGGCTCGTCAAAATCAGGAGGATGCCTTATCCGAAAAACGATACGGAAGCGCACCGTTGAGTTTACTTGCACACGAGCATACTATAGGATACTGCATCGACCGCATTCATCGGTAAGGTTATGTATGTGAATTTGTTTTAAAGGGTACAAATCTCAGTCGCAGAATCACACGTTGTAGACCACGTTTGCAACGCTTTGTTCGACACGAGCCATTGCTACAAGCACCTCAAAACAGCTTCGTTAACTGCACCGATTGTCTGCGTATTGTCATTGTGCTCACCACACTGTGCGTCCTCGACAGACGCTCGGAGCACATGAATAAGAAGATACCTAGTGCCAAGCAAAGGATACCATCGATGTTATAAAATATGCAGCGATGTAAGCGTAAAGGAAATTACAGGAGCACCGACAAAAAATCAATGCGCTCCATCCGTTGCGTTCATTGGCCCGAGGATCTAACGGTCAAGGGGTACAAGAGTTCATACACCCCAAGCTCCAAGGGGTCTAGATAAAAAATAATTTTTATGCTCGAAACGTGCTAGAAAAGGCAGGCACGTCGCTAATTCGTCTGCGCCATCACTTTTAAGGCAAGAAAATTTGTGGCGAAGGCCTCGACTTAGAGATCGTTAACACCCGGTTCAGACGAACTACGATCAAAAAGGATACTGTTGATAGGGCCCCCATTGCGTTCCAGATTCGACTCACTTCATAATTCTGGAGTAATTTTTGCAAAAGTAGGGCTTACGCCGGGCGGACATAATCATGCAAGGCCATGCAACCCCCATTAATCTCATGTACGCGATGCCTCCTTTGCCTCAGGACTTACATCGATAGTTACGGCTTAATACCAATGGCGCGCTGTCCAAGACACCGGATGCTCTAAATTGACACGATGGAAAAAGGCTACTTCCCTCATCATTTCAATAGGCGGGAAAATGAGGACTATGTGGGTCCCTACCCTGACAAAAAGTTTTACGGGTATGACAACATGTCAGATAAAGACCAGACCAAGTTTAATGCCTGTTACGGGTAAGGTCTTTCGCTTCAGGGATGAGCTGCGCGAGTACGGAGTGAACGACGTTGTCTTATTGCGGGATGCTTGCATGAAATACAGAGAAGCGTTCATAGAGTGTACTGAACTTGATCCGTTCAGCTTTACAACGCTCGCTAGTGTATGGGGGTCTTCAAGACGCGATATCTAGCCAGAGACACTCTGGCTCTGACGCATAATAATGCATACGTCCAGCAGAGTAAGACACACTCAAACGGTTCAATCGAATGGCTGGAATATGTAAAAAAGACCCGAAACGTCGACATTCATCAGTCGGTCGTTACTTTTTAGACGGCTACTACGAACAGAACGGATCGAGGTATGGTTTAGAATACCTCGGATGTCTCCATCATGGTCACGAATGTCGGTTCGACCCCGATCATACGCACCCCTCAGGAGACAGTCTGACGACAAAGTGGAAATTCTGCAAAATGCCTACGGGGTAAAAGTGGAAATTTTATGGGAATGTCAGTGGCTGAAAATGAAACAGTGAAAGAATTTATGAGTATTTATTCGGCCCCCGAGAGACTCCCAGAGACTCTCTTTTTGGTGGACGCACGAACGCTTATAAGCTGTACCACAAAACGGTTGATGGGGAGAAAATAAGTTATGTCAATTTCACCAGCTTATATCCGTTCTGCCAGGCCAGGAAAAACTATCCGATCGGTCACCCCGAGATAATTTTCAGTGACTTTGAACCGATTGAGAATTATTACGGTCTTATCCTTATAGGGGCCACTGTGTACCCTCCACGCAAATTACTACATCCGGTTTTACCGTACCGCTGTGGCGGGAAACTAATGTTCCCGTTATGTCGAACATGCGCACGCGCTGAAAACCAGACAACGAGTTGCACACACACGGACGAGGAGAGGGCTCTCTCAGGGTGCTGGGTTAGCATCGAACTTTTAAAAGCGATCGAGAAGGGGTACGTGGTGGCAAAGGTCGACGAAGTGTGGCATTTCCCACAGCGGTCAGATACGCTGTTTTGCGATTACGTAAAAACGTTTTTACGTTTGAAACAGCAAGCGTCCGGTTTCCCGTCAAACGTAGTCTCGGACGCAGACAAAGAGAATTACATCATTGGATATTATGAAAAAGAGGGGATCCAACTTGACCCCGAAAAAATCAGTCACAACCCCGCCCAGAGGTCTATCAATAAATTACTTCTTAATTCGTTATGGGGGAGATTTTCTATGCGCGAACACTTACCGCAAACCCTGCTCGTGAAAGACCCTGAAGATTTCGCACAAATAATTTTTGGTAAGACCGATATCCTGAAATATTTCACATTCGTCTCAGACGACGTGGCTCTCGTCCAGCATTGTCGTCCCGAAGGGGATGTTTGTGAGACTCGCAACATTAACGTGTTTATAGGTGCGTTTACGACGGCTCACTTCCGGTTAGAGTTGTACGACCTGATGGACAGACTCGGCGACCGGGTGTTATACTCCGATACCGACTCCGTTATATTCGTGTCTAGGGACGGCGACTGGATACCCCCTCTGGGGGATCATTTGGGGGAGCTGACGGATGAAATAGGGGACGACGATTACATCACAGAGTTTGCCTCTAGTGGTCCCAAATCGTATGGCTATCGCACAGCCAAAGGAAAAGTGTGCATGAAGGCTAAGGGTATAACTCTGAACGCTAAAAATTCCCGAGCTATCCGTTTAGATACTCTGATAGGTCTGGTTACCGGCTATGTGACGTCTCGCGACGACACTCGATACATCATGGCTCGTTCTGAAAACATTGTAAGGAATAAAAAGCGACTCAAAGTCAGTCGACAAAAGGTTCAAGGTGGTGTACAATAAGCGTAGACTTTTACCGGATTTCAACACCCTTCCTTATGGCTACTAATTCGATGATACAAAGATATCAACCATTTGGTAGAGGCCAATATTTGACCACCAAGGTCCAATGGACCTTAATTGCATCCGCATAGCTGTGTAGCATTTGGACCAATCAGACACACAACTTTTTGTTATATTTAACAAATAATATCTAACTTAATATCTAACCTCACTTAACCAAATGGCCAATTACGAGGGTCTATGGACCCTTCCCCGAAATGCACCTAACACCTCAGAAAAGCAGAACAGGCCTCTGGTCACCATGACCATGATATCACTGTTTTTATTACGCCTCCAGGAATGTGAGTAGGATAACCCATTCTGTGTCCCCAGGA